>CM046876.1:1041299-1488799 GCA_025667525.1 Glebionis coronaria | reverse complement strand
TCGGAAGCCGGCTTGTGCTGGATTCCTGCATACCTCTGGCAGGCATCGCAGCTCTTAGCATGTGCTATGTAATCTGCAAGGACCGTAGGCCAGTAGTGGCCATGTCTCCGGATCTCTCGAATTTCCCTCAGCGCGCTCGATCTACCTATCTTTCCATTTTTTTGGGGGAGCAGAGCAGTCAAAGAATGAAACAGATCAAATGATTGTTCTAGAATGGCTATTTCTCACAATTGCTCCTCTAATTAGTCTTCTCGGGTGTCGGCACAGTCCAAGAAGTAGTATTTTACCATTTTATAGCAACAAGAAGTAGCGATTCGCCTTCTTTCAATAGTAGTTCTCTCTCTCTCCTTCATCTGATCCTATCTCTTGGTTGGCCTGGTCTGGTTCTTTCTTGAATGTGGAATTTAGATCGTATCCAAGTGAAAGGTTATCCCAAGTGGATGCTAAGATAGCAAGCTTATAAGTTGAGTTAGCCCACAGGGATAGACAGTTGGCTAGTCTCATGACCCAAATGGAGGGGCTGGTCGCTCCATTTTTTTTATCAAGAAAGACAGACTCACCAATAGCCAAACGCACAGTTTCCGGTCCTATTCTTACTGACTTTCTCCTCGCCCGAAGGTCACTTCACTCTTTATAGCAAGGAGCCAAAGAGCTGACCTAAAAGCAGAAGCTGCCTTGATCTTCTACTTATTGAACGCCAAATGAGACTGATTCAAAAACTGCTATCCCACGACCAAGATTCTTCCCCTCCTCGTGCTAATCTAATCACATCTCTCTCTATTTCCGGCTTAGCCTACCGCTCCGTGGGCTTCTATCCCCCTGGTCGTATTCAAAGGATCTCTCACTCAAGATAAAAAATCTCTGATTCCGGATATCGTGATCTTGGATCCAGGTCTAGGTACTTTTTCTGATTCAGATTATTTTTAGCCTTTGTAATCGTAATCTAATTTCAATCATTTTCTTAGGTTAGTTTCTTGATTTTAGAGCTCGGGGAGTGTCTTGAGTTCTTTGTTTGGTTGCCTGGGGTGGGGTATGCCCCTTCATTTATGTTTACTTCGGGGGTTCTCCTCCACCGGTCAATATATTCTGACTTACCGAAAAGAAAGACGCATATGGCACGAAAAGGAAATCCGATTTCGGTAAGACTTGATCTGAATCGTAGTTCAGATTCAAGTCGGTTCAGTGAGGGCGACCGCGAAAGTCACCGAAGGGGTCAGTCTTTTCCTTCACCCCATATAAAAAAAAGGCGGGGAAGAGCGTTGCAGATGTCCGGGACGGACACGACTTCTTCTAACGCTAGAAGACCCGGTTGGGCGCTTTAACCATTCAGCCATGGATGCAAAGAGACTCAGCGAGTGAACTAGGTTTTGGTATTCCTTCTTGAGCTTCTATTTCTTCCGTTAAAGGAGATTCGAGAAAAGATGGAATAAGAAGACGTGTTTCCAGAACGAACAAGATACAGGTTGAGAAGGGGGAGTTAGCAAAATTAGACAAGATTGGAATAGGCATAGGAACATGTATTGATGTACCATATCGGCTAATGCTCTAGGCTTCGCTATCGCTCATGACTGGTATATGGATCTCTCGGTGGCCTTCTAGAAGCATCGCCAGAAGCGACTAGTCGCTTCCCGAATGCCCCTTTCCTTCGCTACTAGGAGAGTCGTTAGCTTGCTTGCATTCTAGAAACGGTAGCTTCCGCGCCCTTCCTGCCTACTGAAATAGATGTGAATGATCGTGACAGCTCTCAAAATCCTATTCAGTCTGATTAGATATGTCACTGAAAGAAAGTGATTCTGTTCCCTCTTTTTTTTTTAGGACCCCGAGGAGGGGCCGGCCCATCCTAACATCATTTATGAGGAGCCGGACGACAAAGCCTCCTCCTCAGATAAAGATGTCTCCGACGCAACTCTCCCGGCAATCAAAACTTTCTCTATTTAGATTTTTGTTTTTTGGCGGGTTCGGTCAGGAGGGACAAAAGAGGGATGCTTTCTATCAGTCAAAAGCAGATACCGCCCCCCATGCTCCTCTGGAAATCGCAGTTTGAACCTATACTCATCAGTAATGATTTAATGGGCTATGTGTAGGGGACCTTTCCATGTTCCCCTCAATTCATCAGTGATGCCGAAGGAAGGGCTCATCTCAACCCCGCTTATAGTGCTTGGGTGAGAACGGATCAAAGTGTTCGCTCTTGGTTGAATGCGACACTCTCAGTGGACATGTTGACGGAAGTCTACAATAGAATATGAAAACAAAACATATATGGATGTTTGGATGGCTTTAGAGCAAAGATTTGTTGATCAGTCCACGGCTAAAGAAATGAAATTGAAGTTCGATATTCAGAATAACAGGAAAGGGTCTGTCTCCGAATGTGGGCCTAGAAGCATTAGCCGAGTCTCTGAATATTCCCGAGGGTTCTCAGGATAAAGACTTTTAAGCCCTTCACCAATCAAGGTCTTTCATCTAGTAAGTCCTAGTACTATGTTCTCCAAGCTTGACTAATAGAATAGGCACTTTATTTAGTTTAGCTTTCTAAAAGAAAAGTCCTTCCCATCCTTTTTCGGTACGGGGACGGTTAGAGATCCAATCAGAATAATCCAAGGTCCTAATTCAGCGGGCCGCTTTTGCATTTTTTTTTCATGAGTTTGTTGACGTAAGTTACTAGGGAGAGGGTAAATCGTTTCCTTCTTTCGCTATTAGTTGATCTAAAGGCTTTTATGGTTATAGATTGCACTAGACTAGAAAGGACAACAAACACACAACTCAACAACAACATTACAAAGTGAACTAACAACATATTAAGTTAACAAAAGACACAGAACAACATTAAAGATAACAATGAAAAGTGCTGAACATTTTATTTTCCAAGTGAAATCCCCTAGTATATGAAAGAGTGAAAAAGTGCTTTCGTTGTTGTGGAATAAGAAGCCTTCGTATCTTAATGCACGTATTTAATTTATTCGGAGCTATTAGAGCGGGATCCACTTTTTGGGGAATATGAGTCGAAGCAATAACAAGAATATTTCTAGTTTTATAATCCCTGGAGAGAAGGTTCACTAATAGACCTAGGGAGAAGTAATTTGACTCATTCACATCCAGATCATGAATGTTTGGAATCCATATTATGCAAGGAGACATTGCTTTTGCTAGAGTTGATACCATATGAGAATCGGTAGGTGATGTATCCTCTATTACAGTAGGCTGTAACCTCTATTCAAGTGGGCAGTTCTAGGCTCTCTCCTCTATGATAATAGTAAGAGCTCGACTGTTAAGGAGAGGAATGAAAGAGCTAGAGCTCGGGAGAGGCTGGATGGAATGAATGGGGTCACCATCACCATACAACGAGATCATAGGAAGAGCTGACATATTAGCGATGCATGACGGACCATCCACAAACGATGGATTGAGGAATTTCCCAATCGAAGGCGGTATTGTCACGATTTACAGTACTGTGATACCAGAATCAAAACGCAAAGTGGTGACGACACAACCAAATATACCTCTGGCTAATCTAAGTGTAGCCATCCACCTGAATTTCCCAAATCAAGAGATTACTATCGAAGGAACTTTGTCAGAAAAAGGGAGGGCACACGTATGTACCATGCTAAAGGAAAACCTTTATGTCTTTGCTTGGAAACAAAATGACATGACGGGTGTACCACGATCTATCACAGAACATCAATTAAAAATCCGCGAAGGCTACCCACGGTGAGACAAAATAAGCGAGGTCAAGCCCAGTACGTAGCAAGACTATACTGGATAGTCCGACTGGACATTATGTATCTCATAGTGCGATTATATGAATAAGTTCATTGGTTCAACCATCCTTACCCATTTACAAAAATTTGAAATTACAAATACGTCTTTTAAGTAATTATAGTGTTCTATGACATCATCAAAGATACAATCCTGTTATCAAATTAACAAACAATTTAAATAATCTATATAATAGTACGTAGTATATCTAATATCAAATCAGCAAACTTTACTAATCAGTCACATGTGATAGATGAGTAAATTCTTAATCGCATGGTCTCTTTAAACCATTATATTCCAAACATTAAAAATATTTTCCTAAATTATACAGATAATAGGAAAACAATTTTTTTAATTATACAAAAAAATCAAAATACTTACTCAAAAAGTTGTGAAAAATTAAACAATATGAGAAAACGAATATGCTAGCTTTAGAAATCTTGTTAAGGATAATGAGAAAAATGTTAAAGTAGCTTGTATACTATAAGGAGTGAGAATATTTTAACCCTATTACAAAGTTATTTAGAATAACTTTCTCTTTTTATTAGAAAGTAAAAACCATTGAAATAGTGAAACAAGTGAATTTTTGCCACATAATTGCTTATTCTATCCCTCTCTTCATCTCTCCCTTTCTTACTTCATCACTCTCCCTCTCTATCTTCATCTCTCCCTCTCTCCCTCCCTCTATCTGTTGATCCTTTTTATCGTTAAATATAACTTGTAAATTTATACTACAAAGAGTAAACTCTGTATAGTCTTAGTAAAAACTTTGTATGAATATAAAGAATATAAAGAGTATGCAGAATCTATTCTCTAATATGATAAAGATTATGAATAATGAGCTATGTATGATAAAACAAGAAAAATATATGCACCAACAACTTTACTATTATTGAGAATAATACGAGTACTATGTAAAAGTGTTAGGGCTACAGAAACCTTAAATCTAGAATGAAACCTATGACAAGATATACGAAAATCTAAACCTATGACCTCCTTTATATACGTAAAAACTAAATGCAATCTTTTAAATTCAAAAGATATATACGAGATATCTTCTGTTGATAACCAACACGTCTTCGATCTCTATATTCTTCTACATAACTAATATCACTAAAATAACTAATCTTGACCATGACCACCCTGGCCACATTTGACGAGACATAAACAACACTAATTTTATACTTCCAGGACTAATTCTATTAGTACCGGTAGTACAAAATGAACAACACTAATTTTTATTAGTAAGAGATCACCAACATCCCTTTATTTATCAAAGTCCTAATGGAAAATTTACATCTATTAGATCTTACATCGATCCAATGGTCATGATCATCTAATCTTCCACTTAACCCTTATATTTTTCACACACACAAAAAAAAGACACACAAAAAATAAAAAAGAAGGGATCAGGATCCCAACTGTTTTCCACCACCACAACAAACCCATCTCCGGCGACCACCACAATAATCCCAACCGTTTTTTGGCGACCACCACTACAATCCCACTATTTTCTGGCGGTCACAACAACAAACCCACATTTTTCTAGTGACCTCGCAAACCACCATCTTTTGTACATATGGATATTATTGAAGATGTCGATGTTATTGAAGATGCAGATGTAGATGTTTGTAATACATGTAATAATATAGGTAAAACACATGTAATAATATTATTGAAGATGTCGATGTTATTGAAGAAGCGCCGCATGCCGACGTGTGTCAAGACCTATGACGGATCTGGTGACCCGGATGACCACCTTAAAGTTTTTGACACACAAGCTAAAATTAAATGATGGACGATGCCTATATGATGCCAAATGTTTAATTCAACCCTGATTGGCAATACACGCGACTGGTTTGGAAAACTTCCTCACGGGAGCATCAACAGCTTCGACAAACTACGTGCGACGTTTAGGATAAATTATACTCAGCGAAAGAAGTATAACATGGATCCGGTCTCATTGGCAACGGTCAAACAGAGGCACGGAGAATCTACAGAAAACTTCACGAAACGTTTCAATGACGAGTGTACGCGCATAAAAGCGTGCCCAAAAGTCCTCAAAATCTCCGATTATATGCACGCCATAAAAAACAAGGAGCTAATCAAGCGCCTCAATGATAAACGTCCAGAAACGTTTGATGAACTCATGAAAAGGGTTAGGAACTTTGTTGAAGGGGAGACCGCCGTGGCAGCAGCCTATCCCACAAAGGGAAACCAGAGTTGTCAATCGAACGATCAGCCCAGGAGGCAAGCAGGCGGTCAAGGCAATCAAGGTAATAGTAGGGGCTTGGATTACAAGATTCAGGCGAAAGAAGGGCGGTCGGACGACAAATTCACCCCTCTAAAGATGACATACCGAGATATCCTATTGACGGAAAGGGAAAACTTTCCAAGACCACCCCCGATGACAACCCCGGTCGATCTCCGTTAGGGAAATCGCTTCTGCGAATTCCATAATGACAAAGGACATAGCACGGACGAGTGCATTCAGCTCAAGAAGCATATTGAGTCATTGGTCATTGGTCATGTCAGGCAAACTTAAACACCTAGTCAAGGATTGAAAAGATGGGAAGGATAACAAAAAGAGTGATAAAAAAGATTTCCAAAAGGACAAGCCTACAACCATATACATGGTTCATTCATGGCATCGCAGGACGAAGAAAAAAATTAGCCAAAAATTTTCACGCAGCAAGGAAATCACATTCCCTCCTATCACGGAAAGCAACGTGGCGGACGCACCTCTCACGATTGAGGTAAATATTGGAACCCATAATGTTCGTCGCATGTACATGGATGGAGGATCATCGGCTGAAGTAATCTATGAAAATTGTTTCGTACAGTTACGACCAGAGATCAAAAGCCAATTAATGCCGGCCACGTCGCCACTTATTGGTTTTAGCGTAGATACTATTTGGCCGATAGGACGGTTACGAATGTTTGTAACCATTGGTGATAAGTAACATTCAACCAAAACATGGATCAACTTCATGGTGATATGCTCACATTCTCCGTACAATGGTATTATCAGAAGGCTAGGAACTCTGGCCATACGAGCAGTCCCGTCTACAGCGCATGGCATGATAAAATTCCCGGTCGAGGGGGGAATTGTTACTATCTACAACTCAGTAGTACCACCATCGGAATGTCATGCCGTCACGGAACCAACCCAACCACCACCATCTATTCATCCTAATTACCCGGAGCAAGAGGTGGCCATCGGTGGAACTCTCTCTGACAAAGGAAGGAATGCTATGTGCTCCCTCCTTAAGGCAAACCTTGATGTATTTTCATGGGAGCCAAAACATATAACAGGCGTACCACGTTCAGTCGCGGAACACAAACTCCAAATTCATCCGGGATACCTTCCCGTAAAGCAAAAGAAGCATGGTCAAGCACCAGAGCGTAGCCAGGTTATCCTAGACTAAGTAAAGAAACTGGTCCTATCATTGGTTTACGCCACGAAAAGGTTGCGTCGCTACTTCCAGGCGCACCCAATTGTGGTCATCACAGACCAGCCAATAAAACAGATAATCTCGAGACCAGATGGGGTGGGAAGACTACAGAAGTGGAGCGTCCTACTAGGGGAACACAATATTTTTTATGGACCAAGGACGGCTGTTAAAGGCTAAATCTTGGCAGACTTTATAATTGAGAAACCCTAGGAGGATATGCCAATGGCCCCAAAGGATGAAATTCCAAAAGAAACATGGGTCTTGTTCACTGTTGGATCTTCCTGAATAGATGGATCAGGAGCAGGCCTCACACTCACAAATATGAAAGGCATGGAATTCACCTATGCCTTGCGTTTTGAATTCACGACTACAAATAGTGAGGCGGAATACGAAGCATTGATCGTGGGCATAAAATTGCAGCCAGGATGGGAGTGCGTAACCTCGAGGGCTACGTGGACTCACGGCTTGTCGCAAACCACGTCCTGCGGGAGTATGAAGCCAAGGTGGACAACATGATCCGGTGTGTGGAAATAGTTAAGTCATTTATTACGGGCTTTGGAAAGTTCTATATTAAGCAAGTACCAAGAGGCGAGAATAATAAAGCGGAAGCATGGTGAAGCATATAGTACGACACTTTGATGCATGAAAAATCATGTGTGAACTTAATAATACGAAAACTCACGAGGGAAGATAATCAAGTAATGGTTGGAGTTGTGGAAGGAAGGGTTACTGTCAAAATAGTCTTTTAATCAGGACACATGTTTACGAGGACCAATAATTGATCAATCATAATATCGAATCAAACTCAAAGACAAAGATGCATTATATTGATAATACAATCTCACAGGATTCAACCACGTTTTAGGTTTTGGGTTGGTTCTTTCTAAAATAAGCATCGTGGAAAAAGCGAATCTGGTCAGCCTTAAACTTGTAATCACGGTACCCCTATATAAGCTTATAATCCAAAACTTGTAGGCCTCTTTATGTCGATAAGGTAATGAGCTAAGTTTATAGTGGAAACTTATAGGCATCAAATGAGATGTACTTTTGAACAGAAGTAGGAGAAGTAGGTACAATTTATCATAGGAGAAGCAAAGGATAAAAAAGATTATTCGTAAAAACATCAACATATGTATTGTTCTTCCAATGGAGAAACAATATTCTACAACACAAAAAAGATCTACATCAGTTCGAATAATATCTGATGTTATTTTCGAAAATAAATAATCATGTCATATATATGTATCTTAAAAAATTGCTAACATTTTAAGTTACATTAGTATGGAGCCATTCACACTTAGGCAACAAATGACAAAGAATATAGGTGACCACACTTTATAGAAGCCAAAATTATAAGACTAAAAATAGACAAAGACCTTACACATGCACATTGCAACTTGCAGACATAAAATTGCAGATATAAGATGCACATTGCTATACACTTGCAACTTGCTAACTCACACTTGCATACTTGCAGACAGAAACTACAAAACCAAATGAAATGTAAATGCTATACATTTAGATACATCCTGAATTTACTACACTCAGAATGTTTTTTGGACCATCAATCTTACTACATACTACACTTTGAAGGATCAAGCGTCCATTGTTGCCAACGAATCTAGTTATATTTATTTGATCTTCGCGTTCATAGCATTTTAGTTGAACACACCTTCTAGTCAATCCAAGCTACCAAATTTATATTACCTTTTTTTCTGTTTCAAAGTACTGTAGGATGTAATAATCGTATGTATTAATCATCATAATAGGTTACAATATATAGTCTGACAAGAATATTCTAGACTTGGGCTAAAGCCCAATACATAAATAATACAGGCTAACACTCCCCCGCAGTTGGAACGGGAGGACACCAAACGCTTAAACTGGATCGAAACTTGTAACACTCTCATTTTTCGTATCGGTACAGCGGAAGGGTCTTTCAGAGTGTTACGGGATAGCACAATAACTCCAATCATAGACAACACAATAAAAATGGTTGTACAAGGTTTAACAAACATTCATTCGATAAAAAGTTTAAAAGTGTACAACAGGTCCCAAATTATACAGGTCATTAAGTTTACAAAACACAGATCGAATGAACATTTTTTAATATTAAGTGGGCCATCAGAGTCGATCTCCATCCGGATTACCTTCAAGCACTTGAGATAAAAACATGCAAAAATCATATCAGCGAATGCCGAGTGAATTCATAGAGTTTAATGAAAACCGTTATATAAAAACAATCATTTACAATCATTTAAAATCAGAACACAAGTATAATATCGGAAGTAAGTCCTCATATTGCTAGTCAGGCAATATATATCAAGCATACATCTTAAACCGTCCATGAGACCGTAGTCTCTATATTACCATGATAGGTAATATGTTCATCGTAATGGCGTCGTTATCGTTTATTATTTATGTTTTATAGCATACGTTGTATAGGATACATGGTATTTGAATTATATATGTTTTATCTGAATTAGGATTATTATTAGCCGCATGACATTGTTACCTTACTATGAAAACAGCGGGCCGCGAACCCTGACAAACAATTTGCCTATCTAAGTTAGCGTGTCATCACAAAAATCACGCTATGGAATCTTCTCATACATAAATTCGCTTACCAATCAATGTGGTACGACGGGGATCAACCGTCAAGGCGCGAACTGGGGTGATCGTCCCCAAATAGTACTATCAAATGCATAAGCGTCTACCAAATCCTGGTAGTTCACGATTCATGCTAATGGGACTTTAAGTGACATAACCTAACTACTAATAATCCTTTTAGTCTCGAATATAGGGTCATAGCATCATTCGGGTCCATATCATTAAGCATACAATCGGGACTACTTGTGTTCTATTTTTATAAAAATAGAACACAAGTAGTCCCGATTGTATGCTTAATGATATGGACCCGAATGATGCTATGACCCTATATTCGAGACTAAAAGGATTATTAGTAGTTAGGTTATGTCACTTAAAGTCCCATTAGCATGAATTGTGAACTACCGGGATTTGGTAGACGCTTATGCATTTGATAGTACTATTTGTGGACGATCACCCCAGTTCGCGCCTTGACGGTTGATCCCCGTCGTACCACATTGATTGGTAAGCGAATTTATGTATGAGAAGATTCCATAGCGTGATTTTTGTGACGACACGCTAACTTAGATGGGCAAATTGTTTGTCAGGGTTCGCGACCCGCTGTTTTCATAGTAAGGTAACAATGTCATGCGGCTAATAATAATCCTAATTCAGATAAAACATATATAATTCAAATACCATGTATCCTATACAACGTATGCTATAAAACGTAAATAATAAACGATAACGATGCCATTACGATGAATATATTACCTATCATGGTAATATAGAGACTACGGTCTCATGGACGGTTTAAGATGTATGCTTGATATATATTGCCTGACTAGCAATATGAGGACTTACTTCCGATATTATACTTGTGTTCTGATTTTAAATGATTGTTTTTATATAACGGTTTTCATTAAACTCTATGAATTCACTCGGCATTCGCTGATATGATTTTTGCATGTTTTTATCTCAGGTGCTTGAAGGTAATCCGGATGGAGATCGACTCTGATGGCCCACTTAATATTAAAAATGTTCATTCGATCTATGTTTTGTAAACTAAATGACCTGTATAATTTGGGACCTTTTGTACGCTTTTAAACTTTTTATCGAATGAATGTTTGTTAAACCTTGTACAACCATTTTTATTGTGTTGTCTATGATTGGAGTTATTGTGCTATCCCGTAACACTCTGAAAGACCCTTCCGCTGTACCGATACGAAAAATGAGAGTGTTACAGTTTGGTACCAGAGCTCTCGTTGTAGAGAACAAAAGATTTTAAAAACCAAGGTTTTGAACAAAATTTTTCAAAATCTTTTGACAATGAACATTTGAGAAAATATTTGAAAAATCTTTTGACTATAACGGTGCCAGAGATCTCCGACGTTACCAACAAGCCCTATTGAGAAGATATATATTTTGATATATATAACTTAATTTATATATATGTATATATCGTGGTTTCATTATGTAATTGTTTAACTAGTATGTTATCCTAATACGAGATATATATATAAATGCAGATTGTCATGGCTGACCCTAATATTCCTGTAGAAAACCATGCTATTCCCGAACCTAATATAGAAGATGATCCTTATTTAGACTTAGTAAATTATGATATTGATGATGAGGAGGAACCATTTGAGGATCCCGAGCCCGAGTTAGGACTAGGAGATCAGATTGCCCCTCAGGTTGACTTGGTAGAGAATGAGATTGAGAATGTGGAGATTGAGAATGTGGATATTGAGAATGTCGATATTGAGAATGATGATGAGATTGGGTTAGATGATTTAGATGACGAGATTGACGACGAGGATGTCGAGGAGGATGTAGGTATAGATGTTGAGGTTGATGATGATGAGGAAGCTGAGCTTATTTATCCGTATGATGTTCCAGATGGCGAGCCTTTACCCCCACCAGTTTGTTTGTCTGATTCTGAGGAGGAGTTACCTAGGGATGAAATGTCTGAATCGTCTGAATCTGATTCTGAATCAGAGGAGGATGAGGATGATAATGCACCTGATGGTACTGATGGTATTGCTACTCGTAGATGTGAGATAGGAGAGTCGTCTAGTGCTCGAGAGGCTACTCATATTGATGGTCTTGCACCATGGGCCTTGAGACGTGATCTAGATGCTTCCCGTGTTAAGAGTTGTATGACAGAGGATGGATTAGGTGTTGTTCAGACTCAGGTTGCTTATTTGGAGTCGAAAACTAAGGTTGGCGAGAAGGAGCGAGAATTTCTTAGTTTGGATTTGAGTGATGTAGAACGTGGTTTGAATGAGGCTTTTAGGAGGTTATCGGTGTTGGAAAGTGGTGAGTATGCTGCTATGAAGAAAAAGGTGAATACTATGAAGATTCAGTTGAGTGTGGCTCGTGCGATGCGTGAGAAAGCCGAAAAGGAGTTGAATATATCTGTGGGTTGGAACAGTAGATTTTATGCCGACATGGTTGAAAGAGGAGTAATCCGTAAGCGCCCAGCTGAAGATGTGTCTAGTGATCGTCCGACGCAGATTCAGAAGACGATGGATGATGGACCATCTGGCGGTTCTCAGTAGACCAGTCTGTATTTAGTAGTGACCTTTATATCTTTTGTGTTTGTAGCTTTGACTGAACCGACTTGTTAATAGTAGACTTGGCACGAATTTTGAGTGTATATAGTGCTAGAACTTTGATATGGGATGTACTAAGACAATACTTTTGTTTCAGATCGAATGAAATATGTATCTTGTCTTGAATTCCATATTGTGCCTTATTTGTATCTTGATTATGAATTCAATCCATATTATATGAATCCTTTGTTGGATGAATGCTTAATACTTTGAAATTGTGGAATTATAGAACTATGCCGCCCAAGAAGGCTGTGACTGAGGATGATGTACGTAGGATTATTACGGAGCAAGTTACCGCATCTATGACTGAATTTATGGCAAATGCTAGAAATGGAGCTGGCGGTAGTGGAGCTGGCGGTAGTGAAGCTGGCGGTAGTGGAGCTGGCGGTAGTGGAGCTGGCGGTAGTGGAGCTGGCGGTAGTGGAATTGGCGGTACTAATGTGAATGTGAATGCTAATAATGTGAATGCTAATGCTGGAGGAAATGTAGGAGGACTTGGAACGAATGCACCTGAAGTTGGTGGCTGTACTTATGTGACGTTCATGAAATGTGAACCTCTACCTATTAATGGAACTGAAGGTGCTGTAGGACTAAGCCAGTGGATTGAGAAGATTGAATCGGTGTTTCGGATTAGTAAGTGTAAGGAGGAAGATAAGGTGACTTTTGCTATGGCTACTCTTAAAGGTCGTGCGTTGACTTGGTGGAACGGGAGAATTGCTTTCATGGGTCTTGATGCTGCTAATGCTACTCCTTGGGCTGAAATTAAGAAGTGGATGACTTTGGAGTTTTGTCCTCGTAGTGTGATTATTAGGTTAGAACAAGAGTTGATTCATCTGAGAATGAAAGGTGCGGACATTGATAGTTACACGAACCGATTCCATGAGTTGGCCTTGCTATGTCCTCGATTGGTTGAACCCGAAGAGATCCAAATTGAGCAATATGTGAAAGGGTTGACCAGGAATATCCGGGGGAGGTGACATCATCTAAACCACTGACCATTGATGATGTTGTTCGAATGGCTTACCAACTCATTGGACAGAGAATTCAGGATAAGGAAGATGAAGCCCGTGTTGGTGAGAAAAGAAAGGGAGACGGTGAGCGTGTAGATAGAGGTGATAATAGGAAGAATTTCAATCGCCGTCAGAACAAGAGAAAGGGGAATGCCAATGCTCTTACCAACAATACACCGCGCAACGATGATAGATGTCCTAAGTGTGGCAACAAGAGGCATGCTGGCGACTGCTGGAAGTGCCGAAATTGCGGAAAGCTTGGACACAAGGTTGAAAGGTGTAAGAAGGGAACCATTTGCTTCAACTGTAACGAAGAAGGTCATAGGAAATCGGAATGCCCCAAGTTGAAAGCGATTGTACCTGGAAGAAACCCCAAGGGTGGTATCTACCAACTTGGAACAATTGAGGTGAAGAAAGAGGATCCGAATGTCGTTACCGGTACGTTTTTACTCAACAATCATTATGTTGTTGCTTTATTCGATTTTGGTGCCGATAGGAGCTTTGTATCCACTAAATTTAGTGCCCTTATTGATATTGAACCTGTTGAGTTAAGTACCAGTTACGAGGTGGAATTGGCTGATGGTAAATTAGTGAAAACTAATAAGCTATTAGAAGGATGCTCTCTAAATCTCTTGAACCATTCCTTTCCGATTGATTTGATGTTGATAGAATTAGGTAGTTTTGATATTATTATTGGTATGGATTGGTTGTCGTTGAATAATGCTACTATTTTATGTGGAGAGAAGAAGGTTAAGATTCCTCTTAGGAATAGGACGTTAGTAATTGATGGTAGTCGAGGTGAATCCCGTTTGAAAATCGTTTCATGTATTAAAGTCCAAAAGTACATCAGGAACGGTTGTGAGTTATTCTTAGCTCAAGTGACCGGGAATGAGTCTAGGGAGAAACGATTGGAAGATGTACCTATTATTTGTGAATTTCCTGAGGTATTTCCTAAAGATTTACCCGGACTTCCACCGATAAGGCAAGTAGAGTTTCGAATCGATTTAATTCCTGGTGCTGAACCGGTGGCACGTGCGCCTTACCGATTAGCCCCTTCTGAATTAAAGGAGTTATCTGAGCAACTTAAGGAGTTGTCTGATAAAGGTTTTATTCGACCGAGCTCGTCGCCTTGGGGAGCTCCAGTCTTGTTCGTTAAGAAGAAGGATGGATCTTTTCGTATGTGCATTGATTATAGGGAACTGAATAAGTTGACAATTAAAAATCGATATCCTTTACCTAGGATTGATGATTTGTTTGATCAACTGCAAGGATCTAGTGTGTATTCTAAGATAGATTTATGGTCAGGATATCACCAACTTCGCGTCCGTGAAGAAGATATTCCTATAACTGCATTTAGAACTCGTTATGGACACTATGAATTTCAAGTAATGCCATTTGGGTTAACTAACGCACCTGCGGTTTTCATGGACTTAATGAATCGAGTGTGCAAGCCCTACTTGGATAAATTTATGATTGTGTTTATTGACGATATTCTAATCTATTCTAAGAATGAAGATGAGCATAGAGAACATTTGAGGATTGTTTTGAATTTGTTGAAGGATGAAAGGTTGTATGCTAAATTTTCGAAATGTGATTTCTGGTTAGATTATGTGCAATTTCTTGGTCATGTGATTAACAGAGATGGAATTCATGTTGATCCTGCAAAGGTTGAAGCTATTAAGAATTGGTCTGCACCGACAACGCCAACGGAAGTACGACAGTTCTTAGGATTGGCTGGCTATTATAGGCGATTCATTAAAGAATTTTCTTTGATAGCTAAACCCTTGACTAAGCTTACTCAGAAGAATAAACCTTTCGTTTGGGGAAGTGATGAAGATGGAGCATTTCAGACATTGAAGCAAAAATTATGTAGTGCGCCAATCTTATCATTACCCGACGGGAGTGAAGATTTTGTAGTGTATTGTGATGCATCTCTTAGAGGTTATGGAGCTGTTTTGATGCAGCGAGAGAAAGTGATAGCTTATGATTCTAGGCAATTAAGGAAGAATGAGGAGAATTATACTACTCATTATCTTGAGTTAGGAGCTGTAGTCTTTGCTCTTAGGTTGTGGAGACATTATCTGTATGGCACCAAGTGTACGGTATTCACCGATCACAAAAGCCTACAGTATATTCTCGATCAGAAGGAATTGAACATGAGGCAACGAAGATGGATAGAGTTGTTAAGTGATTATGATTGTGATATAAAATATCACCCAGGAAAAGCCAATGTTGTTGCCGATGCGTTGAGTAGGAAAGATAGAGAGCCTATCAGGGTGCGTTCTCTAGTCTTGACCGTGCACAATAATTTGCCTGAGCAAATTAGAAATGCGTAAATAGAAGCTTGTAAGAAGAAGAATTTTGTTAATGAAGGGTTCCGAGGAGAAGGAGATCCTTTAGAGGTTAGAGCTGATGGAGTGAAATGTTTAAGAGGTCGTATGTGGATACCTAAGTTTGGAGGCTTAAGAGATTTGATTATGTTAGAATCCCATAAATCTAAGTATTCCATTCATCCGGGATCTAATAAGATGTACCATGATTTGAAGAAGTTGTACTGGTGGCCGAATATGAAAGCTGACATAGCTATGTATGTTCTTTAATGCTTGACTTGTGCTAGAGTCAAAGCTGAACATCAAAAGCCATCAGGACTACTTCAACAGCCAAAGATTCCTGAATGGAAGTGGGAGCGAATTACGATGGACTTTATCACCAAGCTTCCTAGAACATCATCTGGAAACAATTCGATTTGGGTTATTGTCGATAGACTGACCAAATCAGCACACTTCATTCCGGTTAAGGAGCAGTTCTCACTGGAGAAGCTGACTCGAATATACCTTGATAATGTTGTATGCAAGCATGGAGTGCCTGTATCGATCATTTCAGATCGAGATCCTAGATTCGCATCGAATTTTTGGAAATCTCTCAAAAGATCTTTGGGAACGAATCTCGACATGAGCACTGCTTATCACCCCTAGACTGATGGGCAGAGTGAAAGGACGATACAAACACTGGAAGATATGTTGAGAGCTTGTGTGTTAGACTTTGGTAAGAATTGGGATAAACATTTGTCGTTAGCAGAGTTTTCATATAACAATAGTTACCATTCTAGTATTAAGGCTGCACCGTTTGAAGCTTTGTATGGTAGGAAGTGTAGATCTCCTGTATGTTGGAGTGAAGTTGGGGATACCCAGCTCACGGGACCGGAATTGATCCGGGAGACTACGGAGATGATAGTTTAGATTAAGAAGAGGTTGTTGACTGCCCGTAGTAGATAGAAAAGTTACGCGGATGTGCGGCTGAAGCCAATGGAGTTTGAAGTGGGTGACCGAGTAATGTTGAAAGTATCGCCATGGAAAGGCGTTATAAGATTTGGAAAACGAGGGAAATTGAATCCCCGTTATATTGGACCCTTTAAGATTTTATCTAGAGTAGGTCCGGTGGCTTACAAACTAGAGTTACCCCCAGAACTTCGTGGTGTTCACAACACATTCCATGTATCTAATCTGAAGAAATGTCTAGCAGTGAGTGATGAGAAAATTCCGTTAGGTAAGGTTCGAATAGATGGGAAGTTGCATTTTATCGAAGAGCCCGTAGAAGTTATGGACCGTGAGGTAAAGCAACTGAAACAAAGTCGGATACCTATTGTCAAGATCCGATGGAATTCAAAGCATGGACCGGAGTATACTTGGGAACGAGAGGATGAAATGTGGAAGAAATATCCGCACCTCTTCGGTTTCAATAAGAAACGGACATCCAAATGAAATGGATCACGAGGACGTTGATCCCTTTTAGGAGGAAAAGCTGTAACAATCTAACATTTTCAGGTAGTGAAATATTTTCTCGTATAATATTTTGAAACTTATTTTTGTGTTGGTTGACGAACTCACAATTTACGGATTTAAATTTGGGCTTACGTACATAATTTGGCGTCTTTTACGACTAAACCGGAAACCTTAGGATTACGTATTTATGTTTTTGAACTCCGTTTTTGATGAGACAATTTTTATTGGATTCGTTTTGTGACGGTGATTTATAATTTATAAAAACGTTTTTCGTAAAACGACCCGAGGGCACGCAAATCGAGAAAACTAGAATCGAGAAATACCCGTAAACTAGTGAGATGGGACAAAACACATTGTCCCACCCCACTAGCTATATGGGACGGCTAACTTGACACCACAACATCAAGGTGGCACCAAGTTAAGCTTACACCTTCCAAGTGTAAGCCTAAGCTTACCCTTTAAGCTAATTTTCTCCATTACCTCAAAACTAGCTACTTGTTTCATTATACCATTTACTTACATGCAAATTTCTCTCAAAACTCTCTCAACCCTCACCCCTCTTGCCGTCCCAAATAAACCAACAAACACCCCATTTGATCTCTTCTAAGCCATAAACCACATGTTTACTAGCTCTATTAAGGAGTATTCTTGAAGCCTTGATCATTTGGTGGCCATATTAACATCTTTTGAGGTGATTTGCTTATGTCCTAGGGCTGATTTTCCAACCTATGTTCTTGATATTTGATGGTCTTGGAGATACTTGTTGTGTTCATCAAGTTCTTGTCTTCCTAAAACAAGAAATCCACTTGGTTGGTAAAGAAGATCATCCTCTCCATTTTTCTCTTGTTATTTTGTAAAGAACAAATGTATTTTCTTTCATTTTGTATATATATGATGTATATATGATGATAAAAATGTTGTGTGGGGATCAAGTGTTGATAAATATGCTTAAAAATGATGATAACTATAAGAAATGAAGCTAAAATCTTGACTATTTAGTTGGCTGTATAAAAACAGTAGATAACTAAAAGATGAACTGATAAAATTGCATGGTTTAATCCATTTACAGTAAGTAGATGATGTTATACACATGTGAGAGTTGACCATGCAATGGAATCAAAATAATGAGTGAGATATGATCAAAACAAGTTAGGTGGTCTAATCTGAATAAGCAGTTTTGTAGGGACTGTTAAGGCAAGTTAAACTCAAAATGGGCAGTAGCTATAACTAAGTTAAATGTAGCAAATATTATGAAGATCATGCCATCCAAAAATGAGCTTCTAATTCATTATAGAACTCTAGATATGTTAAAAATGGTGAACATGAAGTTAAAAATCAGATTTTTGGAAATAATGTTTATTATTATTATATAAGCACTCACATTATAATGTATAAAATGTAAAAATATAAACCCACTAACTTATAAAACTTATTTATATAAATGTATAAAAGGTTAATTAAATGGGTAAATTATATAAATGGTGGTGAAATAATATTTATAAGTAATAAAAACTATGAACTTGATTTTTACGACTTTTTCGGCTATCGCCGTAAAATTAACGTTTTTCGCCAAATAAAACTTAGACGACCAAACCCGTCTAATGTAAAGTTTATAAAATTCATATAATGATGTATAAGTAACTAATACAAGTAAAAACCGATAAAACCCGAACTATAAGAATTACGGACATTTACGAGCTAACTAAACATATTAGACTAATAATTGGACTTAATAAGATAAAAACTTGTAAAAAGAGCTTATTGGGCTTAACCCATTTGGGCCCAACATGAAAAGTATATATACTGATAATATAGGTATAAAAGGGATAAAAACAAGTTGAAGAACTTATATAAGGCTTAATGGACTTAAAATAGGTAAATCGGTAAAACTAGCAAACTAGTAAAACGTTACCAAAACGTAAACGCTAAAATGAGTTAACAAGGATGTATAAACCCACTTGATCATCATCATCTGTACAAAATCATCATATGTATATTGTTATTTTGATAAAAGTCATTGGACCGAGTCTAAGACCGATTATTATTTATATAGGTTTCCGTGACCGAAGCACGCCCGTAGCCGATAATCCGCCTTTCATTAACAACGTGAGTTCATAGCCTCGCACTCTTTTAAATGTTTTATAAAATGATTTGTAAACCCGCGAGGGAGATAACATGCTAGATTTTTATAAAAATAGAACACAAGTAGTTCTGATTGTATGCTTAATGATATGGACCCGAATGATGCTATGACCCTATATTCGAGACTAAAAGGATTATTAGTAGTTAGGTTATGTCACTTAAAGTCCCATTAGCATGAATTGTGAACTACCGGGATTTGGTAGACGCTTATGCATTTGATAGTACTATTTGGGGACGATCACCCCAGTTCGCGCTTTGACGGTTGATCCCCGTCGTACCACATTGATTGGTAAGCGAATTTATGTATGAGAAGATTCCATAGCGTGATTTTTGTGACGACACGCTAACTTAGATGGGCAAATTGTTTGTCAGGGTTCGCGACCCGCTGTTTTCATAGTAAGGTAACAATGTCATGCGGCTAATAATAATCCTAATTCAGATAAAACATATATAATTCAAATACCATGTATCCTATACAACGTATGCTATAAAACGTAAATAATAAACGATAACGACGCCATTAAGATGAATATATTACCTATCATGGTAATATAGAGACTACGGTCTCATGGACGGTTTAAGATGTATGCTTGATATATATTGCCTGACTAGCAATATGAGGACTTACTTCCGATATTATACTTGTGTTCTAATTTTAAATGATTGTAAATGATTGTTTTTATATAACGGTTTTCATTAAACTCTATGAATTCACTCGGCATTCACTGATATGATTTTTGCATGTTTTTATCTCAGGTGCTTGAAGGTAATCCGGATGGAGATCGACTCTGATGGCCCACTTAATATTAAAAATGTTCATTCGATCTATGTTTTGTAAACTAAATGACCTGTATAATTTGGGACCTGTTGTACGCTTTTAAACTTTTTATCGAATGAATGTTTGTTAAACCTTGTACAACCATTTTTATTGTGTTGTCTATGATTGGAGTTATTGTGCTATCCCGTAACACTCTGAAAGACCCTTCCGCTGTACCGATACGAAAAATGAGAGTGTTACAAAACTCCTCAAACAAAGCGGAAGGTAAACCCTTAGTAAAAATATGGGCGTACTGATAGAGTGAAGGAACATGAAGGACGCGAACCGTATCAGCAGCAACCAAATCTCTAACAAAGTGTATGTCAATCTCAATGTGCTTGGTCCGCTGATGCTGAACTGAATTGCAGGATAGATAAACAACACTAACATTATCACAGTAGACAAGCGTAGCGAAAGACAAAGGTATATGTAACTCACGAAGTAAATTTCGTAACCAACAAGTCTCCGCCGCCGCATTTGCAACCCCACGATACTCTGCCTCTGCACTGGAACGAGAAAGCGTTGGCTGACGCTTAGAGAACCAAGAGAGTAGGTTGTTGAAAAGAAAAACACAGTAACCTGATATCGATATCCTAGTAGTGGGACAATCAGCCTAATCTGCATCCGAATAAGCAACCAAGGATGTAGTAGAAGATGCAAACAGCTGTAACCCATAGTCCAAAGTACCCTTAACATACCTCAAGATCCTTTTAAGAGCCGATAAATGGGGCTCCCGAGGATCATGCATATAAAGACAAACCTGCCGAACACCATAAGAAATATCTGGGCAAGTAAAAGTGAGATACTGAAGAGAACCTGCAAAGACTCTGATATAATGTCGGATTAGATATTTGATCACCAGCACTTCTTAGCTTAGACTCTGTATCAATAGGAGTCCGACTAGGATTATAGTTAACCATGTGCGCCCTCTCAAGAATCGTAGTATCATATTTCTTCTGAGATAAAAACATCCTGAAAGAATCCCGTGTAACAGAGATACTCAAAAAATAATTAGGAGCACCAAGACCAGTCATAGCAAACTTCTGATGTAAAGAGCCAATAAGACGCTGTAGCAAAGTCTCAGAAGAAGCAGTGAGTACAATGACATCAACATACAATAACAAATAAGCAGTGTCCATCCCCTGTCGATAAATGAATAATGACGAGTCACAGTGACTATGATGAAACCCGACCTGTGTAATGTAGGAAGCAAATCGCTGAAACCAAGCTCTAGGGGCTTGCTTGAGCCCGTATAGTGACCGCTATAGCAGACATACATAATCAGGATGTGTAGAATCCTGAAATCCCGGAGGCTGGTGCATATAGACAGTCTCAGATAAATCACCGTGCAAAAAAGCATTCTTGACGTCCAACTGATGGATTGGACAATGTCGAGAAATAGCTAAGGTAAGCACAGTCCGTATAGTGCCCGGTTTAACAAACGGACTAAAAGTCTCATCTGCATCAACACCCTCAATTTGAGTACTACCATTGGCCACAAGACGAGCCTTGTAGCGACTAAGCGTGCCATCTGCTAAGTACTTACGGCGATAAAGCCACATAAACTGGACAATATTGGTGTCAACGGGTCTTGGGACTAAAATCCAAGTGTTATTTTTAACAAGTGGATTATATTCATCATGCATAGCATTTTGCCAATTTGGATCATTAAACGCATCACGATAAGATTTAGGTACAGGTGAGACATAAGACACAATAAAACTAGGACGCTGAGTGGGACGATTAGTCCCGAGACGAAAACGTGTGACCATGGGATGAATTGATACAGGATTTGGATTTTGTGGAGGGTCGGGAATAATAAGTGGGTTGTGTGGGTCTGGAGAGGCTAGCGAAGGAATGATGGGAGAGTGATGGGTCGAAATGGCAGGCGAGGTTTGTTGGGCCACGGTGGTTGGTTGTGGGTCCGATGTGGGTGGTTGGTGGGCCGAGGTGGGTGAAACGGGTTCATTGGCAGCAAACGGTTGATCGGTAGAGGAAATTGGAGGAGTGACACGAGGAAGAGGAGTAGGGAAAGTTATGTCAGGCGCATCGTCTAAAAAGGCATATGTGGGCGCAGGAACGGGTGTAGAGGACCCATAGGGAAAAATGGTTTCATCAAAAGTAACATGACGGGATATAATGATTTTGTTGGAGCTCAGGTCAAGACAACGATACCCACGATGATTGGAAGCATATCCCAAAAAATTGAAGAGGTTGCACGAGGTTGAAGTTTGTGATCTAGATATAGGTGAGGGTAACATAAGCACCCAAAGGTGTGTAAAAGGCTGTAGTCCGGAGCTTTTTCGAACAAGCAGGTATAAGGAATTTCATTTTTAATAGCCGAAGATGGTAAAATGTTAAGTAAGTGAATGGCCATGTTAAGGGATTCGACCCAAAAGGTAGGTGGTAATTTGGCTTGAAAAAGTAAGGTGCGGATGAGGTTGTTAATGGTACGAACCATGCGTTCAGATTTACCATTCTGTTGGGAGGTCTTAGGGCATGAGAAACGAAACTCAATGCCATTATCTACAAAAAGATTATGTAAGGCACGATTATCAAATTCACCACCATGATCACACTGAAATGATTTGATTTCACACTTAAACTGAGTATGAACATAAGTACGAAATAATAGAAATTTAGACAAGACATCAGATTTATTAACCAAAGGATAAACCCTAACAAATTACGAATAATGATCCAGAAACAAGACATAATATTTAAACAAGACATGCTCAGAATGGGAGAGGTCTATACATCCGAGTGAATAATGTCAAAACATGAAGTAACCATAGAATCTGAACGAACAAATGGAAGTCGCACATGTTTGCCAAGCTGACAAGCATGACAAAGCACAGGAGGATTCTCTTTATTACATGAAATAAAATGACTAGAGACTAGATGATGTAGCACGTCACTTCCTGGATGTCCAAGACGCTGATACCACGTGTGCTGACTAACAAGAAAGGCTTGAGGAATTGAAGAGGGAGCCGTGACTGAGTAGAGATCCCCGGTGCTTTCACATCGGAGAAGTATCCGACGAGTCATGAAGTCCTTAACAGAAAAACCAAACGCATCAAATTCAACAGTGCAATTATTATCACGAACAAATTGACGGACAAAAATCAAATTTTGGACAATATTAGGTGTAACCAAAGCATTATTTAAGTGAAGGGAACGAAAAGGAGTTGGTAAAATGCTATGGTCCGTATTGGTGACGGGTATAGGATGGCCATCACCAACCAAGACAGACGAATAAATGCAAGTATTAAAAATATCACTAAGATTATTAACCGAGTTATTAAGATGAGAGCTCGCACCTGTATCCATATTCCAAGCATTGGTGAAAGGATCATGAAGAGTCCCGGCAGTGAAAGTATGAGGAAGCAAAGTCTCTTGTCCCGAGGAAGCAGTGGGCCCGGGGTGGACCTGTGGGGCCGGCAGTGGGGCCTGTGGGGCCGGATGATTGGACCGATGCAGGGTAGTAGTAAGGATAAAGGACAGTGGGTTGTTGGACCGCAACATGGGTGGGGGTTGCCATAGGTGGTGACGCAAAGCCAAAACTAGGAGGTGGAGTGCCATAACTGTTTGTGCCACGCCCAGAATAGTATGCATGAGGATTACTCACAGTAGATGAATTAGACTTTAGTGGACCAGTGGATGGCCCAACATGCTTAGACAAGCCTAATCGATCCAATAACTTTACAAGGATGTCATCAGTAGAGTCATTAGAAAGGGACTTCACAGTATTGGGCAAACTTAGCTTAACAGTGGGATCATGAACAAACTTGCAATTCTCACCGAAGCGACACAAACCTTTAGCAAAGTTGTAACAAGGGCGCCACGATTTTACTGGAGGATTGGTGGGGCGACCGAAGGCATTAGAGTTGGACATAAAAACCATAGGCGTAGAGGAGTCTATAGGTAAAACAAGCTCTTGCGACTTCAAGCGCATCTCCTCAGTAACCAACAACGAACGAGCCTGTTTGAAATCAGGAAAAACATCTTTGTAATGCATATAACCACAGACCTGATTGTATTTTTCCGGGTGACCAACAAGGGCTTGATGAACCACATCTTTTTCATTAGCACGATAATCAAGGCTCGCAAGCATAGTGACCAGCGACTCGATTTTCTTAAAATATGCCTCCATGGTTTGTGTGCCCAGTTTGATGGATCGCAACTCAGCCTTTAAAGCAGAGGTACGAGCTCGTTTGTTATCTTTCACGATTGTGGTAATAAGTTTCCACGCTTCCTTGGCAGACTGAGGACGTGCAACCACTAGCCGCTTTTGAAGCGCATCCGAAAGGGTTATGAAGATCCACGAGAGAACGATATTGTCTACATTGAGCTCGTCTGGTGTGAGAGGAGTAGGGGTGCTCGAACCAGTGGTACTGGTGGGATCTTAAATGAACTTTGTAACATCATAACTCAAACACATTTGTTCAAAGAAGAACTCCCACTCGCCATAGTTCCAGTTATCAAGATTAAGCTTGACTGGAATCCGTGTTAAAAGATGATGATGGGTGATGAGGGCTAGCTTGTCCGAAATTAATACGGGGGAATTAGTTTATGTCATAGTAGGGTTTTGAAAAAGGGGCTGTGTAAATTAAGAACAGTGGGGTAAAAAGGGTTGAAAAATAACAAGAAACTTGTTATGTATTAGTGTGGACTCAGTGACCGAGAAGGAATCACCAACACTGTTGTAAACCTGAGTGTGGATTTGTAACCGAGTGCAAATCACCAACACAGAATGGATCGCAAAAAAAATTAGGGTTTAGGATCGTGATTTTTGGAGGCTGTGATACCGTGTAGGATTTAATAATCATATGTATTAATAATCATAATAGGTTATAATATATAGTCTGACAAGAATATTCTAGACTTGGGCTAAAGCCCAATACACAAATAATGCAGGCTAACAAGTACATCAAGAGTATGAGCAAGTGCAAGAAAATATCAGAGCTATATTACATACACCAAGATAAAAACAAAACAATATAGGAACTTATATTACAGAGACTTCCGATTACATTCTAATCAGGAGTGGAGCCAAGAATCTGAGGTAAGGGGGTCAAAAATAATTTGGATGATAAATGATGACCTATAGTGTACAGTCGGACTATCCGACCCAGCCCACGTACACTATCCGTATCCAGCCCATCACAAACGGGTTGGAATACCGATACCAGGCAGATGGGCCTGGTTAAAGGTGAGCCGCACACGGCTTCAAGCAGGCCGTGGCAGAACCACACATGGTTGTGATCAGAGCGAATCATAGTTTGATAAGGAAAATGATTCGTCTAAGATAGGAAAGGATATACACTCCTCATTTATGGATAAGGATCTCGAGTATGACCCTTAATCTTTGGCCACAAGTTTCGGAAACCCTAATGGGGCTTTACCGGCTATATAAGGAACACCCATGGCTCCACTCAAGGTAAAATATCTTCACTAATAATCCCTAACCGGTTATAACCCTAAATCGATTACTTACTCTCAGGCTCGAGGTTAATCCTGGGAAACAATCTCACAGTAGGCTTAATAGTGTTTTTTCATTGTGTAGGATCCTTGACAAATTCACTTGGTGCAAGAGCCGGAGTCCTTAACGCCCGAATGACCTCTAATTCTGGTAAGCTAGGTCAAATCCAACATTTGTATCAACAAGTTGGCGCCATTCGTGAGAACCTAGACTAAAAACTCTGCGATGACTAAGATGACACAAGGGTGTTCTCACCATTGTACTCCGATGGGAAGGAATTCGATACCCCCAATCTCATCCACTTGAATCATAGGCGGAAAAAAAAACTTTTAAAAAGAGATCCCCCCCCCCCCGAGGGTTTATATACCCAAAACAACAGAGGGAAACAACCACAACTGGGGAAAACCCAGTGCTGGTGACAACTCTAAAATGAGTGGTAGTAACATAACAACTGACACCACCACAACAAGTGGCGCCGCCGCAACAAGAGGCGCAACCACAACAAGAGGTACGAACAGAAGGTGAAGTGACCCCATCCGCCACTAAAGTAAATCTTCAACATTTCGTTACCAAAAACCATGACACACTCCTTCCACTTATGGCAGAAAAAATGAGGGAGGAGACCCGGGAGGAAGTAAGGACCCGTCTTTTCGTTGGTCCCAACCCTACTAAGGGAGCGAGAGCCAAAACGTCACCTAGCCTTCTTTGGAAAATGAGTGTCGTTGCGATTCACCCAAACCTAAAAGAAGACGTAGTGTGAAAGACTGTCTCAAGAGACCTAGCGTTCATGATCGAATCGAAAGGCCACGTGCCACGGATCGAATTGAAAAGACACAAGCTTCAGATCTCTTAGGGAGGTATAAAGGGTGAGATAGCTCAGCACGGCCGAAAAACGATAGTCACAACGACAAAGAAAACTCCAACGTCTCCGAAAAGTTGGAAAAAAGGAAAAGGAGTCTCGCCCCGAACTCATGGGGATCCAGATCCACGCGAAGGGGATCACGAGATCAATTGGGATCCCGTAGGAAGGAGTCACGGGCTCGATCAAACTCTAGAGTGGATGGATCATGGGAGCGCACCAACAGGCACGGTCTCTCACCCATTAGGGATACATCGAATTCCATGGCTAGACCATCCCGATACAAGAGCTACTGGAGGAATACTTCATCCTCATCCGGCAGTTCAGGGAATGAGGATGGTAACACCGAACATTGGAAATCTAGGCAGAGACGCCGCATGCAGAAAGATGAAGACTTGTCATGTTCATGGCGCCGCCAAGAATTAAGGCCATTTACATCACAGATACGCAAATTCGTTGATAGAAAAAAGACGAGGATGTCGTCCAACGTCAAAACTTACGACGGTGTAGGAGATCCAGATGACCACTTGAAAGTCTTTCAAGCCGCGACACACATAGAGAACAGGTTGATGCCCACATGGTGTCACATATTCAACTCAAACTTGATAGGTAATGCGCGTACATGGTTTGATGAGCTTCCCAAACGAAGCATAGATGGCTTCAAGCAACTACATAAGGATTTCTTAAGAAATTACACGCAGCAAAAGAAGTACCTAAAAAAGCCAGTGGAACTCAATCGCATCAAACAACGGGGAGGAAAATCCTTTGAATCCTTTATGGAATGCTTTAAAGACGAAAGAGGTCATGTCAAAGGGGCTCCCGAGATCATGCGGATCTCCGGCTTCATGCATGGTCAATAACCTAAAGTTGACCAAACGTCTAAACGATAAGGTACCTAGGAGTGTCAATGAGATAATGGAGCGTACGAGGGCCTTCATTCACGGAGAGGACGCGAATGCGGATAATAAAAGGGGGTATTCAAATTATAAGGCTCAAGATCAGAAAAAAAGATGCCTATGGAGTTAACATGATTACCACGGCTATCAGTGAGAGAGGGGGGGCGGGGAGCATGGATCCAATAAGTTTTTTCCCATGACTATGACCCCAAAGGAAATTCTTGCAGCCAAAGGTGCCAACTTCCAAGACCACCACCAATGTTTACCGAATAGAAAGGCGAATTATCAATAAGCACTATGACTTTCCTAAGGAAAAAGGGCACAACACGGATGAATGTGTCCAACTCAAGAAGCAAATTGAGGAAATGGTGAAGGAAGGTAAAATTTAACATCTATTCAATGAGATCAGGGAAGGGAATGATAGATAAGGCCACGACCATCCACATAGTACATTCAGGGAAGGAGATCATGAGGCAAAATATTAGCCAAAAATTTTCTTGAGAAAAGGAGACATCGATCCCTCCCTTGAAAGCATGCACCACGGCAGAAGGACCCTTGGTAATCAAAGTAAACATGGGTGGCCACACTTTCCACCACACATACATCGACATGGGCCCCTCAGAATATATTCGATACGAACAATACTTCAAACAGTTGCATCCAGATGTGAAGACCCATATGGTGTCAGCCACGTTGGCACTAACTAGTTTCAGTGGAGAGGTAATATCGCCAATAGGACAACTACGGCTACTAGTAACCATTAGAGACGAAGCTCACTTAACAACAACATAGATGAACTTCATGATAATGTGGTCACCATCACCATACAATGATATCATAGGAAGACCCAACATATTAGCGATGCATGACGGACCATCCACAAACGATGGATTGATGAATTTCCCGATCAAAGGCGTATTGTCACGATTTACAGTACTGTGATACCAGAATCAAAACACAAAGTGGTGACGACACAACCAAATATAGCTTTGGCTAATCTAAGTGTACCCATCCACCCGAATTTCCCAAATCAAGAGATTACTATAGAAGGAACTTTGTCAAAAAAGGGAGGTCACACGTATGTACCATGCTAAAGGAGAACCTTATGTCTTTGATTGGAAACTAAATGACATGATGGGTGTACCACGATCTATCACGGAGCATCAATTAAAAATCCGTGAAGGCTACCCACGGTGAGACAAAATAAGCGAGGTCAAGTCCAGTACGTAGCAAGACTATACTGGATAGTCCGACTGGACATTATGTATCTCATAGTGCGGTCATCTGAATAAGTTCATTGGTTCAACCATCCTTACCCATTTACAAAAAATTTGAAATTACAAATACGTCTTTTAAGTAATTATAGTGTTCTTTGACATCACCAAAGCTAAAATCCTGTTATCAAATTAACAAACAATTTAAATAATCTATATAATAGTACGTAGTATATCTAATATCATATCAGCAAACTTTACTAATCAATCATATTTGATAGATGAGTAAATTCTTAATCGCATGGTCTCTTTAAACCACTATATTCCAAACATTAAAAATTTTCCTAAATTATACAGATAATAGGAAAACAATTTTTTTAATTATAGAAAACAATCAAAATACTTACTCAAAAAGTTGTGAAAAATTAAACAATATGAGAAAACGAATATGCTAGCTTTAGAAATCTTGTTGAGGATAATGAGAAAAATGTTAAAGTAGCTTGTATACTATAAGGAGTGAGAATATTTTAACCCTACTACAAAGTTATTTAGAATAACTTTCTCTTTTTATTAGAAAGTAAAAACCATTGAAATAGTGAAACAATTGATTTTTTGCCACATAATTGCTTATTCTATCCCTCTCTTCATCTCTCCCTTTCTTACTTCATCACTCTCTCTCTCTATCTTCATCTCTCCCTCTCTCCCTCCCTCTATCTGTTGATCCTTTTTTATCGTTAAATATAGCTTGTAAGTTTATACTACAAAGAGTAAACTCTGTATATTTTTAGTAAAAACTTTGTATGAATATCAAAGAGTATAAAGAGTATGCAGAATATATTCTCTAATATGATGAAGATTATGAATAATGAGCTATGTATGATAAAACAAGAAAAATATATGCACCAACAACTTTACTATTATTGAGAATAATACGACTACTATGTAAAAGTGTTAGGGCTACAGAAACCTTAAATCTAGAATGAAACCTATGACAAGATATACGAAAATCTAAACCTATGACCTCCTATGCAATCTTTTAATTTCAAAAGATATATACGAGATATCTTCTGTTGATAACCAACGCGTATTCGATCTCTATATTCTTCTACATAACTAATATCACTAAAATAACTAGTGTTGACCATGACCACCCTGGCCACATTTGACGAGACACAAACAACACTATTTTTATACTTCCAGGACTAATTCTATTAGTACCGGTAGTACAAAATGAACAACACTAATTTTTATTAGGAAGAGATCACCAACATCCCTTTATTTATCAAAGTCCTAATGGAAAATTTACATCTATTAGATCTTACATCGATCCAATGGTCATGATCATCCAATCTTCCACTTAACCCTCATAATTTTCACACACACAAAAAAAGACACACAAAAAATAAAAAAGAAGGGATCAGGATCCCAACTGTTTTCCACCACCACAACAAACCCATCTTCGGCGACCACCACAATAATCCCAACCGTTTTTTGGCGACCACCACTACAATCCCACTATTTTCTGGCGGTCACAACAACAAACCCACATTTTTCTGGTGACCTCGCAAACCACCATCTTTTGTACATATGGATATTATTGAAGATGTCGATGTTATTGAAGATGCAGGTGTAGATGTTTGTAATACATGTAATAATATAGGTAAAACACATGTAATAATATTATTGAAGATGTCGATGTTATTGAAGAAGCGCCGCATGCCGGCGTGTGTCAAGACCTATGACGGATCTGGTGACCCGGATGACCACCTTAAAGTTTTTGACACACAAGCTAAAATTAAATGATGGCCGATGCCTATATGATGCCAAATGTTTAATTCAACCCTGATTGGCAATACACGCGACTGGTTCGGAAAACTTCCTCACGGGAGCATCAACAGCTTCGACAAACTACGTGCGGCGTTTAGGAGAAATTATACTCAGCGAAAGAAGTATAACATGGATCCGGTCTCATTGGCAACGGTCAAACAGAGGCACGGAGAATCTACAGAAAACTTCACGGAACGTTTCAATGATGAGTGTACGCGCATAAAAGCGTTCCCAAAAGTCCTCAAAATCTCCGATTAAATGCACGCCATAAAAAACAAGGAGCTAATCAGGCGCCTCAATGATAAACGTCCAGAAACGTTTGATGAACTCATGAAAAGGGTTAGGAACTTTGTTGAAGGGAGACCGTCGTGGCTGCAGCCTATCCCACAAAGGGAAACCAGAGTTATCAATCGAACGATCAGCCCAGGAGGCAATCGGGCGGTCAAGGCAATCAAGGTAACAGTAGGGGCTTGGATTACAAGAGTCAGGCGAAAGAAGGGCGGTCGGACGACAAATTCACCCCTCTAAAGATGACATACCGGGATATCCTATTGACGGAAGGGGAAAACTTTCCAAGACCACCCCCGATGACAACCCCGGTCGATCTCCGTTAGGGAAATCGCTTCTACGAATTCCATAATGACAAAGGACATAGCACGGACGAGTGCATTCAGCTCAAGAAGCATATTGAGTCATTGTTCATTGGTCATGTCAGGAAAACTTAAACACCTAGTCAAGGATTGAAAAGATGGGAAGGATAAAAAAAGAGTGATAAAAAAGATTTCCAAAAGGACAAGCCTACAACCATATACATGGTTCAGTCATGGCATCGTAGGACGAAGCAAAAAAATAGCCAAAAATTTTCACGCAGCAAGGAAATCACATTCCCTCCTATCACGGAAAGCAACGTGGCGGACGCACCTCTCACGATTGAGGTAAATATTGGAACCCATAATGTTCGTCGCATGTACGTAGATGGAGGATCATCGGCTGAAGTAATCTATGAAAATTGTTTCATACAGTTATGACCAGAGATCAAAAGCCAATTAATGTCGGCCACGTCGCCACTTATTGGTTTCAGCGTAGATACTATTTGGCCGATAGGACGGTTACGACTGTTTGTAACCATTGGAGATAAATAACATTCAACCAAAACATGGATCAACTTCATGGTGATATGCTCACATTCTCCGTACAATGGTATTATCGGAAGGCTAGGAATTCTGGCCATACAAGCAGTCCCGTCTACAGCGCACGACATTATAAAATTCCCGGTCGAGGGGGGAATTGTTACTATCTACAACTCAGTAGTACCACCATCGGAATGTCACGCCGTCACGGCACCAACCCAACCACCACCATCTATTCATCCTGATTACCCGGAGCAAGAGGTGGCCATCGGAGGAACTCTCTCTGACAAAGGAAGGAATGTTATGTACTCCCTCCTTAAGGAAAACCTTGATGTATTTTCATGGGAGCCAAAACATATAACAGGCGTACCACGCTCAGTCGTGGAACACAAACTCCAAATTCATCCGGGATACCCTCCCGTAAAGTAAAAGAAGCATGTTCAAGCACCAGAGCGCAGCCAGGTTATCCTAGACTAAGTAAAGAAACTGGTCCTATCATTGGTTTACACCACGAAAAGGTTGCATCGCTACTTCCAGGCGCACCCAATTATGGTCATCACAGACCAGCCAATAAAACATATAATCTCGAGACCAGATGGGGCGGGAAGACTGCAGGAGTGGAGCCTCCTACTTGGGGAACATAATATTTTTATAGACCAAGGACGACTGTTAAAGGCTAAATCTTGGCAGACTTTATAATTGAGAAACCCTAGGAGGATGTGCCAATGGACCCAAAGGATGAAATTCCAAAAGAACCATGGGTCTTGTTCACTGCTGGATCTTCCTGAATAGATGGGTCAGGAGCAGGCCTCACACTCACAAATCTGAATGGCATGGAATTCACCTATGCCTTGTGTTTTGAATTCACGACTACAAATAGTGAGGCGGAATACAAAGCATTGATCGTGGGCTTAAAATTGCAGCCAGGATGGGAGTGCGTAACCTCGAGGGCTACGTGGACTCACGGCTTGTCGCAAACCACGTCCTAGTGGAGGATGAAGCCAAGGTTGACAACATGATCCGGTATTTGGAAAAGGTTAAGTCGCTTATTGCGGGCTTTAGAAAGTTCTCTATTAAGCAAGTACCAAGAGGCGAGAATAATAAAGCGGATGCCCTTAGCAAAATCGCGTCCACAGGTTTTACCCATCTGTCCAAACAAGTGTTGATGGAAATACTCAAGGATAACCCCATCACAGGGGAGGAAGTCGCATCAATAGTTGATGAAGAGGGACATACGTGGATGACCCCAATCATCAGCTACTTGACAAACTAAACCCTCCGTGAGGACGAGACAGAAGCACATTGTATCCGCAGGAGGTCACAACAGTTTGAACTTCGTGACAGAGTTCTATACAAACGATCGTTCTTACATCCGTGGTTACGATGTGTCGGTCCACGCCAGGCCAGTTATGTGATTAGTGAAATTCATGAAGGGTCGTGTAGCATGCACGCCGGCCCCATGTCAGTGGTGGCAAGAGCATTACGCACAGGATATTACTGGCAACCAATGCATCAAGATGCACGTAACTTGATTCTAAAATGCAATAATTGTCAAGTACACATACCAATACCGCGCCATCCACAACAAGAGCTGACACCCATCACGTCCCCATGGCCGTTCTACAAATGAGTAATTGACATAGCGGGGCCTTTCCCTGTCACAGCCGGAGGCGTCAAATTCTTGATTGTGGCCATAGACTACTTCACTCGCTGGATAGAAGCTAAGGGGGCCGCTACAATCACGGGCAAACAGGTAAAAAAGTTTGTTTGGGAAAACATTGTATGTCATTTTGGTTTACCAGGTGAGATTATCTCGGACAACGGGAAACAGTTTGTGGATAATCCATTCAAGGATTGGTGCGTAGCGCTGAACATCAAACGACGCTTTACATCAGTCAAACATCCGCAAACCAATGGTTTGGTGGAACGGGAAAATAGAAGCCTAGGTGAAGGAATCAAAGCGCGCCTAGATGAGAGGAGCGCTAAGTGGGTGGATGAGCTACCACATGTCCTATGGGCACATAGAACAATGATCAAAACGACTAATGGGGATACTCTATTTGCATTAGCCTATGGAACTGAGGCAGTTATACCAGCAGAAATTGGAATTCCAACAATCCGTACGTCGGAGGTTAATGTTGTCGCGAACGATGTGGAACTCAGGGTAAACTTAGACTTGTTAGAGGAAAAAAGGGAGATAGCAGCCATCAATGAAGCTAAAGCTAAGGCGCGGATGAAAGCTTATTACGACCCTAAAGTTAAGGGCGTTTCCTTCCGACCGGGGGATTTTGTTTATCGTGCAAACGAGGCAAGTCGCGTGGAAAACACGGGAAATTAGTCCTAAAGTGGGAAGGATCGTATGAAGTCACGGAAGCTTTGGGGCTAGGTGCGTATAAGTTACGAGACATGGATGGCCGCGACTTGGATCGTACATGGAACATCTGCAACCTCAAAAAGTGCTATCTCTAAAAGGCTACGGCATCCGCATGGACATTCAGTTGTATACAGCTCAAATAAAGATCCATGTAATTTTGTTTTTATATGTTTTTCTAGGTTCTATATGTCTTAGGATTTCATCATTCAGTCAAAAAACGTAACCGTAAAAATAAAACGCCATGGTTCCTAGCTAGCTCCACTACTTGTTCTTGTGCAAATTGTGTCTCTTTTATGCTTAGGGTTATTTTTTGCATCCTGAGTATTATTGTTTATTCATATGAATTCATTCAGTCGTACATCTACTATTCATTTCCATGTGAAGCAAGAGGATCAAGTTAACCTAATAATTCAACTTGTCGCGTAACAGGGATGTGACCCCCACGACCACGGATCATGTATCCTTACTATACACCTTATTCATAAGACATTATAATAAGTTTCACATACCATGCTTAAGAAAAGTCGGACATAGTAAAGCCACACAATGCACGTCTAGTAATACATAGGCTTGCTCTTTGTAAGCCATGATAGATCATGCAACGATATACAAATATCTAACAAAAATAGCAAGTTTCAAATGTACATCCAAGCGCCGTGGACATCCACGACCAAAGGGTTTACATTAAAATATGTTATAAAAAATACGACAAGTGTTTATAAGTACGAATGTCATGGACATCCATAGACGAATATTACAAAATCTGAGTTAATGGTTGATAAATACAAGCGCAATCATTGGGGAAGCATTGATTCCCCCAGCTCCTTCCTCTGCTGCGTCAATGATGCTAATGAAGATCCATTTGGAATGGAATCGCTTTCTAACAACACGGTTGTACCATGCCTGGTGGGGGCTTTCACAGGAATTCCATCAGACCTGGGTAGATGGGAAAATCCTGCAGTAGGGGTGCGACTTCCTTTCTTCCCTATGGCGCGGTCCACGTTGGCCTTGATAGCTTCCCCCAATTTTTTCTCTCCCTTGAGGTCCCATGGGTTCTCAGGGGAAGGATTATCCGCATATATTGGGACCATGAGTTGTGAATCGAAGTCTGCCTGCACACATAACTACTTCATGAGCATGTCAATAGAGGAGTCCTTTAGAGCTTCGATTTTGTCTATCAAAGGCTACTCAATTTGGTCCAAGACCATCATGGACGCGGTTATCTTGTCCTCGGCATCTGGCTTGATATATGCATGGTCCTTGGTTTCCTTGCCTAGACCTGCCCATTCCATCCCAGCTAGAAGGCCTTCGTGCCTGCCGTAGTTTATCCCATCTGAAACAACGTCAGCGAACGGCTGGGCCAGCTTAGGGGACTCTACAATCTTGTTTACGGCCAACATTAAGCCGGATCCTATCATCCCTCTGTGTCCGGCGATAGTTGTGAGAACGTGAGGGTATAACTCCTCGTCAAAGTCAATTGCCATGGCATCCAGACGCGTGTCCATCTCCTTTGGGCGCCCCTCCATGATGTTCTCATGTTCAACCCTGTAGTCTATAAAGGATGCGGCCAACTGCTCCTCACCTTTTATTTGAAGGCGTAGGTTGTCGCAATCTTGGGAGATGGTGGCCACATCATTCGTCAGGGATTAAGCAGTCGCTTCGGCGATAGTTACCTGGTGGTGCAATGGTTAATTGTTATCTAGCATACTTCAAACATATGAACACAAGGGAAAGGAATAAGACAAAATTTGCATATACGTTGGACGTACCTTGTCACGAAGGGATTGGGCTTCCGCCTCCAGCTCTGCAATCCGGGCTTCACTAGTGACAACATGGTTGGCCTGCTCTTTTGTGGTTGCTTCAACCGTGGACAGGTTGGCTTGTAGGGTGGCTATTGTTTGCTCATGCTCTTCAATCATCTTTTCCCTACGTGTTATCTTCCTGTCCGAGCTCCTCGCATGGCTCAAGGCGCCTTCAAAGCGATGACGCAAGCCCATACTAATAGCCATTTGATGTGCGGTTGGCATGTTGAAATGATCCAATAGAATCTGGTGGGTCAGCTCATTTACATCTTGTACAAGGCCCGGAAAATTCAGGTGGTCTATGAACTTTTTACACTCCTCCTCTGTAGCTAGCATGCTTATCTCTGATATATTCCATAACGGACAAAAGCGCGGGGCAGGTTCCTCAGACTGCGGCTCCTCTACGGAGGTTAGAGGAGGATTTGATGGACTGTCTTGGATCACGGGCGATGGTTGCCTCCCAGCATTCTCTTCATGCGGTGCGGTCGTAGGTTCCACCATGTCATTGAAAAACTACTAAGCTTGCATAAATTTCTAGTGGAAAATTAAAGAGCGTGGGGGTATATTACCTACACTGGTATTGTTACGGACTCAGTATTGGTGGGAGCTACAACACTCACTGGCGTAGCTTTCCATACCGTCTGGTCAACCTGCTCTTCTGTCACGGCAGGAGGCCGATGGGTTGCTCTAGGGCACGGTGGTGCTATTGCCTTCTTGATATTGGGGGTGGTCTTTACGCAGCCATTTAGTAAGTGCGTTAAAGATCCCCGCCTCAACCACCACCTCCTTCACGATCTTCCTTTTTACTTTGCGCCTCTTTGGGGTGGGCTTTGGTTTCACGGAGGTGCCGGTCTCATCCGCTATTTCATCATTTTCGGATTCAAACATACGGTTGACATCCTCGGATGAGTTTTCCAAGTTCTCCCCCTGATCTTGGTGTGGGGTCGTGGTATTCTGGCCTACGCCGATAGCATCCTGCAGTAGTTGATGGCCACCATCTTCGTTTGAAAAGTCCAGCGGTGACTTTTTGAGCTCTGTATCCCCCATATCCGAGTGCGGTTCTTAGACTGTTTCCAACGGGATGGTTAAGTCTTGGGTAGCTGTGAGAAGGTGATGTAGACTAAAAAACAAAGTAACAAAGATAATTAATTGGATCTGTTGATTCAATAAGAATGCCAGAAACAATTCTGCAAATAATCGTTTATTCTGAAGAATGCCCGAAAATTAGGGTAAAACACGGCAACACAACGGCCAGTGGTTTAACTTTTATTAAACTGATAACTGTCTTGCTAGGGTTACAGCAGATTCATTAAATAATGACTGCAAACAAAGAAAAACCCTAAAAATCCAACGGGCTGGACCGTAGCCCAATGACAAAGTCTAACTGAAAGTGAAAAAAACATAAAAATGCAAAAAACTGATAGTAAAAAGGCTTTTTGGACCTTGGGAAATCCGCAACCAGCTAAAAGGTGGTTACAGCATCATCGGTCTCCTTTTTACGCACGTTTTGACAGGTCACGGGCTGAAAACGGACTTAGGATGCAAAAGTTATGCCCATTTTACTAAACCCCTCTTCATCACGCGATCTCGGGCCTCCAGAAACAAGTCAGCCCGTTCTTCAATACTTGGGCCTCCATCGTTCCCCCCTGGATAAGAAAAATTCGCCCTCGAATTCTCAACTGTATCATCATATGAAGAATCACCATGGTAAGGCAACAAGTACTTCACATTAAAAACATCAGAACAACGAATATGACTTGGCAACTTCAAACGATAAGCATTTGAGTTCATCTTATCCACAATTTCTACTGGACCAATCTTCTTAGCAGACAATTTATTATATTCACCAACTGGAAAACGATCCTTAGTCAAAACAGCCCACACAAAGTCTCCTACTTCAAAGTCAACATGTCTCCTCTTTTGATCTACATCCTGCTTGTACTTCGAATTAGCGCGAACTAAGTTGTCACGAACAGATTTATGAACACCATGCAACCCCTCAACAAAATCCTGCACTTTCTTCGGAACAGACCTAGAAATCTGAGGAGTCATAAGATCAAGAGGACCACGTGGCTGAGCAGAATAAACCACCTGGAAAGCACTAAACCCAGTGCTCCAATTAACAGCATGATTATGAGCAAACTCAGCTTGATACAACTTCTGATCCCATGCCTTCACATGATCACCCACCAAACACCTTAACAGGTTATCAAGGGACCTGTTAACAACTTCGGTTTGCCCATCAGTTTGAGGATGATAAGCACTACTAAAATTGAGTTGAGTATTCACCATCTTCCACAAACTACGCCAAAAATGACTCAAAAACCTGGTGTCCCGATCAGAAACAATGGAGGAAGGTAAACCATGTAAACGGTACACATCCCTAAAGAAAAGTTGGGCTACATTAACTGCATCTGTTGTCTTCTTGCAAGGAAGAAAATGAACCATCTTAGAAAAACGATCAACAACAACAAATATTGAATCATTACCCCTTTGAGTACGAGGTAGCCCCAACACAAAATCCATGCTAATATCAACCCAGGGCTGCAAAGGAACTGGCAAAGGCATATAAAGACCTGCATTAGTAGCCGTCCCCTTTGAAACTTGACAAATACGACACCTCTTGACGTAACGATCCACTTCCTTCCTCATAGTAGGCCAAAAATAAGAAGCTTGAACCAACTGTAAAGTGCGATCACGACCAACATGTCCTTCACCATGCAACTCCTTAATAAATTGCAAGCGAAGACTTGAATCAGGAATACAAAGTTGATTCCCTTTGAATATGAACCCATCATGCATAACAAAATCTGTTTTCTCTCCAGATTGCAAATCCTGCAAAACAATTGAAAAGTATGGATCCACAGTCACCATGTCACGAATGACATCCAGTCCAGGAACATCAACCTGCATGGTTACAAGTAAACTACTTCTCCTGCTTAAGGCATCAGCAGCACGATTGGAAGCACCCGCTTTGTGTTTCACCACAAAAGTAAATTTCTCAAGAAAAGCCAACCAACGCCCATGTTTATGTGAAACCTTATCTTGAGTACGAATATGCCTTAAGGAATCATGGTCAGTGAACAAAACAAACTCCTTATGAAACAAATAATGGCGCCAATGCTTCACAGCTTGGACCACTGCATAAAACTCCAAGTCATAAGTAGAGTACCTCAACTTCGGCCCTGCCAACTTCTCGCTAGAGTAGGCAACAGGCCGCCCACCCTGACTAAGAACTCCACCAATTGCAACCTTAGAAGCATCAGTATGAAGCTAAAAAACTTTAGAAAAGTCAGGCAATACCAGGATTGGCGCTGTAGTAAGCTTTTCCTTGACAACCTAAAAAGCTATCTTTGCTTCCTCCGTCCAAACAAATGACTTACCCTTCATACAGTCTGTCAAAGGGGCCATAATGGAACTGAAATTAGGGATAAACCGCCTATAGAAAGAAGCAAGACCATGGAAACTCCGAACTTCAGTAATGGTAGTTGGAGTTGGCTACTCCTGAACAGCTGCTACCTTAGATTCATCCACCTGTATGCCATCACCAGAAACAACATACCCTAAAAACAAAACTTTAGGGGTCATGAACACACACTTCTTCGTGGCTGCATAAAAATTATCCTTCCGAAGCAAGGTCAAGACCTGCCTCACATGATTGACATGCTCATTATAAGAAGCACTATAAATAAGAATGTCATCAAAATAAACAACCACAAACTTGCAAATAAAAGGCCTGAGCAGTTGATTCATCACACGCATAAATGTGCTTGGTGCGTTTGATAAACCAAAAGGCATGACCAACCACTCATACAACCCTTCACGGGTCTTGAAAGCGGTCTTCCACTCGTCACCAGGTCTAAGACGAATCTGGTAATACCCACTCTTCAAATCCAGCTTTGTGAAAATGGTAGCACCACTAATCTGGTCAAGCAAATCATCAAGGCGAGGAATAGGAAACCTGTACCTCACAGTAATCTTATTGATGGCTCGACTATCAACACACATACGCCATGTACCATCCTTCTTTGGAGTCAATAGGGTAGGAACATCACACGGGCTCATACTCTCACGAACATGACCCTTGGAAACCAGCTCCTCAACCTGCCTGCGCAACTCCTCATGTTCTCCCGGGCTCATCCTATAATGTGGCCTGTTAGGACTGTGACCCAGGCTCTAGATCAATATGATGTTGTATGCCACGCAATGGTGGCAAACCATCAGGTAATTCATCAGGGAAAACATCAGAGAATTCCTCAAGTAAAGGGATCATGGCTTCAGGAACTTCACCGTCTTCAGAAACCTCCTTCCCTATTAATACAAAAACATCACCCCCCACCTCCAGCTCGTCTTCGAACCGCGAAAGAGTTAGTAAAGTACCAGTGGGTTTATTAACTACTTCCTTAGGTTTATTTGGCATCAAAGTAATCTTCACACCCCCAAACAGGAAACTATAAGTATTAGTTCTCCCATGGTGAGTTACATCACGGTCATACTCCCAAGGTCTACCTAACAACAAGTGACAAGCATCCATAGGTATCACATCACACCAAAGATTATCCTTATAAGTTGTTCCTACAGAAAACGGAACTTGGACACGCTTGGAAACTGTTATCTCCCCACCCTTTTTAAGCCACTGTAACTTATAAGGTCTGGGACGATCTTCAGTTTTCAACCCTAATTTCTGGACTGCTCCTTCAGCTATCAAATTATCACAACTACCTGAGTCGCATACAAAAGTGCAAACCTTACCCATAATGGTACAAGTTGACTGAAAGATGTTGTGTTTGAGCCAATCATCACCATCAGCTTTAGGTGTTAAGCAGGAGCGCCTTACCACCAAATTCACCCCCACATCTCCAGACACATACTCCTCCTCATACTCAGGTTCTGCATCATAAACTGCGTCTCCCACATAGTCATCATAAGCCACATCATCATCTTCCTCAGGTTCAATAAATAACTGCCTCTTCCCAGCCTTCTTACATTCTGATTGTTGGTGACCAGGTTCACCACAGTTAAAGCACTTGAACCCACCACTGCCGGCCACTTTGGGAACTGGTCCTGTATTCTCACCAACTGCTTTAGCCTGAGTTGGGGCAAAACGCGATGCCGCATTACCCGAACCAGAAGCACCTGTTATTGCAGGAGAAGAAGAACTCCCCACTCGTCGGTTCTGCTTCTCAAAAGTCAGTGCTCGTTGATACGCTTCAGAAAGTGTCATCGGATGAAACATGTTAACAGAATCCATGATCTGGACTCTTAAACCACCAATGTATCGAGAGACAAGCTGATCTTCTGTCTCTTGAACGTCATTCCTTGTAATTAGTTGGTAAAATTCGGTCGTGTAATCTTCAACAGACTTGGCCCCCTGTTTCAGATTCTGTAACCGCTGGTACATCATTCGCTGGTAGTTATGAGGAATAAAATTATCCCTCGTGACTTTCTTCATCTTCTGCCAACTCGTGATCTTTGACTTCCCAACTCTGTTCCTCTTCAGTTTCAATTGTTGCCACCACGCGGATGCCCGACCACGTAACTTGGTAGCGATCAATGAAACCCTTTTGTTTTCTGGAACTTCTTTGAATTCAAATACTTCTTCAACAGCAACAAGCCAATCAATAAACTCATCAGGCTTTAAAGTGTCCCCATTAAACTCGGGAATATTAACCCTCATTCCGGTCTCCCAACGCCTATCATTATTCCCACTGCGATCTCTCATCCGTCACACTACTGATTGTTCATCATCAGACAAACCATCACCAAACGGATTTTCTTCCAGATCTGCATCTTCTTCCTCATGGCGGCGATTACGAGGCCTCCTATTGCTTATCAAAGTGTTCATCTGGTCGGTCAATTGATCAAACATTTGATCGAATCGCTCCTCCATTCTCTCCATCATACGCTGCTCAAATTCCTGTTCATTCACATCGTGAATATGCCTAGTTCTCCTTGGAGGCATCTTGATCAGGAACTTTGGCTCTTGATACCAACTGATGTAGACTAAAAAACAAAGTAACAAAGATAATTAATTATATCTGTTGATTCAATAAGAATGCCAGAAACAATTCTACTAATAATCGTTGATTCTGAAGAATGCCCGAAAATTAGGGTAAAACACGGCAACACAACGGCCAGTGGTTTAACTTTTATTAAACTGATAACTGTCTTGCTAGGGTTATAGCAGATTCATTAAATAATGACTGCAAACAAAGAAAAACCCTAAAAATCCAACGGGCTGGACCGTAGCCCAATGACAAAGTCCAACTGAAAGTGAAAAAAACATAAAAATGCAAAAAACTGATAGTAAAAAGGCTTTTTGGGCCTTGGGAAATCCGCAACCAGCTAAAAGGTGGTTACAGCATCATCGGTCTCCTTTTTACGCACGTTTTGACAGGTCACGGGCTGAAAACGGACTTAGGATGCAAAAGTTATGCCCATTTTACTAAACCCCTCTTCGTCACGCGATCGCGGGCCTCCAGAAACAAGTCAGCCCGTTCTTCAATACTTGGGCCTCCATCAGAAGGTGTGGTTCATCCTGGCACAATGCATGTAAACCTTTAGGGACCTTGGACAGATCTCCTTGGCGTAAAAGTCCGAATAGCCTCATCTCTACGGACATATGTATACAATGTGTTAGTTTTATACAAAGCATGTTACAAGTACATTTTACAATAAAATATACACCCACCCCGCCTATGCTTATCCAGGAAGACGGGGTATCTGTCCGCCCTGTAGTAATTACGGCTGATGCCTACCAAGCACAAAAAATGCTCTGGCAAATCTTTGTGGAATTATGTGTGATGGGTATCTAGGAGTTTGACATCCCTATCATTATATGTGTCTTTGGGGGGAGGATAATCTACCCGGACTGCGATTTTCAAAAAAAACGGGGTGGGCCATGCCTTTCCATCTACAAAGAAGTATCGATCATACTAGTTCTTCAGGGAATCTAGTGCTTTGCTATAGCACATGGGGGTGTTACCCGGGCATTTTCTAAACGACAACCATCAGTTGATCATTTACGGTATGTAAAAAACCCTAAATAAGCTTACTGTTGGCGTTATGTTGCATGTATGGCAAGTAATTTCAAATTGGTTTATTTTACACGCTCCTATACAGTGTAGTCGGGTTATATGAAAATCATAATATGAAAGGGTTTCTACGAGGAACCTAGAGAGGGGGGGTTCGGTAGTTTTACGCGTCAAATAAGCGTGTGTACACACCTATTTTCCGAGCAGGTGCATCCATAATAGCTTCATCCTCACCTGGATAAGTGGGATGTACGCTTTCCGGTATATGATAATCGGAACAAAAATCAATGAATTTCTCAGGAGGGAGTACGTTGAGCACGATCGTGATAGTAGGATTATCCTTGACCATGATTTATAAAAGACTGGCAAAAGGGCGTGGTAATCTAACCTGATATTACGGATTTCCGTGGAAAATGATGAAGGAACGAAAGGAGGTTGCAACAATGGAGGAAAAGAGGTAGAAACGGTGTGTGTACAGTTACACACATGAGTATTTATAGGGTCGCCTCAGTACGAGGTGGGCTGGATGACTGCCACGTATGATCCACTACGCCCATTTAATAAATAGGATTAATGGCAAATTTGAAACATCAGAGGGACCCACGGGTCGCCTCATAACAGTTTTTTTATGTGGCTCAAGAGTGGGCCCGCCTAGTGCACTTTTACAGATAATCATCCGAACAGTCATCCTGACCTTGACTGCCATTAATGCCTTCATTAATGTTGTCCCGGTTGACAGTTTTTGTTGTGCGGTTATTTTCGCAAAGACAACATAAGGGACATAGGTTAGTCTAGAGGTTACACCTACGACTGTAACAACTACACTGGGTGGACATTATGACGTATAGTCCCTAACCACATCATAAACCCGACCCACGGGTACTACCCGTATCCGACCCATCACGGGTGGGTTGGAGTATTCATTTGAGCTTATGGGTTTCGGATGAACAATGGCTACATAAGTTGTGTAAAACCCGCATGCTTTTACCATGAATAGTACCCTTAAGATCGTACGTACTAGGTTACAACTTTCCTATTATAGCATGATTACGATTACGTGTTAGGATTTTACGTATTACGTACGTGTTAGAACACGATAAGTATTTACTACGCACGAGCACGTAATAATTATTTGACAATAATTAATCACGAACATGCGATCATGAAATCATGAACGTAATTAAATCACGAGCTAATATTAATTACGTACACATATATATAATTATTACGAGCATAAATAAATACGTGAAGGCACGGTAAATATTTAACGAGAACACTTAAAACACGAACATAATTAATCACGAACAAACACTTAATAACGAGACACGAAAAACGGTATGGGTACCCCATGTGGGGCCCCATACCCACGGCTACAAAGGAAGGGATGGGCTAAGCCCATTAAGTTTTACATGAAAGGGGGGGGGGGGGTGTAAAGGTAAAAACTATTTTCATTTTTCACTTTTCAAGAAAATAAACACAAAACCTAAAAAGTTTTCTCCTCTCCTCTTCTTCTCCTTTTGTGGCCGCCACCTTCAACACACCAAGGAGGGGTGTTTTTGTTGATTTTGATCTTGGATATTATACAAGTATTAGTGTTTGTTCATCCTCCATTAATCTACACATTCGGTATACCTTTTTAACCTTTCTTTTTGATCTTTTCTTTTGATTTGATTTAGTAAAATTAATTAAGAACATGATGTTTTTAAAACCTAATTAAAAACATAAAATAAACATGTATTTGGTTAAAGGGTAAAATCAAAAGGGTGTTTTAGGGTTGTTGGTTGGCCGACGCCTAAACCGTACCCCAAGGGGGTCACGGTTTGGCCATTAAGCCACCACCGAGACCATATGGTCCCGGTTTGGTGGTGTGGGTCCCACGGCAGCAACAAACCAAGGGGAACCCCGAAGTGGTTCGGGGTATGGTGTTGATTTCATGTTCGGTTCATGGTTCATAGTCAAGATCCGGTTCACGGTTTATGTTAAGATTATTATTATTAGATGATCATATGTTATAACTAAATTAATGTATATGACATGATTAATTTAATAAACATGACTTAGGTTATAATTTAATTATTAATATCATGGAATTATTAACCTAAGTATTTTATATTTTTAGACTTATAATTAATTAATTATTTAAAAACCATGGTTATAATTAATTAATTAACATGACTTAGGTTATATTATTAATAAATAATAATACATGTTTTAACCTAAGTATTTAACTTTATTTAATTAAAAACATGTTATACTTTAATTAAATATTTTAACCTATAGTTTAATTTAATTACATGAAATAATTATTAAACTATACATTATACTCGCTCCGTCCCAAATTAAGTGTCTAGATTCCTAATGCACAAAGTTTTAGATATATTATATTCCTACTACTATTAGATATCCAAAAGACTATTATACCCTCATTTAATACAAAAAGTCAAAAAGAAAAACATACAACTTAAATATAATCCACATATTGAAGGGCATAAATAGAAAACTAATTATCAAGATTCCCTCATTTATTATAGTGGACACTTAATATGGGACAACCAAATGTTCCATAATGGACACTTAATATAGGACGGAGGGAGTATAATATGACTTAGGAAATAATCATGAAAACACTTAGGCTTATATACTTAGCTTATTTAACCAGCTTATTTCTAATTATGGAAACTTTCTATTTTTAGAAACTTAATTAAATAAGGCAGCTAATCTATTTATGGAAACCTTCTATTTTTAGAAACTTATTTATTTCAGGCAGCTAATCTATTTATGGAAACTTATTTAATTAAGGCAGCTGATCTATTTATGGAAACTTTCTATTTTTAGAAACTTATCTATTTTAAGCAGTAAATCTATTTTTGGAAACTTTCTTTTTTTGGAAACTTTCTATTTTTGGTAACTTTCTATTTTTGGAAACTTTCTATTTTTGGAAACTTTCTATTTTTGGAAACTTTCTATTTTTGGAAACTTTCTATTTTAGGAAACCTGCTATTTTTAGAAAGTTACTTATTATTACACAGTAAGTATAATAACACATGAAATACCAGAAATACTTAATCAGATTAAACAGAATATAAGATAAACACGGTTTAAGGCTTAAAAACAGTAAAACATGGTAAGAACACATAAAATAAGCTAAGACATGACATAAAACCAGCTACGTATTTAGTAAGCAGATACTTATTCATGTATGTATTTATGTAGCACTAGTGATACGGAAGTAGGATTTCTCTCAGTTCATCTTCTTCGTTCACTGGACATAAGGTACAGATTCCCGTCCTTTCAGTATGGACATTCTTTCCTTATTAGGATTCTCCGTATGCAGCCAACTGTTTTCCCGTAGTATAAGTTACGTGTTTGATTGCTTATGTTTAATTAAGATTACCTATAGCCATATACATGCATGACCAGTTTCACCTAGTTATGGAGGTACCATAACCATAACATTAGAGGCACTGATGTTATGACTTCACCACGGCGGAGTGATTGCTCGTGGTGTCCCTTCAGCTTTTGGCCATTTATATTATATTTATCATGTGGGGCGTATGGGTGCATCCTAGTTACATGTTTCCAGTCAGGATTTCATGGTGAATGTGGTGTGTGCCTTGCATCCTTCACAAGGAGCTGATCCCTCCTACCCAAAACCAGTATATTAAATTAGAGGCAACCCCTCTAATTTGCATGATGAGGTCACCCCTCCAAGTATTCATGCACGGTGGATTTTCATGACCTATATTGGCTAATGGTAAAAATATGTTAAACAGTTTTCATAAGATAAACATAAGGCTTTTCAAACTATAAAACCAGTTTTATGAACACGTTCCAGGTTTTCTAGGACTTATACATTTCCGCTGCTATTAAGTCTTTATTATCTTAGTCATTCATACTATGTCTATATCCGTGCACTGAGCGTTTTGCTCAGCCGTTACTTTCCTTTCCATGTCCCAAAACGGCAGGTACTCTAGGAAAGACTCGAGCATTTGGGGGACATGCATAGGATGGAAGCTGCTAGAGACTTCTTTTCCTTTTTGCCTTCATTTACTTATGCTTGTTTAGCCTTTCATTCATTTCTTTTGCTTTATTATGTTTTGGGCTTATGTTTGGGAACCGATGTTTGATTCCGGTTATCCCTATGGTCATGTAATGTTTTATACATTTATCCTTCTATGCTTTGATGACACGCCATAATTACGCGTGACATTCCATTATCAAAATGGGGTGTTACAAGTTGAGTACGGCCCACGGCCCGACACAACCAGTACAGGGTTAGACAGAATCACAACCTAATTGGGATAGTGATTTACCCTAAACTATAGGATATACACTAACCATAATTAGAAGTTAACAATCAAGTTAATTATGGTAATTATCCTTTACTTGGGCCCAAAGCTTCGGTAAAAGCTCACTAGGGTTTACCGCCTATATAAGGATCCCCCGAGGGTTCCCCAAATGTATCATATTCTTCACTCCCACATCTCATCCGATTTTTTTTTTTAACGGCAGTTTGGTGCAGCGGAGTATCTTGCGTGCCACCGAGGCACCAAGTCTCTCAAAGAGTTCGAATCATCTCATCCGATTATTAACCCTAAACCGATTACTTACTCTCACGTTGGAGTCTAATCGTGGGATACGTTCCACGGTAAGCCTAACAGCGTGTTATTTAAGTGTGCAGGATCTCTAACCAAAGTTCACTTGGTGCAAGAGCCGAAGCCCAGGTACCCGAATTGAGCCTAATTCAGGCCAAGCTAGGATTATCCAACTTTTGTATCAACATTTAATAAACAATTTTTCACAATGTGTCTTAGATACACATTTATGTATGCAGTGTCCGCATCCCTTTCTATAAGAATAAACCGGATTCACGGATTATCTATCGGGAAAGTCGGTTCGTATTTTTTATACCATGTTTTCACATGGCTAACAATATGTTGTCGTGCCGTGTCTCGCTTAAAAGCGTACAAGCATAAAAATATTGAATTGAGATGAGTATGAATAAAAATGTTTCCTTCATAGGAAATAACTACGAATGGGGGGTTTAGGGCGTTCATCCTCAATTTCAAGGAGTTTAGATGATCAACGTAAGCCATTTTGTAAAAAAAATTGCTTTGCAAGGATGAAAATATCACTTCTTGAAGCAGTCCGTCTCTTTCATAATGACATTCAACAAAAGTAAAGGACAATATCTCAGTCACGACATGTTTTTACACATGCCTTGCTACGCCCAGCTATATATAGCTCTCTCTCGCGCTAGGAGGAAACAAATGATTGAAAATGGTTATATATATCGCGCATTAGTGGAAATAAAGGATTGAAGATATATTACTTTTTTATTATCTAACTATTTTGTTTTTTTTATATACCTGGGTTTCCGACTCGACATTGCGAGCCGACTAATCTCAAGACGACTATCCTTATGGACAGTGGCGGACGTAGGAAATTTCAGTGTGGGGGGCAAAAAAAAAAAATTTAACGATAACACGACGGAAAAAACTAAAATTCGAATAAAAAGTGAAGTATTATAACTTAAAAGTTAACGATTTCTAGGTTTTATAGTGTTAAAAGTTGGAATTAAATGAGTGAGTGGGGGGCAATTTAAAATTCTAGTGGGGGGCATTTAAAAAAAACGCTCAAATTTTTAAAAAAATACACTAAAAACTCGTCTTTTTGGTCGAGCTATGGGGGGCGCCGCCACCCCGTACTTATACTATACATCCGCTCCTGCTTATGGATAGCCCCCCGAGTCATAACAGATGAACCTCTGTGGCTGCCCTCATATGTATACACTTAGCAAGGTTTGAACCGTTAACCTCTTGTTTGGACTCTTGTTTGAGAGTTAAGCACCTTAATAATAAATCACTTGGTGACGGTCAAAATATATTGACTAGCGTGTTTTATAGTATAACTTCAGAGTTCAAAATACAGAATCTCATTCACTTATTTATTTTGAAAAGAAGACAAGTGGATCTGCCTCTACCGGTGGTTTTAGCTTTATTTTATTCAACAATAAACGAATATTATATAACTTTTAGTTTGTATTTAAGATATTTTGTAATAAATAATAAAAGTATTTTTGTTTCAAAAGAGACAGATAGAACAAAAAACAAAGATGTCCGTGTTTTGCCATAAAATACATGGCTTAAAAGATTTATGAAGCAAAAAATCCAAAAAAAAAAATAATAATAAATAAAAATTAATCTATATGAGCCATTTAGTCTTAAGCCATTTTGACCCATTTAGCAGTCCCTTGAAGTTCAAAAGATGAAAATAAATCTATATGAGCCATTTAGTCTTAACATGTAAATATATCGTAGTTCAAGTATTATAATTTTGTTTTTGATGTTGTACAAAGTTAAAATATAAACCTTTCACTTCATTTATTAATTATTATTTACATAGAAGAAGGCAAACGGGCAACAAACTGCGGTATTACCATGTGTCACCATCACAAGCCTAAGCAGATACAGTTTTTGGCTTCACCCCAATCTTTGTCCAAGAAATACTTGGCATGATCTGTCTTTTGTCGACCCGGTCTTTGAACTGAACTGCAACATTTAGTACTGAATCAATAAGCGAGTCTGAAAGGAGATGCGGTTCTAGTCCCAATTCAATAAGTTTAGTGTGCTTGGCATTGTAGTAATGTTCTTCTTCTTCAACTCTTGGGTTGGGTACAGATTTAGTTTGCACTTCGATTCCAAGTTTCTCTCCAGCGTTTGTAACAAGTGAAGCAAGTTGGTTCACGGAAAACTGCTCTGTAAATTGATTGAATACCCGAAACTCGCCTCTTTTTGCTGGATTTGCAATTGCAATCTCCACACACTGGACTGTGTCTCTTATATCTAGGTACCCTCGAGTCTGCAATATAAAACCGAAAGTGTCAAAAAGATGTATAGTTTGATCTAAAAGACCACCAGAAACATAACTCGTAACATAAATATTTATTAGCAAGTTAGCAAAGATATCTAACCTGTCCTCCTTTTCCATAAACAGTAAGCGGATGACCAATCGCTGCCTGAACACAAAACCTATTCAATGCTGTTCCAAAAACTCCATCATAATCAAACCTATTGTAAAGTTCGTCATGCAGTTCGGTCTCAGCAGTCCTCACACCATAAACCACACCCTGGTTCAGATTAGTAGCTCTTATCCCCCACGCCTTGCACGTAAATTCAATATTGTTTGAATCGTGCACTTTACTCAAATGGTAAAAAGAACCAGCTTGTTTCGGGTAAGGTAAAGTGTCAGTTCTGCCATTGTGAGTAATAGTTATATATCCTTCTTCGATGTCGATATTTGGTGTCCCGTATTCACCCATTGTACCAAGTTTCACAAGATGACAATCCTCAGCGAACTCCTTTATGGCGAATAAGACATTAAGGGTACCGAGCACATTGTTTTTTTGAGTGAACATGGCTCTTGACCGGTCCATCATGGATAACGGGGCGGATCTTTGCTCTCCAAAGTGGACCACAGCATCGGGTTTAAACGACGTGAATGCCTCTGACAAAAATTCAAAGTCACAAGCATCCCCAATGTAGAGATCAATGTTCTTTCCGGTTACTGATCTCCATCTTCTGATACGATCATGGATCGATACAATGGGTGTGAGTGAACCAAGCCCAAGTTGGTCATCAAACTGACGACGAACAAGGTTGTCAACAATAGCAACTTCATAACCTTTTTTGGATAGGTGAAGGGAAGTAGCCCAACCACAATAACCGTCACCACCAATGACCATCACTCGGGTTGGCCTTGATTGTTGACCAGAGGTTTCGCCAGAGCCAGATCCTGCCTTGGTTCCAGGTTGTTCAAGAGTGGTTGCACGTACTGAGAATAGTCTCTGCACATTCTTTCTGTTTATGGAAAGGTTTTTGAAAGGCTGACTGGAAGTGTGTGAAGTGAATGAAGTTGGTAACGAAGTTAAGCTTTGTTTTAATGAGCTAGGGCCATTTTTGGAACATGGGGAGATGATTAACTGGCAAGAAGCGGAAAGTAAATATGCCATTTTCAGATCAAACGCTTTCACCCAGGATATGCAGTACGTAAAAAAGCAGGTTTAGATTTACCTGATTATGATGATTTAGTGTTGAGAAAATGTGTCAATATATAAAGAAAGAAAAACCTGTTAACTTATGGCTAATATTTGGATAAATTATATGTGATAGAGATCGACTTGAGATGATCACTCTCCTAAAATATTATTAAACGAACTACTGAATTAACTTCTTATTTCATTTCTTCTCTGATATTGTTCCATACGACGAAGACTTATATACTAAACATGGTACTAATCCATGAAATACTGCATAAGTAGGTTTGGTATTCTGTTAACACAAGCCAATCTTTTTTTGAACTCACTGTTTTGTTTGGACTTGTATCATCTTGCAACTTGAGAATATTGGCAAGTTGGAGCCAAGTTGCTAGCAAGTTGATCACTGATTTCAAGCTTATAAAAGAAGGCTTGGTTTTAGTTTTCAAGCACACCAAAAAACACACGAGCATACTTAATAATCACGAGCATGCATCGGGCAAATATGGTTTCAAACTTAATGTTTATCCATTTTGAATGTGAATCTGATCTAACCAATCACATAATATTTTTTGATAAGTGTACTGGGAGCAATGGTTGTCCAATTTTGGCCAATTCCGTGTAATCTAGATAAACGCTATTCGAGCTTTAGCTTATCAGCACAAGCACCAGGTACCCTTATATTGGGGTTTTGGTTGATGTGATAATGAAGTTATTACATGTTTATGTACTTGATTATAGTTGTAGGACCAAATCCATTTTTAAGCTCTCTTGTGTATTTGTTAACTATGAACAATTTTCTTGGTGTTCTTTATGCTTAATCAGATTCCGATGATTGATTCTAGCAGTTGACTTTAATGTTATAATGTTTATGATCAGCAGGTAGCAAACAGCTGCAGTAATGGATCTTCTACTGAAAATGAAGTATCGACCTCGATGATTAACTTTTTAAAAGGAACTCATAATACTAGTTCATGCGGGTGTTGACTCAACGAGAGTCCCGTGGGCAAATCCCATGGGAAAGTCTTCTTGCCACTTCCATATCTGGCAGCGGATGACCCTGATGGACCCGTACCCTTGCTTTTTGATAATTTACTAGCAATATTTTCTTGTGCTCGGCAGGCTTACAACAATCAAGGTTAATCTACTGTTTGCACCAAAAGGCTGATGCCTAATTTTGCTTTGTGATATGACTACAATAAATAAATTTAGCCTTTGTTCACACTTTTTTCTTCACACTTTAAAAAGCGTGAACTTTATTTGTTAAATATTCACACTTATAATCGTGAAGTATTAAAAAGTGTGAAGTATTAAAAAGTTCACACATAAAAATGTGAAGTAATAAGAAAGTTCACACATAAAAGCGTAGTTTATTATAATCTACGCACGTAAATTTGTAATATTATTTGTTACACCCAATTTGTTCACACCAAGAACACTAATAATAGGGTGAACTTTTCAAGTTCACACATTTTAAAATGTGAACAAGTACCATAATAAACGTGAACAAGTACCATATATTGAACCTTGTGCTGAATTTCCGTTGTAGTTACATACGAAAACAATTACAATCCTACTATACAGTTTCTGAAAAGGGGTCGTCTTCATTCCTAGAGCAACATTTTAGGATTCCCTTAGAGTTGCAAGATTAATTTTGGTTAGATAAGTATGCATCTAGAAGTATTTGGTCAACTATCAGGGGTAATTGATTATGATGTTTGGATTGTCAAACACTTAAACAAATCTACATGGGTAGATTATAATAAGCTAGCTACTATTGTTTGCAGTTACTCCTGACTAATAGTTTTGCCAAACATACGTTATCAAACGCTTTCGTAAAACAAATAAGTACTCCTAATATTTAATCCGGTACGGTTTTCATAGATACTAAAAATAGATAATCTAATTAAACGACCAAATAGGAGTATATGAGAGTTAAAACCCTCCAAAAAAAGAATACAAAACAGAGATTTCAGATCTGGGTGAGTCACAGATAATTTGATAGAGAAAGACATGGAAATGTGTGTACAGGAGCATTCAAAGCGAAAGGTTTGTTATCAAGTTTGATTTAGGAAAATGGTCGAACCTGTCGTATGCATTAGATAGATAGAAGATTGGGTTTAAGTGGATGTGTAAATTTTAAAGATTGTTAATGGGGTGGTAGGTTTCAAATTAGCCTTATTATTCTTTCAACCTGACAAAAGTGTCGCTCAAACTGATAATGTCTTTGATATGGAAAATAAATTTAGCCGTAAACAGCTTCAAGATATCGCAGCTGATTAAGCCTCTGCATCTCATCATGCGACTGCAGCAAAATTGGTTCAGGATGTGTACATACTAACTAACTAATGTGACGGTTTTTATCATTAACGGACTGAAATTTTTTCTATCTCAGGTCAAATGAGTGATATAATTTTTAAGAATATAACAATAAGTGTACTCGGGCAACCGTTTCAACCTCTAGCGCAACCTGTCATTTATGAATCAAGTCCAACCATTAGACCCGCCCATTTTGATACCTCTATTATTTCTCGTTACAGTAGAAAAATAGTACTCTCAGCACTCTCACTCTTCTACATGACTGAACCATATCTGAGTCTGGAACTATACTGCCTCCACGAACCTCCTGTCATTTAACATAAATGTTCAGTTTCAAAGATCCAGTTGACGAGTGCAAATTGTCAGTATCGTCAATGAGAAGATTTTCATATTGCTGAAATACCGTATCAACAATGAAACGTTACTTTTTTTTGGGAAAGGAAAAAAAACAACTAGCATTGCTCACAACTAACTACTAGTTTTGCCGTTACTGCTAACGACTAGTTTTGCCAAACATCCATTATCAAACGCTTTCATAAAACAAATAAGTACTAAAAAAAGACAAACTAATTAAACGACCCAATACGAGTGAGTTAAAGCCCTCCCAAAAAGAAAAGAATACAGATATTCCAGATCTGGGTGAGTTACAGACTATTCGCCAACAATTTGATAGAAAAGACGTGGCATTCGAACACGTGAAATGTGTGTAAAGGAGAATTCAAAGCGAAAGGTCGAACCTGTGCCATGCATTGGATATATTGAGGATTGAGTTTAAGTGGATGTGTAATTTTAAAGATTGTTAATGGTGTGGCAGGCATATTTTGTTTCAAATTCCCCTTATCTTTTCTTTGAACTTACAAAAATGTCGCTAAAAATGATAATGACTCTGATATGAAAATATGTTAACCGTAAACAGCTCAAGATATCGCAGCAGATTAAGCCTCTGAATCTCATCAAGCGACTGCAGTAAAATTGGTTCAGGATGTTTATATACTAACTAACTAACTAAGGTGACGGTTTTTATCATTAATGGACTGATTTTTTTTTATCTCAGGTCAAATGAGTAATCTGTTTACAGGTCTTGAATCTCCTTATCTCGAGGATCGAATGATCAAAACAACATCATGTGTAATCATCAAACAAACACTATGAATCGCAGCTATCATGCCTAGAGCAAAGAGACACAACGTTTCAATGAAAAGTAAAAGACATAACCTCATATAACCGTATGTAATTGTCTAATGGGTTTGGGTCAGTTTTGTGGGATTTTGACCCATCCTTAACGAAGATTAATGGATTATAATCTTCCAACATAATATACATTATAAGAATATAGCTTTTATAATCATGTTCACCGGACCATTATTTATAAAGATGTATAATTTTATAACAAAAACTATTTCTGGCCGACCCATTTCAAACTCTAGCGCAACCTGTCGTTTAAGAATCTAGTCCAACCCATTAGACCCGCCCATTTTGACACCTCTATAATTTCCCGTTGCAGTAGAAAAATAGTACTATGAGCACTCAATCTTCTACATGACTGAACCATATCTGAATCTGGAACTACAATACCTCCACAAACTTCCTGTCATTTAACGTATAAAAATGCAGTTGCAAGGATCCAGTTGTCGAGTACAAATTGTTAGTATCGTCAAAGAGAATATTTGCACCTTGCTGAAATACCGTACCAACAATAACTCTATAACACGTTTGACATTAACTTAAAACAAAAAAAGTTAGCAAAATCCATACGTATTCATTGGCCTTACCCCTAAGCACATTACTGGACCAAGCCTGAAAGAGCAATTCACAGGTTTATAAAGTTTATCTTAGTAGAATGCTTAGGAAATGCATGAACACGGATGCGAATAGAAGAAATATTTATATTAAACTTACCCAAACTAGTCAAGAACATCAGCAACCTGATCGGCTAAGTCATCAGCTGATAACTCCGAATCATCATATGACAATGGAGAGAAGCTCCAAACTGCTATGACAATGGAGAGAAGCTGGTTTTATCTATCCACTTTCATACCTCATTCGAAAGCATTCCTAACAAATTTCGGCTTATTATTATTCCTGTAAAGTTTTCATCTTTTGGTTTCCAAACTTCCATTTACAGAAAGACTTGTACAAAACTCTCTAAGATACTAAAACTTTTACTCTTTTAGAAGTTAGCAAAAAACGTTGAAGCATCTAATTTAGCAATACTTTACGTGTTTCATTTTATTGTTTTAGTGAGACTACATATTTTGAAGGATTACGAGTCTTTAGCTTTTAGCGTTTAGAATATAATAGTTGTTTGGTAATGACTAATGAGCACTTAACATTTAGCGTTTAGTATTACAAGCTCTGTCCCCAATAGTGTTTAGTGTTTTGTTTATATCTTAAAAACACAACTAATGAAACGTTACTTTTTTTTGGAAAAGGAAAACAACAACAACAACTACCATTGCTCACAATTACCTACTACTACTGTTTGTCGTTACTGCTACTAGTTTTGCCAAACATACGTCATCAAACACTTCCATAAAACAAATAAGTACTAATATTTTCAGGTACCGGCCAACGGGATTGCGTTCCAGCAATACCCCATAACGTGTGAAATCCTTCTCAACTAAATGGTTAAAACCAGCCGTTCTTAAAAAACTAAAAAAATTCGGGTATTGCTTTCATAGAGACAGAGATTCCAGATTTGTGTGAGTTAAAGACTACTCGCCAACAATTGGATAAAAAAAGACGTGGCATTGGAACACGTGAAATGTGTGTACAGGAGCATTCAAAGCGAAAGGTTTGTTATTAAATTTGATTTAGGCAAATCGTCGAACCTGTGCCATGCATTGGATATATTGAGGATTGAGTTTAAGTGGATGTGTAATTTTAAAGATTGTTAATGGTGTGGCAGGCATATTTTGTTTCAAATTCGCCTTATCTTTTCTATCAACCGTAAACAGCTTCAAGATATCGCAGCAGAGTAAGCCTCTGCATCTTATCAAGCGACTGCAGCAAAATCGGTTCAGGATGTTTTTATACTAACTAACTAACTAAGGTGACGGTTTTTATCATTAACGGATTGATAATTTTTTTTATCTCTGGTCAAATGAGCAAAATTATGTTCAGCGGATAAAGATGTATAACTTTATATCAAAAAGTGTTTCTGGCCAACCCGTTTCAACCTCTAGTTCAACCTATTGTTTAAGAATCTAGTCCAACCCATTAGACCCGCCCATTTTAACAAGTTTATAATTTTCCGTCGCAGTAGAAAAATAGTACCATGAGCACTCCTTCTTCTACATGACTGCAGCATATCTGAGTCTGGAACTATAGTACCTCCACGAACTTCCTGTCATTTAATATATAAATTCAGTTTCAAGGATCCAGTTGTTGAGTAAGTATCGTGAATGAGAAGATTTGCACCTTGCTGAAATACCATATCAACAATAACTCCTTTACCATACCACACATTCCAGTATAAAAAAGCCTACATGTTACCAGTATAATATATTCATTGGCCTTGTGGTGTTAAAATGAAAGGGGTATCGAGAACCTAACTTTGTTAGACAACCATTCTGACCAAGAAGGTGTTTTGCATAGTGGAGAAACAAGTATGAGACCAATTACTCGTTGTACGTGTATATTTTATCTGTTCACAAAAAGATATGATAGAAACATCATAATCTTGAGCTAATGTTATGCCATTGAATATTGTGTGAGGTATATAAGAATCCGCTTACAGCGAATAGGGTAAGTACATTACTGGACCAAGCCTGAAACAGAAATTCATAGGTTTATGAAATTTATCTTACTCGAATGCTTTGGAAATGCATGAAATCGGAGGCGAATGGAGCAATTATAATGTTAAACTTGCCCAAAATGGTCGAGAACATCAGCAAACTGATCGGCTAAGTCATCATCTGATAACTCCGAATCATCATATGAAAATGGAGCAGCTCCAAGCTGCAATCGCAATGGTTTTATTTATGTTCTGTGTGTAAGAATCCAGGAGCCGGGACTCAATATACAATCTATCATATGTACTTTCCTAACCATTTCCGGCTTAGTCTTATTCCTATAGAGTTTTCATCTTTTGGTTTCCAAACTTCCATTTACAGAAAGACTAGCGAAAAACTATCTAACATATTCACAAGAACTTAACAAAAAACGTTGAAGCTTCTAATTTAGCAATTATACTTTATTATATGTGTCGTTTTATAGTTTTACAAATCAGACATTAAAACGACCACATTAACCAAACATGCCCAGTATGCCCAATATAGGAAGATAAAATAAACCATCATACTTTATGCAAGGTTTGCTCATCAGAAAACATAAGATTCTGTCAATAGTTCGTATTTATAACTCAATTTAATCTATTGGACGAGTAGGAGACCATATATTTGGGCTGAGTAGCTTTTTGTAGGATTATAAGTGTTTAGATTATATAATGGTTGTTTGGTAATGACTAATGAGCACTTAGCATTTAGTGTTTAGTATTACAAGCTCTTTCGCCAATTGTTTAGTGTTTTTTTTTTCAGGAATTAGAGTTAATGTTATCAAGCGCGGATCATAAAACAAAACATTTAGGTACTGTTTTCATAACGTGTACCCAGCCATGCCCCATAACGTGTGAAAACCTTCTCAACTAAATGGTTAAAAACCGCCGTTCTTAAGAAAAAAAACATTCAGGTACTGTTTACATAGATACTAAAAATAGACAATCTAATTAAACGACCAACTAGGAGTATACGAGAGTCAGGGGCGGAACTTTGTGGAGACCCGGAGGGGTTTTGGTCCCCCCAAAATTTTCAAGCGCAAGTACATTTTTATCTCTAATACTTTGTAGTTGTAAGATTTATTAGTATTAATGTGAATAGAGTACGTAAATCGGCCCCCTAATACAAATAGGTTAATAATTTGACCCCTTCAATATTACTTGTCAAGTTTCGTCCCTGATGAGCGTTAAAGCCCTCCAAAAAGAAAAGAAGACAGAGTTTGCAGATCTGGGTGAGTTACAGACTACTCGCCAACAATTCATAGAAAAAGACGTGGCATTGGAACACGTGTGTGTACAGGAGCATTCAAAGCGAAAGATTTGTTATCATGTTTGACTTAGGCAAATGGTCGAACCTGTGCCATGCATTGGATATATTGAGGATTGGGTTTAAGTGGATGTGTAATATTTAATGATTGTTAATGGTGTGGCAGGCATATTTTGTTTCAAATTCTCCATATGTTTTCTTTCAACCTTACAAAAATGTTGCTCAAGCAGATAATACCTTTGATATGGAAAATAAGTTTAGTCGTAAACAGCTTCAAAATATCGTGGCAGATATAAGCCTCTGCATCTCATCAAGCGACTGCAGCAAATTTGGTTCAGGATGTGTGTATACTAACTAACTAAGGTGACGTTTTTATGATTAACGGAATGATTCTTTTTTATCCCAGGTCATCAGCAGACCATTATTTATCTGATGTATAACTTTATAACAAAAAGTGTTTCTGGCCAACCCGTGTCAACCTCTAGCTCAATCTGTCTTTTAAGAATCTAGTCCAACCCATTAGACCCTCCCATCTTGACACCTCTATAATTTCCCGTTGCAGTAGAAAAAGTACTATGAGAACTCACTCTTCTACATGACTGAACCATATGAGTCTGGAACTATAGTACCACCATGAACTTCCTGTCATTTAACATATAAATTCAATTGCAAGGATCAAGTTGTCGAGTACAAATTCTCAGTATCTTCAATGAGGAGATTTTCACATTGCTGACATACCGTATGAACAATAACTCCTTTACCAGACCACGCATTCCATAGTAATATAACATGTTTGACCTTACCTGAAAATAAAAAAAAAAACTTACAGGTTAGCAAAATCTATACGGGATTCATTGCCCTTGTTAGACAACCATTCTGACCAAGAGGGTGCATTGCATAGTGGAGAAACAAATATGAGACCAATTACTCGTTGTGTATGTTTTATTTGTTCACCAGAAGATATGATCAAAACGCCATAATCTAGAGCTAATGTTATGCCAGTGATTATTGTGTGAGGTACATAAGAAGCCTCTTACAGCGAATACGGTAACTACATAAGCACCAGCCGTTACCCCTAAGCACATACTGAAGCGAATAGAACTAATGTTATTCACAGGTTTATGAAGTTTATCTTACTCAAATGCTTTGGAAATGCATGATCACGGAAGCGAATAGAGCAATTACTTTTTTTTCGAAACATCAGCACCCTGATCGGCTAAGTCATCAGCTGATATATCCGAATCATCATATGAAAATGGAGCAGCTCCAAATTGCAATGACTCTTGAAGGAGGTATCGTATAAGAAAGGATGCAGTGTAATAAACACAGAAAACTGATATGGCATTGAACGTGTGTGAATATGCAACTCATCTATATCATATCATTAAAGGATGCAGGGTCGTTTAGTATTAAAATAAAAGGTCAAGTTACTAATTACTGACCTCTTCGCAAGGAGGATTGATATGATATATGCAGAAGTTATGAAGCAGTAGAGAGAATGCTTCTGGGCACAAGAACAGCCCTTGTAAACATGACATATCTGCACAAACAGACACATAACTTTATCGTTAGTTATAGTAATGAATTTCATTGTCAAAGTCTCTCCAAAGCCAATTTACACGATAATTCAGTGTGATTTAGAAAATACATTTAATCCCAAATGCAAGGTTACATTATTAGGTAACACCATAACAGGTCAAAAGGAGTATTGCTAAGGACGCTAGTAATGTGACATCAATAGATACATTATACGGTTAGACGAGAGCCCTTGCCTAAGGACTCTGGTAACGTTAGTATGTTGTTAGTCATAAAAGTTGCGAACCAAAATATTTGGATGTATACAAAAAGTAGTGTTGAGGGGCATAATAGTAAAAGCGCCTTAATTATCTGTGTGCGAAGTAATTGGTGCAGTATAAATATCAGTACATTTGCTTCTATAATCACCATATCCACAATCACTTCATTCAGAGATAAACTAACACACTTCCAAAACAACAACCTCCAAAAATGTCATCAGACACCCAAAAGATCCGTTTCGGAGTCCTAGGATGCGCAGAAATAACACGCAAAGTCTCACGTGCCATAACACTCTCACCAAACGCCACTTTCTACGCCATAGGTAGCCGTTCTTTAGAAAAAGCCAAGTTATTCGCAGCTAACAACAATTTCCCACCCTCTGTCAAACTATACGGCACCTACGAGGAAGTATTAAACGACCCGAACGTGGACGCTGTTTATATTCCTTTGCCAACTAGTATGCATGTGCAGTGGGCTGTTGCTGCCGCTGAGAAAAAGAAACATGTGTTGCTTGAGAAGCCTGTTGCGCTGAATGCTGATGAGTTTGATGTGATAGTGGATGCGTGTGACAAAAATGGTGTTCAGTTGATGGATTCTACTATGTGGATGCATCATCCTAGAACTACTAAGATGAAGGAGTTTTTGAGTGATGCTGATAAGTTCGGTGAATTGAAATGGGTATATTTTATATATTGCTTGTTTTAGATTCTTACACTTTGTTCTCGAGTTTTATTATTAAGGTAACGAAAATCAAACGGGAGAAAGGACTAGTAAAGAAAAAGAATGAGCGAATAAATTTCTTTGATGGTGCTTACCTGGTTAGCAGTTTTAGTTTTGCGTCATGTAGCAGCCAAAAAACAAACCAGAAGATTAACCTACTGATGCAAACATGCAAAGCACCATAACCAAATTTGAAGATGCACTTCCATCATATATTATGTGATAAGCTTAGTAATTAAAAACAGTGACTAATAAACTAGACAAAATAGATTTAGTTTAGTTCAAAAGTTATATAACTTTTAATAGGTCATTATAGTTAATCTGGTCAATCCGTCGTTAACGAACTAATCAGGACCTTAAACCGAAGTTGGACACGAATCAACCCGACTCTAGAAGGCTTATCGGGTTTGGGTTAACCCATTTGACATCCCTACACTGTCCAGGGACCTGAGCACGCTTACATGACAATTTTCTTTTCTTATGTTTGATTCTTGCATTTCGTGCTATGAGTTTCTTGTGTTGTTATGATATGACATTTGAATATTAATCTCTTTCTATTTTCCCATATTCACTCATGTGAGATTAATAGTTGTATGCATTCTTGTAGATGAATGCCGTCTTTACCTTTGCTGCGAATCCTGACTTCCTAGAGAATGATATCCGTGTAAAACCCGACCTTGATGCTTTGGGCGCACTTGGAGATGCTGGATGGTACTGTGTTAGGTCAATCCTGTGGGCAAACGACTTCAAGTTACCCAAATCTGTGACTGCACTTCCCGGAACTGTATTCAACAAAGTTGGAGTCATTATGTCATGTAGTGCTGCATTACAATGGGAAGATGGGAAAGTCGCAACCTTTTATTGCTCATTTCTTGCAAACCGGACAATGAGCATATCAGCTAGCGGTAGCAAAGGTAGTTTGCATGTAGATGACTACGCTATCCCTTTTGAAGAGAAGCAGTGTACATTTTCAACAATAACAGAATCTGGTTTTAATGACCTGGTGACGGGATGGGTCCCAGTGCCTAGTCAGCATACTATCACGACTGACCTTCCACAAGAATCTCTTATGGTTACTGAATTCTCGAGGTTGGTTCAAAGCATCAAGAATGATGGTACGGTGCCTGAGAAAAAGTGGCCTACTGTGAGCCGAAACACGCAGTATGTGCTGGATGCAATCAAGGCTTCGGTAGACAAAGGTGGCGAGACCGTGACTGTCAGCTGATCACTTGTTTCAAATGGTTTTATTTATGTTGTGTGTATGAATGCATCTATGTCTATGGAATAATTATGAATAAACCTATTGTATATAATGCAATGGTAATAAAAACTTGTACATGATAAAAACAAGTTTGTCTCTTCGCTTGTTCAGTACTGATTTAGGTAAATATATGTCCTAATCACACTAGTTGGTCTCTCCTCTTTGCCTCGGTTTCTGTACTTATAACTTCACAATAACCGTGGAAGTATGAGCAAAGAAGGGGCACAAGGTTAAAAAGAAGAGCAAGATGATGGCAAAGGTGAAGCAAAGAGTTAATGACGGAACTAGAACATTTATTTTGGGATGGCCGAACTATTTTAGATATACCAAAATTAAAAAGTGGACAATAACTATAGGACGGAATCAGTACTATTTATACTACTCGTCACAAAAATTAAGGGGGGGGGGGGGGGGGGGGGGGGTGTCCCGATCTCTATCAAGGTCCGTCGTTTCAAAGAGGAAGCTGCAGGTTCCATGCCGCGATGGAGTGAACTTCTACTTTTTTAAGCGTTTATTTTTCGTGTTTCCTGTTTCACATTCGCCATGTGGTGAACTTCTACTCGATACTTATAACTTGTGACATAGTCAGCAGTGGACAAAAGGTTAAAATAACTGGTAAATCACATGTGTTGCACCTATTCAGTTCAGATACAACATTTGGCAAATCTGCATGTTAATGTATGCATCACATTTGGCTAAAACAAAGGAAGAAAAGATTTGACTAATGGCAGTGTCAAAATTTGACTAATGGCACTCGATACTTACCTTAACTATACGTTTTCGATCTGATTAGATCCTTGTGTCGTTTAGAAGTATTTAAGCATTCCTAAGTTAACATTCGGAAGAGAACCCCATTTACATAAAAGCATGTGTTAAGGTTGTAGAAATTGAATAGAGAATACTGAAGAAGTATGTTTATCAGATTCAGTAGATTACATAGACTAGGAAAACCTAACTCTAAGTGCAAACGGGCCTAAACGACGAGTCGAGCCTATAGGCCTTTTTAGCTAACATCATTTTCAAACTCACAATATCGCAACCGTGAACATTAAGAGTTTTTCAAACAAAAAATAGAAGAGCAAATTCGATGCTAGACAGCGTCTCATTTTGACACAATCCAAACTAGGTGCCGAGCACATAGTCACACAAATACGGAGATTAAAAGAACAGAAGTATGCAGACAGATTAAGACCTTCTGAGTAAGAGTGTCTCGATCTTCAAAGACGACTACTAACGAAGTGTCTTGATCTTTAGAGACGATTACTACTGGAGTGTCTCGATCTCAAAGACGACCACTACCGGAGTGTCTCGGTTTTCGAAGATAACTACTACTAGAGTGTCTCAATCTTGGCAGACATGCAAATGCAATGATACGAACTTATCCCCATACTAGGCTCCGTTCATAAGTCCCAAGTGTAGAACTCACTCAAAAAGCTAGCTTGTTTTAGGAGGGGACACCTAGATATTATAAACCATCAACCATTCCCATACTTGGCCGATGTGGGATCATAACACTACCCCACCCTTTGAAGAACCAACGTCTTCGTTGGTCACGGCTATGTTGGTCACGGTTGGCATCCCCTTTGGGTCCAAGCCACTACTCCGAGCTCGTTGGTTACGGCTATGTTGGTCAGACACCCCCTTTGGGTCCAAGCTACCACTCCAATAGGCCCCCTTTTGTGAATATTTTTACGTTTTCGTCAGTTTTTTTCGTTTTAGTCAGTATCTTTACGCTTTTGTCAGTATTACGTTTTTTTTCTTCAGTATTCTTATGTTTTCGTCAGTATTACATGTTTGTTGATGTTAAATTTTACCTTTTTAATTTTTACTTTCTTGTTTTTTTTTTTGTTAAATTTAACTTTAATTTTTTTTTTATTTTCTTGTATTAATCTTTTGTAGTTGTTTGGTTAGTCTCGGGATGTCACAGATTATAAAGAACTAGGTCGTACTTTAAAACCTAAACTATAAACCCTCTTTGAAAATGTATGTTTATATTAGCACTATGATTATGTTTGTAGAAAGGACTGATCCTATATATACTACACTTTTTCAAGACATTGTGAGTGAATCAATGGTCTTTGCAACGTTTTTATGGGTTTTTCATGAAATCGTTTATAAACAAATTGATCTGACCGCCATCTGTTGATTCCGCTGATTATCTTATCATTCGAATCCTAGTCAAAACATTCGTATTATACTTTTATATCGCTACTTTCCTACAAATCCACTTCTTTTACATATATACTGCATTAGTCCACACTCTCTTGAGAAGTGCTGGAGTTGTCAAATGACAGTATGATACTGTGATCTCCTGTATTTATTACCAACAACAACAATAACTAATCAATTCTATGACGAGGTATGAGAAAGTAAGATGTAGACAATTATACCCCTCCCCGAAGGTAGAGGACGCTTATTTATGTTCACATTTTTACAAGTTTACAATATTACAGTACAAAGCTGCCGCACGGATATGAAGTATCTACGTACAGATGAAACGATATAACGTTTCACTAGTTTTCTAAACACACGTTCCAGTTATAAACCGTAACATCAAACTCGTCGTTTTCTTCAAGGGCCTGTTTCAATTTCCGGGCATTTTCGGCATTTTTGGCAAGTAGTAGTACAAAACCTCCACCCCCAGCCCCAGCATGCTTGTACCCACAACAATAACGGTCAGCAAAAGCAAAGAGGCTATCCATAAAATCGTTACTGCAGTTTGGGTCAATTTCCTGGTGCAACCTCCTAGTCTCCGTCATTATGTCTCCTAGCTCGTCTATGTTGCCTTTCATTAAAGTTTCCCTCCCTATTTTTGCCAGCTCAACAAGACGTTTCATGCTTGATATTAGGAGGGTATCCCTTTGGAGGTAACGAGTTACCACCTTTTGGATCACTTGGTGTGCAAAACGAACCTGCATACAAACAAATTAATGGAAAAACAAAGAATCATTATGTGGGATTAAGAGGCAAATCACAAGTACACTTTACCTGACCAGTAAAGACGACAAGCAGACGTTCTTCCAACTCTGTAACTAGTCTAGGAGAAGCAGCAAGGGACATGACTTGAAGACGCAAGGGTGTTCCTGGAAAACTGGTTGTACACTTTATACCAGGATATAGACCACCAATCTGATCCTGCCACCCTCCTCCGGTTCCCATTATCTGTTCCAGTACCAAGATAAGTCTAGAAACATTTTCATTACTTTCATCCCCATCGGAAATACGAAGAAGTCCTTTCACAACAGCTGCAGCTAAGATGCTAGAAGTCCCCAGCCCACTTCCGCGAGGTACACGAGCCCAAGTTTTTATTAGTAAACCCGTGGATATCAGGGTCTTGTCATGGACAATTCCTGTAACAAGTAAAGCAGATTTGACAAGGCGAAACCGGTCATTTTTGTCAAATGGGGTCGTGATAGAGGATAAATCGCTGATATATAACCCATCTGAAGAATCGTCACTGATGTATACTCCAGGTGTTTGTGTGGTCTCTATCACGGTTCCTATGGGTAGAGAACCATCAAAAGTTATTGCCATATTTAGGACACACCCAACACGCTCTGAAATCCATGGTGGCATATCACTCCAACTACCACCAAAGTCAACTCGAACAGGTAGCTCCACTTTCACCTTTTTGTGGTGGAACGTTTGATTCACATGATCGCCGACATTATTTTTCCCGTGCTCTATAACAGCTATTTGACTGGAAGACTGAAAGAGATTCTCTGTGAAACAAAGACAGAAACCTAATTATACACAGTTGACAAGGATTAAGTTGGAGCTCGGAAAGTCAAAATGGAATTGTGCTTACCTTTGAAGCCGTATCTCACTGCTGAAGCAGTTTCATCAGCCACGGCAGCCCATGCTTGGCGCTCGACTTTAATTGCTTCTTCATGATTGCTACATGCATTGAGAAGATCAACCTGCACCTGATAAGTTCGGCTTTTGGGGACAATCTTGCCATTTTGTGCCTGTAAATTTGGACACAAAGCCAGAAATTCTGCGTAAATTTTCTCTCCCGAGTCTTCCATCTGCGAAATTTCTTGACACAGCTGAGACAAATTCCTCCCGAGCAAGCCGTAAGTAAGGGAAGCTCTAGCAATTTTAGCTGCAAGATCTGCTTGATGGTTACTAGCTATTAAGCACATTTGTGGGAAGTCTATTGATCTATGCAACTCCTCCAAACTGACACGTCGTGACATTCTCCATAAATTTCGAAACCCCAAATTTTCGTCATGGTATTTTATCCCCATAAGCCAGTTAGCTAGTCTAAGCATTGCATGATACGGAAGAACCGGAAAAAGTTTTGCATTCCACAAACACTTTTCTTGAGTACTCCACAAGTCGTTTTCCAGAATACCCAAGTCATCTAGAACCTTCTCCCATGGTTTACCACAAAAAGTACCATCTTTTGATACAGCGATTGTGGGATTATCATAAAGACCACAATACAGGATAACCCTTTCGGTGCATCCTGTTAAAGGAACCTCCCATAGACAATGACAGTCAGGAAGGAGGAACGTATACGGATCATTTGTAGTTTTATCATCTATTTCTGGTATGGTAACACCGACAACGATAGAAAGTGAACCGATTTGTATTCCATCTGAAATGGATGAGGCATATACAAGAGAGTCTTCGCCAATTGATACACCAGGTGAAATTTTACTAGAAACTATAACAGCAGATGCTGCAATATCAGACATTGTCGTTGCAGGAATGGAACACAGATGCCTTCTGCCCACAATTCTTGAACCGGTGCCACTCAAATGATCTAGCACTTCACTCGAGGTCCCAAAATCCAAGAACAATAGGTCATCTGCATTTTTTATAAGAGAATCTTCATCAGATCTTAGGATATTTCTTTTTTTCATAAACAGCAATATGAAGTAGGTTCATTGTCATGATACTAAGAAAAGATTTATGGCAGAAAACAACAAGCACCGTACAAGCACAATAGCTATACAGGGTCTGTTTTCCCAAACTCCTTACAAGTTCTTCGCCCAAAGGTCTTGACCGCAACCAATCATGTTTTACAGGTACCCAAGCAGCTACAAGATCTTCATACAAACTCATCTGGACAAGTGAAACTTAATAAGTGTTTCGTATTAATCAAATGATAATTGAGGATCAAAAAGTTAGTTACTGATGACCCGCTAAGGAGTTCAATTCTTGCCTCTTTTCCAGTATTCAGAAGCTCTGAGATCATCGGTTGGCTCAAACAAGAAAGTGCAATGAGATCTTCCCATGCTTTGCCTCTAACTGCTATAGTACCAGTATCGAGCAATGCCCTGCCATCATCTAGAACTGCATGGTGTTTACTAAGCTCTTCTACGCTAGGTTTCTGAAGTAGATTTGCAACAGGGCTAACTGCACAAACTTTATCTGAATCGCCTGTTTTCGATGCCACAATAACACCATGGTTTGAAGCAACATCAAGAGTGATAGGTACAGTGATGATGCAGGATGTATCGTCAGGAAGCACCATAGTAGATGCATCAAAACATGGAAGCACATCACCACTCATGATGAACAGCCCACCTGTAGAAATAAAATTATAAAAGAAAAAAAAAACAATGCCAAGGTTACTGCAGAAAGTTAAGTAGCATATACGTTGAAATGGGGTATCGAACATTGGCGCAATGGAAGTAATTATGAAACTACTAAAACCTATTGAGAGCCTTATAATTGACCTTAATGAATTATGTAACCTATAAGAACGACTCACATAATTATGAGAATCGATCTCACAACCTAAAGACTGATGAGCGCAACTGCTATTGTCGGCCCACTTGGTAATTATTATTTGGAAGTTGCTAATAGAGTAACCTACTAGGAAAGAATCAAGTTAACACATAAATTGACAATCTAAACATCATAATTAAGTGACCCCTGATCGTTGACCAAATGCATTCTTATCTAACCAAAATTAATCTTGCAACTCTAAAGGAAACCTAAAATGTTGCTCTAGGAATGATGACGAGCGCTTTTCAGAAACTTTATAGTAGGATTGTAATCGTTGTCCTAACTCCTATGTAACTACAATGGAAATTCAGCACAAGGTCCAGTATATCACAAAACAAAATTAGGCATCAGCCTTTTGATGCGAAGAGTAGAGTAACCTTGATTGTTGTAAGCTTGCCGGGCACAAGAAGATATTGCTAGTAAATGATCAAAAAGCAAGGGTACGGGTCCGTCCGGGTCATCTGCTGCCAGATATGGAAGTGGCAAGAAGACTTTCCCCATGGGATTTGCCCACGGGACTCTCTTTGAGTCACCAGCCGCATGAAGCAGTAATATGTGTTTCTTCTTTAAGAAGTTAATCATCGAGGTAGATACTTCATTTTCAGTAGAAGATCCATCACTGCAGCTGTTTGCTACCTGCTGATCATAAATGTTATGACATTAAAGTCAACTGCTACAATCAAATATCGGAATGATTAAACAAACAGAACGCCAAGAATGGTGTAAACACCTTCGAAAAGTACTTGAAAACATGGCTGAAAATGATGCATAATTAGCAAATAAATAAACTTTACAATTAGAATAAAGTGTAAAAGCTAATAATAATACCTGGTGATTGTAATGACAAGCTAAAGCTCGAATAGCGTTTAAAGTAGCAGCACCAGAGCCAATACGTCTACCATCAGGGTCAGGTACAGCCAGAGTCAAAGTTGAATCTGAAATCCGACCCATGCGACGAGCTTTTTGAAGCTGCCATTCATAAAGAGCAGCTTGTTCAGGGCATGCTGCTGTTAAAACTATGGCATCCCATATTGGTACCCTACGTACTGATAACCTTAATCTGTACCATGAGTTTCGTAAAATTTCTTCCAAGGAATCTGATGATGGTTTATTTTTCATTTTTTTTCTCTCAAAATGAATGACTATTGAGTAGCGCAAAGTGCCTATTAAGAGTTATTAGGATTACATGTAACTGGCCAAAAATGGACAAACATTGCTCCCTGTACACTTGTCGAAAAAGATAATGTGATTGGTTGGATCAGATTCACATTCAAAAATGGACAAACATTAAAGATAATAGATACACTCTTTTCTTACGTACCAAGGACGAATTGAAGATCATCAGTAGTACACTAAAAACATTTCAAGAAGCAATACCATGATGAGAATAACCAAAAACTTTTAACTGATTTGCACCGGTAACTGTATGTGTGTTCTTTTCAGGAAACAAAATTTTAACCCTTATAAAAGTACTCTCCAGGATTAACCAACAACACAAACAAATCGATTGTTAGTGAAACAGTAATGCTTTTCCAATTCTACATTATGTAAAACACCTTCTTGGTCAGAATGGTTGTCTGACAAAGTTAGTTTCTCGATACCCTTTTCATTTTAACACCACAAGGCCAATGAATCCGTATAGATTTTGCTAGTTAGTTTCTCAAACATGTGATATTACTATGGAATGTGTGGTCTGGTAAAGGAGTTATTGTTGATACGGTATTTCAGCAAGCTGTAAATCTTCTCATTGACGATACTGACAATTTGTATTCGACTTGAAACTAAATTTATTTGTCAAATGACAGGAAGTTGGTGGAGGTACTTGTTCCAGACTCAGACATGGTTCAGTCATGTAGAAGAGTGAGTGATCATAGTACTATTTTTCTACAGCAACGGGAAATTATAGAGGTGTCAAAACGGGCAGGTCTAATGGGTTGGACTAGATTTTTAAAGGACACGTTGAGCTAGAGGCTGAAACGGGTGTCCAGAAACACTTTGTCAAATGAATTGTAATTATAACCTGATTCAGTTGTGATGTGAATAAATGGTAATTGTAATTCAGAATCTAACGACAAACTTCTATAATTTGAATCACAATTCTCTCAATTCTTCAAACCAATCAACCAAAATAATGTCAAATTACAACTACAGAAAACTAAACGACAGTTAATGTTCAAACTAAACTATCTATCTTAATTCCATCACTATTTATGAACGTGTTATACATAGTGAACCACATAACTCACAAATTCTCATTAATATCTTCCCAAGAAACTAGGAAGATAATTTCTACTATTTTGTAAGGTTGAAAGAAAGATAAGGCGAATTCGAAACAAAATATGCCTGCCACCACATTAACAATCTTTAAAATTTACATGTCCACTTAAACTCAATCCTCAATAAATCCAATGCATGGCACAGGTTCGATCATTTGCCTAAATCAAGCTTGATAACAAATCTTTCGCTTTGAATGCTACTGTACACACATTTCCACGTGTTCTAATGCCACGTCTTTTTCTATCAAATTGTGGGTGAGTAGTCTGTAACTCACTCAGGGATTTAACTCAGATTTACTCCTATACTATTTGGTCCATTTTTACTGCTATGAAAAAAGTACCCGACTTTTTTTAAGAACGACGGTTTTTAACCATTTAGTTGAAAAGCTTTTCACACGCTATGGGGTATCGCTGGAAGACAATTCCTTAGGCCGGTACCTGAAAATATTAGCACTACTTATATGTTTTATGAAAGCGTTTGATAACACAAAACAAGTAGTTAGTGAGCAATGGTAGTAAGGGAAAATATAGAGGTGTCAAAATGGGCGGGTCTAATGGGTTGGACTAGATTCCTAGCCACTTGACCTGAGATTAAAAAAAATCAGTCCGTTAATGATAATAAAACTGTCACCTTAGTTAGTTACTATATACTCATGCTGAACCAATTTAGCTGCAGTCGCTTGATGCGATGCAGAGGCTTAATCTGCTGCAATATCGTGAAAGTCATTATCTGCTTGAGCGACATTTTTGTCAGGCTGAAAGAAAAGATAATGCGAATTTGAAACAAAATATGCCTGCCACCACATTAACAATCTTTAAAATTTACACATCCACTTAAACCCAATCCTCAATATATCCAACGCATGGCACAGGTTCGACCATTTGCCTAAATGAAGCTTGATAACAAACCTTTCGCTTTGAATGCTCCTATACCCACATTTCCACGTGTTCTAATGCCACGTTTTTTTCTATCAAATTGTTAGCGAGTACTCTGTAAGTCACCCAGATCTGGAATCTTTGTTTCCTTTTCTTTTTGGAGGGCTTTAACCCGTTCCTGACTCTCATATACTCCTATTTGGTCCTTTAATTAGATTGTCTATATTTAGTATCTAAGAAAACTGTGCCTGATTTTTTAATATATTTTCAAGACGGCGGGTTTTAACCATTTAGTTGAGAAGCTTTTCACATGTTATAGGGTATCGCTGGAACACAAGCCCTTTGGCTTATACCTGAAAATATTAGCAGTACTTATATGTTTTATGAAAGCATTTGATAACGTGTGTTTGGCAAAACTAGTAGTTAGAAGTTACGACAGTAGTAGTTACCTGTTAGCAATGGTAGTATTTCTTTTCTTTTTTTCCCAAAAAAAAGTAACATATCATTAGTTGTGTTTTAAAAAAAAACAAAACACTAAACACTTTTGGCGAAAGATCTTGTAATACTAAACGCTATATGCTAGGTGCCCATTAGTCATTACCAAACAACCATTATATTCTAAACGCTAAAAGCTTAACACTCATCATCATTCAAAAAGCTATTCAGCCAAAATATACAAGTCCAATGTCATTTTCTATATTTTCATTTATAGGATTTGCATTATCATAATCGGCGTTAACCTCATCATTTTCTAGGTTTTCATTGTCTATGGGATTGTCATTATCTATATTAACGGTAACATTGTCAATAATTTCTTCAACACTGTTATTATTCTTTTTTGTTCTAACTATAAACCCATCCAAAGAACCGTGTAGAGGTAGTTCTGATTCTAGTCGATCTTTTTTTCGTTTTCTATTTTGAGCACCTGATGGTTGTGAACGAGGCATACTAAACTTAAGTATAAATTATAATATAATCTACTACGTTAAGAATAGTAAGTACAGAAAGATATCACCTGATGTCCGGATCAAAATTGATTAAAAGAGAAATGACAATCGTTTGGTTTGTTTTGTCCCACAATTGAATTGACTCTTGTTGCTTCTGTTGGTTACTACCCACTATGTCAATGGTCTCTTGAATATTTGATGAAAATAATATTTTTCTAAATGTCAGTTTTTTTTATGAAGAGTAAAATAAGCCTACGAAAATGAATAACTGAATTGAAGAGAAAATTACGTTTACTAATTCTTTTTCATAACGATTCTTTTTTTTTAATTTTTATTTATTTGTTTTGACTTGTAAGGAGTTACGTGGGGTACATCATCAGTTATGAAATATTTAATAGGCTTTTACAAAATGGGCTTAAATGAAGCTAGTACAGGTAACCATAGACTAGTAAAATGATGCCCCCTCTTTTGGGCTGCCCCTGGGCCGTCGCCCATGTGGCCCATAGCCAAATCCGGGCCTGTTGCCATCAATAAAGGTTTGGCAAGATATAGTTTTATTTCCATTTGTTACAGGAAAAAACAAGTAACACAGGTCACATTACATAGAGTTTTATTTACCACTTCATCTTGTTTCTCGCCATATTATTCCACCATTCTCGCCGGAAGAGTTTAACATACTTCAAATTAAACACCAATTATTTGATGCCCCCTCCAGACGTTCAAGGCCGAACGGGTAGGAAACGTGATCTTTTTTGCCATGAAACGTTTCCCGAACAGTTTCTTCTCAACACCTGGCCTTTCCAGTCGTAGTGAAACGTTTCCTATTTTCCAGAAACGAGTCTGCCGTTTCAAGGCATTTCCTGTTTCCGAAAGGTTTCCGATACGGGATATGTCACCAGGACGGCTTTGAAGACCCATGCCATCTCCATGAACCATTTCAAAGTCCCCAGCGTCCCTAAACATATGAAAATGCATTAGCTATGTTAATAATAATATGTTCAATAACACACTTTAGTTAACAAGATGAAAAGTAAAAAAAAAACTCACGAATTCTCGAGTAAGCCAACTGAATCTGAGCCCGTACGCAGACCAAGTTCATTTGCAGCACTTGTGTACCATTCAGGGATACTAATATCTCCATCGGGAACTCTTTGTAATTGTGATCTATGCACTTTATCTGATGCGTAATTCTTTCCATTAGCTGTCTCTTGCAAAATACGAGCTGCGACCTGAAAATACGGGTTAACAAGACCTTATATGAAGAAGAAGAATACTTTTGATCAAATAATTTTTATAATTATAATAAAGGGAATATACCTGACCACCATTAACCGCACCATCATAGCTAGGTTTCAAACTTGTCGCGAGTTCAAGGTATGGCCTCCAATGACCCGTGAAAAAATCACTGCTTATCATCTCAACACCGCCTTGATAATACTGAGGAAAAGCTTTAGTTCACTTATTTATAACGTTGGATGGAAAAATTTTCAACCTATTTATTCATAGAATGGTCGATCTGGTTTGTGTTTCATCTTAAAAAGGTCAAATTGGAAAAGAAATACTACTTAAAAAGAAACGGGTCTAGGATCATAAGGTGACCGATTTCAATCCAACCAGACTATCTTGCTACTTCTATATTATACGTTACGAATTGCAGACACTGGAACAGATAATACCTCAAGCATATTTCTCAAAAATGGTTCCTCGTTGAAATAATCTCTGCGAATAAACACAAAAGGTAATTTGTAGGCCAAGGCTTCACTAACAGTTCCATATCCAATTTTTCCTGAAATAACACACACATAATGAACCAAAAAGCGTGACGACAAGTACCAAAAATTAAGAATAACCACCGTATCACTAACCAATCATACAATCTGAGGCGGCCATAACATCAGGGGTGTACACATCTCTAGGAAGCTTTATAAAATTTGGAGGGAGCTCCTGTTCAAATGCCCCACAAACCTGATATACATTCAAATTTTAAGTTGTTTGTGCTACATCAATATTCTTCAATCAATTAAACTAGAGGTTGTAAGGGGGTTGGGTAGTAGGTCTACATGTCCATGTTAAAACGGGTATTTTTGGTACGTACGGGTCAAATAAGCCATATCGGGTCATTTGCAGACACCGATTCTATTTTAGCAAACCGATTCTATTTACCAGTTGTAATTAAAGCATAAACCAAATAAGCCAATTTATAAATAAAATGGATTATAATTGCCACCCCTTAGACCACCATATAGAATATACATGAATATTGAATAAGCGAACATACCAGGCATAGCCAACCAGGAGGCAAGTAGTCCTCTTTTAACATCCAACCCGCTGGCTGCAAATTTTCATTGGCTTTTACTTATAAAGATACAACGAAGAAAAAAAAAATACCACAACTGATCTAAAATTATGCACATATTTGACATGAAAATTAACCATTAACTTACGTGTCCACCAAAATTGAGTATCACGACCTTCACATCCTCACTAATTCCCATTTCACTCCTCACCTGCATATTAGGATACGAGAAACTTTATATATAGCATTGAAATAGCTAAATCAAACAAAAAACTTCTATAGAATGTTACAAACCTCCTTGCGTGATTTGTGCAGCCTCCGGACTACCAAAGGTACATCAATCACGTCCCTAAAAGCAGGCACTGCAGAGGATAATATCCAACAAAAGTATATTAATTACTGCATATCCTAGTAACTATATATAACATATTCTAAGAATTAAATCAGGAAATGAAGAACTCCAACATACTTGGGCAGTATCCTGGTAAACGAATTAAGAATTCACAATGTGAATAGTCTTCAGCAATCTGTATATTTAATTATCAATGATTTACGAACAATTTTATGTCGGATATGTAATATAACCCGGAAGTTGGAAAAAACAGTACCTGCCAAACTATAGGTCTATGATGATATCCCGCAGCCATCACATAATCCGCATAAATAAAGTCCCAACTGAAATTCGTTACACAAACTGAGAGTATACCGGCATCAGCTGCTGCACGACATGCAAGTGCAACAACATCTGATACCTGTTTCATCCGGCAGCAAATAATATTTAAAAACACGATTCGTACTTTTCGACCTCTTTATCTTTTGATGATAACAAAATGTAAAAATGTTTTATGTAAAAAATAAAGGTCTACAAGTTATTAACCGTACATTTCTTTTTATACATTCATTACTTAAAATATGTACAAACAAATCATTGAACTCGTTTTATCATGAGTGTGAGTGTGTGTGTGTTATTTATACATTCATCAATTGGGAGGGATACTACCCATCGAGGTATGGAGCAAACTCCCGCGGGAGATTAGTCGGGAGATTAGTCTGCTCGTCTTAATGGCGGTGGGAACTCCTCGTCGTAGACTAAAAAAAAATGTATATATATACGGGACCGCCACATGTTTGTTAGATAACATTAAAACCCGTGGGTGTTATATATTATTGATCACCAACTTAGAATATGAAAATCCTAGAGACCAAAACCCACAAAACGGGCTTGGGCCTATAGCAAAAATAACCAACCAAGTATACAATTGGCTGGATTTGTGACCCTAGCAAAAATAACCAAGTATAGAACAAAAAACTTTAGTTAATTTTTTTTAGGATTGGATCGACAAATTGAAGTTGTTGGATCGAAGTAGCAGCAAAGCAGAGAGAAAAGAAAAAAATGATCGACATATATAGTTTAAAAATATTTTTGCTGCCTAGGTCACCTGCTCGTAATACCATCTAAGACTACATTAAAACCCGCATGTTATATTTTATTGATCGATAATTTTGTAATATGAAAACTCCATACCTAAACCCGAAAACGGGCTTGGGCCTATTTATCAATCTAACAATGTTTACGGGACCGCGGCCAGCTGGCACGCCCGTTTATTTTGTTTATAAATAGTGGACCATTTCAGATATAAGCTTTTTTCTCTCTAAATTTAGTAATATCGTATTTTCATATATTTCTTATTCTTTCTGATCCTTGATCATACTTGTTTAATCTTGTTTAACAAATTGATTCAATCTTCCTCTTCCTCAAGTGCAAATAGCAAAACGCTCGTATTCGCCAAGAACCGAAGTGTTGTAGATATTAGTGTGTCTTTGTGATCTTTTTGTAGAACCAACTATTCATATACTTAACGGAGGTGAGATCCTCATAAAATGTGCATCCAAAAAAGAAGGAAGGAAGGAATCTCAACCATTCATTTTTTCCATCAAAAAATAAAAACTTATCTTTCAACTTTTTCTTAAAAACATCATATCTTTCAAACGATAAATCGTCAGATTACGAAAAATACACCATTGCGACGAAAAAATTCTTATCTTTCAGTAGATAGGCACTTTGATATATTTTTGACGATTTTTTATTATTTCGATTTTCGACTATAAAAATCACATGTGATTCGGAAAAATTACTTGTGATTTTTTTATAAAAAAAGTAATTTTTTTACAGAATAAATAAATAACTTTTATTATTATTTATTAGTGTAATTATTTACATAGTCGAATGTAAACACGTAACTGGTTACGCCACTAGCTTTTTCATATTAGTTTCGATGTTTTTTTGTTGAAATTTTTGTCAATAAAATTACACATAATTTGTAAAATCAATTGTGATTTGTATTTCTAAAATGCATGTGTGATTCCATATATCGCATGTGATTTCATAAATTTACATGTGATATTAAAGTAACAAATCACGTGTGATTTCAGAAATCCTTAAGTTGTAAATGTTTTACAAATTCACATGTGCTTTATAAAGTAATAAATCACATGTGACTCGTGAGTGCGAAAACTATAAAATCGTCGAAAGTATATAAAAGTACGTATCATTAAAAAGAAAATTTATCACAAATCACATGTGATTTGGTAAAAATCATGACACGAATCACAAGTGTTTGAAAAAATTACTTACGGTTTTGCGAAAATTATGATTTTGGATTTAGTATAAGTAACTTGTTATTCGGATCAATCACATGTAATTATCATTAAATCACATGTAATTTAACCAGAATTACATGTGATTAAAATAAACTTATAACTAATTCAAAAGAAAATTTGCTTTATATATTTTACATGAATCACATGTAAAAACACATAGAGACTCACATGTAATTCAAGTAAAATTACATGTGATCAAAACAAAATCACATGTAATGCAGAAGTCAGTTTATTTTCTATATTTTATATGAATGACAACAAAACATTTTTATATATTGACAGAATCACATGTGATTCAAACAAAATCACATGTGATTCATCTAAAGTGGGATTGTTAGAAGAAGTTAAGTTTCGAAATGTTTGAATCACATGTAATGCAAGCAAAATCACATGTAATTATCAAGAATTACATGTACTTCAAGCAGACAATTAAATATATTAACAAGATTACATGTGATTAAAAAAATCACATGTGATTCATATAAATTACATGTGATTCAAATATTTTAGTGTAATTCACATAAATCACATGTGATTTTAAAGTAATAACAAAAATATTTTTGTCATTTAATAGACGGTTATTTTCATATACTTTTAACGATTTTATAATGTTGAAATTCTCGTAAAAAATACACGTGATTTTCACAAATCGCATGTGAAATTACAAATTCAAATGTGATTTTTAAAATAATAAATCAAACATGAGTTTTCGAGAATCACATGTAATTTTTCGAGAATCACATGTGATTTTTTTTACGAAATTTTTTAAAAAAGTTCGCCGAAAGTATATAGAAGTGCATATCTATAGAAAGATAATTTAATTCCCGTCGCGACGGTATAATTATTTTTTCATAACGATTAACGGTTTGAGAGATATTTAATTTTTAAGAAATAGGATGATGGTGTTTTTTTAATTAAATTTAAAAAGATTAATATACACAATTGGATGTGATTTAAATGAATCGAATGCATGTTCTTTAGGGAACTTTTGTCATACTTAACCTTGTGTGATTGTGTAGACCCCAAGTGTGTAATATTTGGAAGTATGATTTGTGTGTTGGCTTGTACTTTAGTCCTCAAACTATATGTGTTGTAGATTGGTTATACCTAAGATTAGAAATCAATATTTTTACTAAATGTCGACTTTAAAACGTAAAATTAACCGATAAACTATTTAACTCCCTTCTAATTTCCACAAGACATTCTTCACACATGACACTTCTTACCATATTGACACTCTAAAATGCTGTAATATTGATATATATATTCACTACAATAGATGGTTTTTTAACAAATTTACAAATAATATAAAGAAGATTATTACCACTAAGTCTGCCTTGATAGAGTTCAGCCACTCGACTTCAGTAGCCAAAATAGAAGCACGAGGTGCGACAGCTGTCTCGGAATACTAATTTAACCATAAGACATACAATGATATTAATAAACAGTATATTTCATAATTACGTTTTGTAACAACTGATTATTTGATTATTTATTTTCAGATTGTGTAATTAGTTACAATTTGACAAACCTTTTCCAAGGATGCAAGTCGATCCACTGTCAAAGCGTCTGCTTGAACAGCACCACAGTCCAACACTAGCTATATAACAGGATGTAACGCACTCAACATAAGTCGAAAGATTAGATCTATCATTCTTAGCCTTTGATTTACGAGAGCATGCTACGAACTCACCTTCCGAAGAAAAAGTCGTGGAGATTCTATTTCAGTAGTAAAGATAAAGTCCGGTGCACCGGTCACCACATGTACATCATGGCCAGCAAGAATGAGGTGCCGAACAACCTACAGGGAGCTCAAACAATGCATACGACATGTACTTGCCAAGACTATTTCAGTCTCATTAGTTTTATAGATATACGAGTTAATTGCATAAATTGTCCATGTGGTTTGTCGGGTTTAATGGATTTCGTTCCCTTGAATAAAATTTAGCGGATCCTTTCCTCATCATTTTGACCCGTATCGGGTTTGATCCCTTGGTATCGGTTTTGGTCTCTCGATACTAGTTCCCTATCGGGTTTAGTTCCCGATGGAGCTAGTGGTCAAAGGACTAAACCCAATGAGATGATCCGTTAAATTTTCTTCAGAGGGACGAATTCCGTTAAACCCGACAAAACAATGGAACGATTTATGCTATTAACTCTGATATAATAATACTATCACTAATTGTAGGTTTGCTGATTTGAATAAATGATATCATGCATATGATGTATACTTGCCAAGACTATTTCAGTCTCATTAGTTTTATAGATATAAAAGTTAATTGCATAAATCGTCTTTATGGTTTGTCGGGTTTAATGGAGTTTGTCTTTTCGAAGAAAATTTAACGGATCATCTGCTGTGGATTTGACCCGAGTCCATTGACCACTAGTTCCGCCAGGGACTAAACCTCAAGGAACCAAAGCCGATACGAACTTAGTGGTCAAATCGATCGTCAACTAATGTTTTTATTGACACGTGGTCATATATAATTATAAAAAAAAACAAGTACTGTAAAAGAAAGTTACCTCAACAACACGAGTAGCATGGCCAAAACCATGACCAGTAACATAATACGCAAACACAAAACGATTACCCTCTTCAATCCTCATTTTTTAACTTAAAATTATCAGAAATTAATATGATCAGATCAATAATCTAGTATATGGGTTTATAAAGAGTGAGATAGATAATTTAAGGGGGTGAGTGCGACCCGATGCATTTTAATGACCCCAATATTAGGAAGATGATATTACAGATTTTGTATACCAGAATAATTCTGATATCATTTAAATCATAGATAGATGTGTTTGTGATACTGAAGAAATTTTTGAAGATGCGGATAAGAGTGGGTTAAATATCGATTGAAAAACAAAACGAACATCAGACTTATGTATGAATATGTGAGCAAAATGGCAATAAAATCTCAGGCAAAGATCCTCAAATGTGTATGAGCTCACTCACATAGCTATATAACAAGCTCACCTCAAAATTCGAGTCTCCATATAAATCAGGATCGGTACTATTGCCAGCCCAAACATAAGCATAAGCTGGTATGACCTCAGAGGAGGTATCCTGCATATACACAACCAGTTCTATCTCATGATATGCTAGAACAAAAAATGCGGTAATGATTTCTAGAAACGATTTCATATACTCAAAGACGGACAAAACCCTTGTAATCTTTGGGACAAACTAAAATAGTAATGAGGCGAATTAAATGAGATGGAAACAGTAGTTGTTTGCATGATTGATCACATAAATTTTAACTCAATGTTCAACCAAACTGTCAAAACCTGAATCTGTGCTAACTCATGATATCCATTCAATGTCCGTTATTTTCTGTGAATCTGCTGGTTTCTGTCATTTTTAAACCCTTAATGATTCTTAGGTACAGCTTTATGCGATTTCAGTCACTCGTTAATACAATTTGTACTAGAGGAGGATCTGTCTGTCTATAAGTCACCATGTGTGTTTTGTTATGCATATCCACATGGAGCGTACCAATTTTGTTCGTTAGAACTTCTATGCTTATACAGCACAACACCAAGATTCAAAAATCGTTAAATACATTTATAACATGAAAAAATTCCAGTAGATTGTGCTTTAGGAGAAACAGCTTGAATGAGTTACAAAACCTGAAACCTCTGAACGTATAACAGTTGCAATAATCGATCGATTGTACGTCTTTGAACAGTTATAAGCTATTATTTTGTTTCTTTTAAAAAGAAAAGATAGATCATCTATGTGAATATTATCCTCACCTCATTCTTTATTTCTTATTAAAACAACCTCAGCTCACACACACATATTTTCCATCTAAACTGCACCCAGAGAGTTAAGAAGATGGCTACGACTATCAAGTCGGTTTGGGCACGTCAGATCTTCGACAGCAAAGGCAACCCTACTCTTGAGGTTTGTCTATTAGCCAAACACGACCTTATAGTTATACGATACATTCAGACCCGTGCGATGCACGCAGACATTCAGTAGGAATGAATGTTAGATTTTTCATAGATGTGTCCAAATGCTAACTTTTTATCTAATTCTATTATTGGTTTTTCCTTAAAAGTGATTATATGTATTTTTCTACTTGTTCTTTCTCTTATTTTGTTGCTACATATACTTTGTGATTTTTCTTCAATTATTTGTGAGAAAAAGATGCCTCTCTTTTTAAAAAGTTGTGCGTGCTTTAGTTGCGAATATGTTCAGCTTGTAGTTATTTTTGTTCCGTAAGTAGTTTAATAAAACGAAATATATAGCTCGCGTTTTATGGCGGAAGGTGCAAGATGAACGTCTGATAATGCGAAAAAAATTTCACGTCAATAACTACCGTTGCAAAAAAGTGAAGAATGAATAACCTCGAGAACTATTTCGATAAAAAAAGTATTTCAAATGTGTATTAAATTTAACATATTTATAAACCCAGGTCAGAAAAATTCCAATATCACCTTGTTTGGTTCTCAATTCGACGATCTTTTCTATGGTATATTTTTCCCAAAAGAATCAATAGATATATGATATGCATATTTGATAAATAATCATTGTTATATCGAGAAGGTGTAGATAGTTAAAAGTACAAGATCATTTTTGTAATATGCGGAATAATATAAGGGATTGCTTTGTAAATTTGTTTTCTTATTCGCGTGTTAGAAGGCTAGGAATCATAACAACGTAACATCAAAAAATGTTGTCACATCAATATAACACCAACGCCAACACATCCCTTTTACCATATATACACTTAGTCAAATATATAAAAGTCGAATGTAAATCATCTGCAATCTACTATGTAATTCAATTACCATCATCGTCACTCGGGACTAAAGGTGCACAGATGGGCTAAAGCCTAATCCTAGGCTTAGCCAAGCCTGGCAAAAACCCGAAAAAGTACAGCGTGGAAAAAGATCGGACTAAGCCCGACCCGCCCCAACATGCCTAAATGGTCCTTATATTTACCACCAAAGCCAGTACGGTCCAGGCCTCATCCGGGCCGGATTAGCGGACCGGGCTAAGCCAAAAGCTCGAAAAAGCCTGCCACAAAGCGTAAAAACCCGAAATAATCCGAAAGCCTGGACTTTTTACAAAAAAATATAGCCTTTTCAAAAGAAAGCCTAAATTATGTATTTGTATACTAATATACTAACAAAATAATTACTCGTAACAATGTGTGATGAAATTACAACAATATAATCACGTACAAGAGTTGTTTAAATGTATAAAAGTTTGTGTTGCAGTTGATTTCTCAATAATATCATGGTTGTTGAAGAATTCAATTGAGATGTATCTTTCGATAAAAGAACTCATAACTTACGAGTTTTTTTATTGATATGTACTTATAAAATTCAATAAATTAAACGGCTTTAAATGTTTATAACTATCGAAGAATATGACGAAAAGGAATAGATTAAAGATCTAAGCTCGATTGAAACAAAGAGCCAATGTCTATACACTATGAACGGATATCACGAAGAGTACTAGTATTAAATAATGACTATGAACATGCAAATATGATATTAAGCTTATTTGAGACTTTTTGGCTTATATAACTTTATTATATCATAATAATCTTGTATAAGTTCATAAGTCTCCAAATAAGCCACAAAATTAAGGCTTATGTTATATAAGCCAAAATAAGCTTACGTTATATAAGCTAAAACAAACACCCAGAAAACATATGAGCTATAAAGTGATATGATCCAAAACTCAAATTCCAATCAGTGGAATAGGAGTAATGCAACACAAAAAGGCCAAGATTTCATATAAATAAGAAACATAAATCAAGACACAATTTTATTAAAGGTCTGTTATTGGATTGATGAACTATAGAGAGAGAATTTGTTACAAGAAAAATACAAATCAATAGCTAAATGAAAATGAATACAATTCGGGTATTTATAGGATGAAAGGATGGGTTGGGGGTGAATAACTACTTTTCCCGTCAAAATAGTTGACTTTCTTGTTTGACTTTTCTTAAGACTTGAGCTCATATCAGACTATCAGTCCGTCTTCCTTGAAAACATTCTTGTCCTTAAGAATGAGCTTCAAACTCTAGATACTTGGCCTGCAACTCTTTAGCATCTTTCTAAGTAGCATCATCTGTGTTCCCATTGGACCATTGTACTAGCCAATAGACCACTGCAACATTTCTGACTTTAGCAATTTTCCTATCCAACACAGCAACTAGTATGCAATTTTCCTATCCAACACAGCAACTAGTATGGCAGTAATTAGCCGTTTCTTGGTACAATTAGGAAGTGGAAGTCGAACTGTATGTTGACCTTTATAAGCTTTGAGTTAAGAAACATGAAACACATTGTGCACAGAGCTGGTGGTTGGTAAAGACAGTTTATATGCTACTACTGCCACCTTAGCTTGAATATGAAAATGGCCATAAAACATTGGAGAGAACTTATGTTGCTTGTGTAACCTAAGGGTGACTTGCCTGTGTGCTTGCAGTTTAAGTAAAACCCAATCTCCCACCACAAAAGACCTATCACTTTGGTGCTTGTCTACAAACTACTTCATCCTGTGTTGTGCCCTCTCTGAATGAAACTGTAGTCAAGCAATTGCTTCTTCTCTAGCAACCAAATATCTATCAACTACTTCTACATGTGAGTATCCAGCCATATATGGCACATGTGTTGGTGGAATTTGGTCATACACCACCTCAAAAGGAGTTGTGTTAATAGTTGTGCGAAAATTTGTGTTGTACCAGAACTCTGATAATGACAGCCATTGAACCCAATTCTTTGGCCGTTCACTAGTCATGCATCTCAAATACCATTCCAAGCACCTATTAACCACTTCTTTCCGGCTATCTGTTTAAGGACTATAAGCAGTGGACAAAAGTAAAGTAACTCCCAACTTCTTAAACAACTCTTTCTAAAAGTACTTATGAACACCTTATCTCTGTCACTTGTGATTGTTTTGGGTAGTCCATGAAATTTATACAATGAGTCAAGGAATACTTGAGCAATTTGTGCAGCTTTAAATGGATGAGACAAAGGAATGAAACGCTTATACTTGATCAATCTAACAATGACCACCAGAATGACTGTTTTCCTAAAAGAAGAGGGTAAACCTTCTATAAAATCCGTAGAAATGTCAGTCCAAACTTTAGTAGGGATAGGGTAAGGTTGCAATAATGCTTGATATGGTGCTAAGTCAGGCCTATGACACTGGCAAACATTGCGTACCCTCACATACTCCTTAACTATCTTTTTCATTCCCTTCCAACAAAATGCAACTTTCAATCTTTTATAAGTAGCCTCTACACCTGAATGACCACCCAAAGCTTCATCATGATGGAATTTAAGCAACTCTTGTCTCAACTGAAGATCTACTCCAATAACTAGCTGTCCATTCCTTCTTAATTAACCATCATTCCAACTAAATTTGGATTCTACAACTGGGCCATCTTTAACTATGTTGATTACTTGTTGCACACTAGTATGAGTCTATCAACTAGCTTGAATCCTATATAGCAAATCATTTGAGATATCACTGAGCACCAAAGTTTGCAGAGAAGGATTATGAGACCTTGATAATGCATCAACAACAATGTTCTCATTACCCTTTTTATACACAATCTCATAGTCATAACCAAGTAGCTTGGGTAACCATTTGATCTGAAATAAAAAAGGCTACTGGATGACCATGTTGTTGCAGAACAGCTCCAATACCCTCATCAGAAGCATCAATCTCTACTATAAATTCTTCTTGAAAAATTGGTAAAGCCAATACTCAAGCATTGATCATAGGCAATTTTAATTCTTCAAAAGCCTTTTGAGCTAAACTTGACCATTCAAAGGAATTCTTCTTGAGTAGTTTTGTCAAAGGCTTACTAATAGTTGCATAGTGTTTCACAAACCTTCTATAATAACCGGTAAGCCCCAGAAATCCCCTTAACTTCTTGATGTTGGCAGGAATGGGCCAATCCTGCATTGGCTTTATTTTAGAAGAATCAATCCCTACACATAGGCCAGAAATCACATGCCACAAAAACTCCACTTTCTGAGTTCCAAACACACACTTACTAAATTTGGCATACAATTGATGTTGGTGCATAGTACCCAAAACTTGAGTTAAGTTTTAAGCATGTTTTGTCAAAGTACTATTGTAGACAAGTATATCATCAAAGAAGAATAGCATAAACTTCCTAAAGTATGGAGCAAAAACCTCATTCATAAGAGCTTGAAAAGAGGATGGTGCATTTGTCAACCCAAAAGGCATCACCAAAAACTCGTAGTGACCTTGATGAGTTCTAAAGCAGTCTTATGAATGTCATTCCCAAACATCCTTATCTGGTGGTAACCAGATCTAAGATCTAACTTAGTAAACACTTGAGCTCCAAATAATTCATCTATGAATTCTTTTATCACTGGTATATGAAACTTATCCTTCACAGTTTTATTATTGAGAGCCCTATACTCAACACACATTCTCCATGACCCATTTTTTTCTTGACCCTCACAATTAGAGAATAAAATAAACTATGACTAGGTCTAATAACATCACTATCCATCAACTCCTTAACCATAGCTTCTATAGCATCCTTCTTTGTGGGAGGGTGTCTATAAGGCCTAATGTTTATAGGTGTAGTGTTGTCTAACAATAGAATTATGTGATCATGATTTCTATGTGGTTGTAGCGACTTTGGAACAGCAAACACTTCCTCATAATCCTTTAACAACTGAATTAATGGAGGATGAACATTAGTAGTTGTAGTGTCCATACATGTTATCATCAATTCTGCTTGAACATCACAAGTAGGATAGACACAAACTGCCATAGAACACATCTTAGCACCCATCAACTTACCCTCCCTCCACTGTAAAGTAGGTTGTGGTGCACCTCTAATGATTACCTTCTTTCCCTCATATTGAAATACGATTCTTAGTTTAAAAAATTACAGACTATGTCACCCAATGTAGCTAACCACTACATTTCTAAGACCATTTCACAACTACCCAAAGAAATTAAGAACATGTCAGCTTTAAACACCTCTTCTTGCCACTTCTATGATAAGCCCTTACACTCATGAGAACTAGTAATGAGATTCCCTCCTAACACAGTTATTTGTAAGCGACAAGTTTGCTTAATATGGCAACCAATCTGTTTAGCGAAATCTATATCCAGAAAATTATGTGTACTACCACAGTCAATCAAAATGTTAACAGGTTGATTATTGATTTGAACTTTTACTCTCATAGTTTGCAAAGTATTTACCCCTGAAATGGCATTGAGTGAAATTTAAGGTTGTGCCACCATCTCAGCCTCATTTTGTTCATCAACTTGTTCCATATCTCCTAATTAAACTGTGTTATCCTCATTGCCAAACACTACTTCACCAAGCTGAATGTCTGTGTCTTCATCTACCATGTCATTCCTCTTAACAATCTCCAATGAAAACAACTTTCTAGGACATTTATGACCATGCACATACTTTTTCTCAAAATAGAAACACTGATTTTAGATCTCTTTTCATCCAACTCCTTTTGAGTCAACTACTTCCTGTATGGAACAACTCTATTATTTTCCATTGGTGAAACTTGAGGTTTTGATGCATTGTGATTAGTGAAATTTTAAGGTTTCGGTATGTGTAACACTAGCATTCTATGCTTTTGTTTCAACATTACCAATTTGGTTTCCTCCAACTTGCACAACAGATACATCTCAGCCAAAGACCTTGAGCAACCTAGCAGTTAGTTCTATTTCCTGTTGCAAACCAACAAAAAAGAAGCACATGGCTTGATCATCAAGCAACATTACCATGCATAATAAAATGTCATAGGCATCTATATACTCTTGCACATAACCTGTTTGTTGCAAGTTCTTGATCTCCCCCAATGGATCATCATATGCAGTACCAAATCTTTTCACAATTCCCTCCCTATAATCTGGCCAAGTTTTCCCCATAGATTTGAACAAATTGGTGATGCCACATCAATGGTAGGTCATAAAGACGGAGAGATATGAGGTTGATCTTGTCAGCATCTGCTACTTGATCAACCTTGAAGAACTTCTCACACTTGAACACCCAACATCTTACATCATCTCCACCAAATTTTGAAAACTCAATCTTGGTGGATTTATGATACTGTTACATCCTATGAGTCTCTTGACCAGCTCTAACAACCACACCACCACTTGTACTCGCAAAATTTCTCATCTCTTCCCTTAATCTATCAAACTCCTCCCTCATCAATGATGCAACGAGAACTTTCAAAGCACCCCTATCTGGTTCCTCTTGTCCCCCACCAGTCCTTTTTGTGGAGCCATAACAAGAATCAAGAACTAAGTACGAACATAATCAAGAAACTGCTAACTTAACAGATTTCCACACTAACACACAGACACGTGTTTTTGTGAAATGGCGCGAAAAACGAATTTGAACTGACTAACAGAATTTTGTGATGGTTACAACAGAATTGAGCCCAATCCGAGGAAGGACGGACCTGATACCACTTGATGTGATCCAAAACTTAATTTCCAATTAGTGGAATAGGAGTAATGCAACACAAAAAGGTCAAGATTTCATACAAATAAGAAACAGAAATAAAGACATAACGTTACAAGAACAATACAAATCAATAGCTAAATGAAAATGAATATAATTCGGGTATTTATAGGATGAAAGGATGGGTTGGGGTGAATAACTACTATTCCCGCCAAAATAGTTGACTTTCTTGTTTGACTTTTCTTAAGACTTGACCTCATATCATAAAGACACTACGAAATATCACTTTAATTACTTTTGATCGACTGTATACAAGCTTTTGTATGAAGTTATTTAAATCGGGATAATATATGACTATAGGTTGATATTACTCTCTCTGATGGAACTTTGGCTAGAGCTGCTGTTCCTGGTGGTACATCCGATGGTAAGTCACATTACACCGCATTTCATGATCGTTTTTTCGCATACATAGTTGTATGATCTGCATGTAATTTATGTGTTGTAGGTGTCTATGACGCTCTTGAATTAAGGGATGGAGGTTCAGACTACTTCGGAAAGGGTGTCTCCAAGGTTAGTCGGTTTTTACCGCCTTGTTAATGCGTTGTGTTTATTTATGAGATTTAGTATACTCATATAATGGTTTGATTAGGCTGTTGCTAATGTTAACACGATTATCGGCCCTGCTCTTGTTAGCAAGGTCTGTTTATTAATCTCCTGACACATCTTGATCTTGATATTGATATTGTATTAGTAACTTGCATATAGATCTAAATATATCTTGTATATTACAGGACCCAACTGATCAAACCGGAATTGATAACTACATGGTTCAACAGCTTGACGGAACCCAAAACGACTGGGGTTGGTGCAAGCAAAAGGTATTAACTCGATCAAAACTCTATTTATTTGTTTATTTGTATACTCTTTGATGTGAATGATGCTTACTGATAAACCATTATGCATTTTGTTAGCTTGGAGCGAACGCCATCTTGGGTGTGTCTCTAGCACTTTGCAAGGCCGGGGCTAGTGTCCTCAAAATCCCACTTTACAAGGTAATCTCTAATCATTGTAGTAATTGTTATGAAGGATTCCTATTTGTTCTTGATGAGTTATAGGATTACATATATTATCATGGAAATGATTCAAAGCACAGCGCCTAAACACATTGTGCTTTTTTTTATTTTAATGAATACAAAGGCACAAGAATATATTGTCTACTTTATTATCTTTTCATAAATCGACTTCATTATTTCTTGTTCGACTCTCCTAATCTTAGTTGACTTGTGATAGCTTACCTAGACATATACAGTTGGTTCCTTCAATCTTGCTTCAATATGTTTAATTATAACTTCATTTCCAGTTGCAAATTATTGCTTACATTAATATGATTAGATAACTTCTTGTAGCATATTGCCAGCTTGGCTGGTAACAAGAACTTGGTTTTGCCTGTACCTGCATTCCTCGTCATTCACGGTGGATCACATGCTGAAAACAAGCTTACCATACAGGAACTTATGATTCTCCCTATTGGTGCTTCCAGCTTTAAGGAAGCCATGAAGATGGGTGTTGAAGTATACCACAACTTGAAGGTAAGTTCTTCTGCACATTGACCTGTTTAGGATCTTTGATTTGTATCTGATGTCCATGGCATTAATCATGAAATCTGATTTTAGTCTGTGATCAAGAAAACATACGGACAAGATGCAACTAATGTTGGTGACGAAGGTGGCTTTGCTCCTAATGTTCAGGTTAAACACCTGTTTATGTTTGCATGCGCAATTGTTATTACCTCTTTTCTTCCCTACTTTTTGAACTCTTTCTAACATTAACCTGTGTTTTTGAACTTCAGGATAACAGGGAAGGTCTAGAATTGCTCAAAACAGCAATTTCTAAAGCTGGATACACGGGCAAGGTAAGTGTTACTAGCCGATCTTTTGCAACACTCATATGACATGCTTGCTTTGTTGCTTTCTACACCTCTTGAAAATTTACTAAATAATATATCGAATCATAAATTATTTGTTAATCTACAGGTTGTAATTGGAATTGATGTTGTTGCATCTGAATTCTACGGTGAGAAGGACAAGACATATGATCTGAACTTCAAGGAAGAGGTAAGTTTCTCATTATGATATGTTGAGATACTGCCTATACATATTTCTCGAAGAAGAAACTTATGAAGTTTAGACTGATTGCCAGATTATAATCGTTTCCTTAATTCTCATATACTATGCCGATAATGTTATACAGAACAACAATGGGAAAGAAAAGATCTCAGGAGAACATCTTAAAGATCTCTACAAGTTGTTTGTCAGCGAGTACCCTATTGTGTCGATTGAGGACCCCTTTTACAAAGATGACTGGGAGCACTATGCCAAGATGACTGCAGAATGCGGTGAACAAGTTCAAATTGTTGGAGATGATCTTTTGGTCACCAACCCCACGGTTAGAATAACAGTTTTGTGTACTTATGCTAGCTTTATCGATATAGCAAGTTAGCAACCATGGAAATGGTTCCCTACTGTTTTGGATGTTTCTTTTAGTTTGGCCTGATTTTTTTAAATCACAATTTTTCTTTACTCGACTTGTATTTATAGCGAGTTAAGAAGGCAATTGACGAGAAGTCATGCATTGCTCTTCTTCTTAAGGTATAGAATTCATACCGTGATATAATTGCTTAGACATGAATTACTTGTATTGTTTACATATGTCCTGTCAATCTTTTAGAAATTTGGCACAGTGACTGAGAGTATTGAAGCCGTGAGAATGTCTAAACATGCTGGTTGGGGAGTGATGTCTAGTCACCGCAGTGGAGAAACTGAGGACACCTTCATTGCTGATCTTTCTGTTGGTTTGGCAACGGTAATTGCTAGCTTTTGTTAGAAATTTATATACTTGAAATTTAGAGATTGTCATGTACATTCTCATACTTATACTGACTATACTATTAAACTTACAGGGTCAAATTAAGGCTGGAGCTCCGTGCAGGTCTGAACGTCTTGCCAAGTACAACCAGGTATAGATTCTTCCCTTCCTGCACGAGTTTTATTTATAATGGGTAAAACGGGTGAGAGAGGTTCTTTAAACATAAATAATTTAGGACTATTTGTAGTTTCTTTTATACTTCATTAGAAAAAAGTGTTTTGGGCTCCTCGTGGAACAATGTAATGCTCTTTGTTTCATATGTTCTTAAGACTATTGGTGTTAACTATATGTCTCTGGAATCAGCTTTTGCGAATTGAAGAAGAGCTTGGTGCTGAAGCGGTGTATGCTGGAGGAAACTTCCGTAAGCCATTGGAACCGTATTAGATCACTTATCGAGACAGTTAAGAGTTGAGAACGTCTATTCATGCAAAATTTTAACTAAATGTTCAACGTAACTGTCAATAAACATGAATTTGTGCATCGGTATATATGGGTGGTGTTCTACCTTAAGCATATCAAATAAGTAAAGAGGGCTAAAAAGAATTGGTTCAAATGGGTCGAAAGTATTCATAAGTCACCACGTGGGGTGAAAATTTTATAATTTCATAACGAGTATAAACATTAGAAAAATGGAAAAACATCAGGTTAATTACTCTCTTGAATCTACCAAAAAGAAGTTGATCATATTTCTTTAGCATTTGTAGTGACACTTTTTTAAATTCTTTGCTCTACAATGGCCACCCTCCGGGATACCGCAATTTTGAATACAAAAATCAAAACAACATTTTCGATCACTTGCATTATCCGGATCGCAACTATTCATATCATTTTCACTGCAACAAGCCGCCTCGACCACTGTCCATCTTGGTGCTGCAACAAAAATATTTCATATCAATATAAGTTATACATGTGGGCATGCATGTAGTTACACAAAAGTTAAGCTAGAAATGCCAACCGATCTGATTAACTAACCAATACAAAGAACAATGACGAGCGAGACGAAAAGGTAAGAAATTTTGTGTTGAGCCTTTTGTATGTAGTTCGATTTTCTTCCTCTTTACGACAACGATAAGGATATTGTATATCAGATGGTGTTCAAATTATGCATTACTATGGCTTGTGGACATGGTATATATAGTGGTTCCTTCATAGTTAATTAAGGAAATACAATCATTCAATAACTTAAAACATATTATAAATTAAAATATAATAAATGTCTGACATTTTAATTGTTAATGCAAAAATTTTAAACGTAGTATCAAATAAAATATAACAAATGTTTGAGATATGTTGATGTTTGAGGGTTCAGTATATGCCATATTTAGTTGGCTGGGGTTTTGACTTTTTTCTTTTTTGCATTTTGATTTTGCCTTTGGACGTGCTTCGTAGATCATTCGCATCGAACCCGATGCGCATGACCCTGTTACGGTTTACATCAGGAACTTTAAGTTTCGACTAGTTAGTTAGTTGCCCTATATTATTGGAATCAGTCCCTTACGACCTCGGACTCACACCCACACAAACACCAATCAAACCGGCAATATGGGTGTTCAATGATTCTGTATATATAAAATAAGGGAAAACTGACTACGCTTCTATTATTTTACAACCATTCTATTTATACTAAAATACTACCAAAGAAACATGCACCACTATTCCTTTAGAACAGGAACCAACTTGGTCTTCCATAATACTCGGTCGTACACAGAGACCTGGTACACCCCACTTCATTTTATCCAAATGCTAAATGGAGAAACCCACTTCTCTGATGCATACCCACTGACCCGCTCCAAGGACACAAACCATCAAGATTATCCTACATTCACCTCCATAATCTTAATGGCTTTCATGGGGCTGCTACGATCATAATCACGAACAAGGTCTCTGTCACATACTACTTGGTCGGTCTCTTCTTGCTTCTCTTACTCTTTCTATCTTTTCTTCGTGTCTCTTGCTCTTGTTGTTCTCCGTCTTTGAGAGCATTCTCCTTCTTACTTACACAACCACATACATACAAAGACAAAATCCTTGCTACTTGATTTCTTGTGGTCACTTGTTTTATATTTCTGTGAATCTTCGGTCATTTGATTCAACAGTTCGGTCTTCAGCTATTAAAGCTTCGGTCTAGACTACCTGTCGTTCACGGTTATCTCTTCGGTCTAGTCTTTCTCAGGTGAGCCTTCGGTCTCTTGTCACCCGCTGTCGCTCTAGGTGTTTCCCGATCTTCTGCAGCTCCTCGGTCTTTTCGGTCTCCTTTATTCGGTCATCAGTCTTTTCATTCAAACGGTATCTTTCTCCTTTAGTCTTCTATCGTTGAAGCTTCGGTCTTTCTTTCTATATCAGGCAACCAGCGGTCACGTTCTTGTTCTTGGTTGCCTTCTTTGGTCTGTTTGGTCTTGGTTGCCTTCTTTGGTCTCTTTCTCAGTCTTGGTCTTCTTGGTCTTACGGTCTTGTGCTTCGATCAAAGCTTACTCCTTGATTTTGTCTTTCGCTGCCTCAGTACATAGAAGGCATTCGGTCTTTTCTTTGCCACACCCTAGGTATGAGCCAAACCTAGATCTGATACGAAATGTTGGAATAATTCCCTTACGACCTCGAACTCACACCCACATAAACACCAATCAAACCGGCAATATGGGTGTTCAATGATTCTGTATATAAAATAAGGGAAAACTGACTACGCTTATATTATGTTACAACCATTCTATTTATACTAAAAAACTACCAAAGAAACATGCACCACTATTCCTTCAAAACAGGAACCAATTTGGCCATCCATAATACTCGTCATACACAAAGACTTGGTACACCCTACTTCATTTTATCCAAATGCTAAATGGAACTACCTACATCTCTGATGCATACCCACTGACCCGCTCCAAGGACACAACCCTCAAGATTATCCTACTTATATCTCTAGAAATGGTATAAGCAGTATTTGTCACCCATATAATCATTTTGGATGTTACAAGTATAAGGTATAGCAAATTAGCAAGACATGCCTTCGTTTATTTGATCTAATTTATTTGCTCTAGTTTATAGACTTGTTGATAATGATTTTAGTTTGAGATTAGGTTGAAAATATGATTTGCTGTTTTGAGCATCAGCTGCAGCTCCTAACAGGCCTCTTCTTGCAAGCCCAACATAGTAAAGCCCACTTTCTCCTATCAATGGTTTGGATAATTGGGCTTTGGTAGCCCATCTTTGTTAAAATAACACTCACCATCCTACATTTATTTGAACAATAATTTATAAACTAACAAGTAATGTGAGCTTGATTGAAAATATACATTGAAAGCATATGTTCTCCCATAGAATGATGTAAGAAAAAGTGTTAGTACCTGAAGCGACAAATGAGTTGATCTAGTAGATCTAGTAGCAAAAAGAATAAATGACATCTTCCGTTATAGAAAACAACTTCATTTCTCCCTCTTATACTTTACAACGGCAAAACCTCTTTAGTTTGATTTGGTCCGGACAAAGGACATATGTCTAAGCTTAGATTAAATGATTTCTCTACACATATAGTTTCTGACGGTTTTTCAAACATCGATGATGATAATATAATTTGGGTTGTATGAGACCCTAAGTAACCACATGTGAGATCCGAATATAAAATACAAAGAATAATTACATAAACTCAGTAAAAACTCATGTATGTTTCTAAGAATAATATTTAGCCATTTTCTTTTTAAACATAAACTAAGTTGTCTTATTGCTTCTCTTTTTTCTTCATCTTTTTGAGCCAATAGCTCCTTTTGAAACTTGTTTTTGTCTTAAAGTCTGGTTATTTCTTCACTAAGGTTTAACACTTCATTGTTAGATGCAAGTTAAGATTCTTCCTCCTAAAATTTAGGATCAATGATCTCTGGCGCACCAGAATGTTGATCATGGTTGGCGATTCTATTGATTCATGACAACTTTCATAGGAGTCATCCAAATTTGCAACATTGGAAGTTCGGTATTGATCATAACGTAAAGCTAGTGAACGATGTGCTTAATAGAAATATTCAGTGATGTTAGTAAGCCCAGGTCGTCTCTTGAAGCCACGACATCAATTATTTTGAGCAAATTTTGTTATGTTTTTTATGATGAGTAATCGTATACCGCGGAATATTATGAAGTTTTAAAATTAGCGAAGTTATAGGTGATTCGGGTTACGAGTTTCTGTATACTTAAGTGGATAACGTAGGACATACGAAAACTATCATTCTTAAAAAAGTTGCCAAAAAGAGTGCCAATTTCGAGTTACTATTTGTTTTAGAACTAGATGAGTACCCGCACACAGCAGCGAAAATTTTCTAAGGACAAATAATTAACGATATATGATATTGTGTTAGGTGTTTCATGTTACCTTCCAAATAGAACGTGAAAATATTGTGCTAGGTGTCCGTTTTGACTTTTTGTCTTTTTTTCAATTTTGATTTTAAATAAAAATTTTGTGTTGCGTAATATTTAATGAGAACTGTATTAATGAAAATACATTTAAAAGCTAATACATTCATATAAATTTCATCAGGTAATATATATAACAAAATAATACATATTTATGGTTAGAGTTAAAACAAAAGACTCCGAATGTTAAACGCGAATACTTATTTTGAGGCGGAAGTTTCTGAATACATACAACGGATATACATCTTTTGATATTCTGTGTCTTTGTGGAAATGATTTTCTTATTAAAATAATTAGTAATATATTCGTAGTTTACATATAGCCTCAGTTATATATGTTGGGTTTGTTATTTTGTTTCTTATCCTTGAAACTAAAGGTGCGTTTTGGTACATCGTGAATAAGGGCACTTCTGAGAATCGGGTTGACTTGGCGGTTCAACCGGTTGAACCGGTGACCCGGCCACTCGATCGGGTCAACTAAAAAATTAGGTTTTAAAACATTGATATTAAGTATTAAAACCATATTTATAGAAAGTGTTATAAGTTAATGAAGTAATGTTATGTCTGAAAGATATTTTTGTAGGGTTCAAATTTCTTTTACCACTATTGAATTCGTGTATCTTATGTTAATCAAACGTAAAATTAGTCATGAGATATATAAGTTTTTAGCTTTTTATTTTTCTGTAATCAGCCTTTGTCTTTGTCAAATGATACAACGAGTTTTATATAGAAGTAACTTGCAACATATTATCAATATCTTTTGTCTTGGTATATGTTTTCTGGTTTGCAACATCTCTTAAAAGTTTGTATAGAAACTTATAAGATCCTCCCTTCTTTCGTTTAAAACTATAATAAACCATGCAATGCAAGTTACGAAGTTGAAATGTGGATAGTGAAATGATGTAATTTTCATCATCGGGCAACTGACGGGTACTCGTCAAACATGTTCATCTTATCATTGGCAGATTTAACTCGATCGAAACCCCCATCTATGCTACCCTCCTTTGGGAGGGCCATATTCAATCTGAGGCGCCTAATTAAATATGCATCTTTAATCGATGATGTCTTTGTCATATTTGAACCACTAACCAAACTTGCCCATGACCAAGACCAAGGTGAGCAGCTAAAAATGGTACAATTGTTGGCGAGTGAAAACGGGTGTATAGTATGAGATGGAAATTAGTGGCCTTCGCCTCTTTGTTTTGGAAGATAGTTGCGTTGAGCATGGAAGAGTCAAACAAATGCCAAAAGAGTTGCATTATTTACAAACAAATGTATACAACCTATCCCAGTTTACAACCTATCCCAGTTTACAACGCTAATTTAATCATTACTTTTTCACTTTTAAAACTTACGCAGTACATAACATATATAAACTCTAACCAAAAAAGAGCTGCATAATAAAGACCTCAAAAAATCTCAGATTTAAAGGGAGTTATGTGTGCCGACAAGATCCACAAATAAATAATTCCGGCAACAGCAACAGCGTAATCCTTTTCCTACGAGAAAGTATAGTTTTCCGACGAGGCTGTTGCGGCGACATAGAGGCAAGTTGCGGTTGTTAAAAGAACATCAAAATTATATAAAAGCGCAGATCTACATATAAAGCATTCTTATACAGTAACATGTTTGATAGAAGAGGAGGAACAAACTATATAGAAAAAATTCTAGAATATATGAATTGTTCATTTACAACAGTAACATGTTTGATATAAATTCTTACCTCAAGATCATCATGAACAACATCTTCATTATCATGAACAACACCTTCATTGTTCAATACCATATTGAGACGAATTGTATAGTTGTACAAGAAGTTATGAGACGAATTTTGATGATGGTTTATTGTTGTTTATATAACCACAGAATATTGCAACTCACATATAGTTTCCTTTTATAACACACTATCGGCAAATCAAAATTTTTACATACTACTTGAAAATCAAAATGTATACTTTTCTTTTGTTTTACAATTTTTATATTCTAGGTATTGTACACACTACTGGCCAAATCAAAATGTATAATTTCTTTTTGTTTACAATTTCAATATTTCATGGTTTGTTAACAAGTCTAAATTAGTAATTGTTGAAAATTCAAGCTTTTTCAACTTTATAGATGAGGCCTTTATAAGATAGTGTAGATATTATACTGTAGTATTTCGTGTTTTTTTAACGATAGCTTTATTAAACACAGCAATGAGCTAGAAAAGAAATTACAATGTTATAAGCGAAGGATTTGTTTTGATGAATCCACCCAACTAAATTTTACATTGATTTTTGATCTACACTAAACGAAAGAACGTGCCACGATATCATCGAACAGACACGCTTTCGACGCGTACTCGAAACAAATAACATCTTATTACTACCAAACAATCCACCACATGATATGGTAAACACCTTCCGACACATGTTTTGATTTTGATGAAAGACGTAGATTCTTAAACCAAACCAACCATTTCTCATATGAGGAAGTCTCCACAAAACCGAAATCCCACTAGGTAGCTATCTTACAAGATGGACTAGTTGTATTTATTTGGACTAGTTGAGTACATTGTCAAACAATTGGGAATCGCTGCACAATGGTTTCATGTGACAGTTAAAGTGCAAGATGATGAACAAAGGAAGCGATATGATCAAGGTCATGGAATTTGGGGTTCATTCGCCAATGTTTGTACCCTTCACAACTTTAACATTACCTTATATGTTGGAGCGTCGAATCTAGTCGTTGGAGTCCTCGGGAAAATTCTTCGTGAAATCTACTTGTAACCTATTAGATGATGTTTTTTTAAACGTGAACGAAGTGCCTACGAGATGGGTGAAGGCTATTCCCATTAAGGTAAATGGTTTTGCTTTGCGTTTTCGATCAGATAGTCTTCCAACTCGACTAAATCTTTCTCATAGGGGTTTGGAGATTCCCTCTGTTGTGTGCCCTTTATGCAATGTTGGTGTGGAATCCACATCTCACCTTCTGTTCTCGTGTTCTTTGTCTCATCAAGTGCGGATTAAAGTGATGCGTTGCTGGGAGCTTGAGGACTATTCGTTCTTATAAAGAATGGATTTTATGGTTAAATAACATTAATATATCTAAAAGTTTGAAAGATGTTCTTTAAGGTGTTTGCAATGTGCAATGGTAGCTGTTTTGGCGTTTCAAAAATGAGACAATTTTTGGAAAGAGTCTCTCTAAAAGAATGTCTTATTTGATGATATTGTTCGTTTGTGTTTTATTCCACCATTAAAAAAAACAATAAACTAAATGAAATACTTACATGTTTACATGTAGCGTGATAAAGATATTTGTTTCCATATTTTTGATAATTTCATTAAAGCACAATACTATGCTTTATCGCTTTAGGCTGCCCACAACGGATCGGTCGAGGTATCGGTCGACGGACTTCCGAACTATGTCGAACCCGTAGCGGGGATCGATTCAAGTCGGTCGTGTACTCGAAATAGGTCTAAGGGACGACCTTTTTAGAAAATCGAAAAATAAAAAAGATTAACAAAAAAAATTGTTTTAAAATTTTAAATATAAACAATTTACTTTTATAAATACTCAACCTTTTAAATAATTTATCTCACATTTTTTAGACTTTATTTTATATTAATTTATTTGTATACCGTCTAAAAATATAGGTTAAAACGAATCATGCACTCTCGTGCATAAAAATGATGTTACAACAAAAATATAAATCGTTTGTGGTCGTTGTTGCATGCAATTTTAATCAATACAAAATGTGAAATGTACTGCTTGATAGTTGATATGTTTGTGTAGTAGTTATATGTTTCAAGCTTTTTGATCACATTATGTTGGTGTTGTGAATAAGTTTTGGGAAATTAAAAGGTATCGTGACCAATTTGTATTTGTCATTGGGAATGAGCTGGACTAATAAAGTGTAGTAGAAAAAATAATACAAAGTTTTAACGAAAGTAGTCAAAACAAGATTCTCCTCCCCTTCTACTTTTTATTTAAAAAATAATTATAATAACAACCACCGAAACTAACTTGTCCACTTGTTTTGAAAAAGTCAAACATTACAATGTTTTTAAACGCGAGTTGACCCGGGTCAAACTGGTTCTTGAGATCCGGCCGGATTTCGATTTTTCAGGGTTTTTTTAGATATATAAATTTTCCGTATTACGATTAAATTTTATTTTTACATATATATTAGTTGGTTAACAATATATATATATTTAATATACGGAAGTTTTCATTGTTTTTATTTATAACTTTTGTTAATTATTAAAAATAAAAATAAAATATTTTTTTAGAAAATCGAGTTGATCCGGACCCGTTGACTCGACCGAATCAATGTAAAAACCGGGTTTCAAAACATTGATAATAACCTTCCTCGTGTTTATTATTTACTCCCCGTCTCATTTTTGTTATCTTGGTTATCATTTTATGTTTCAAAATATCGTCTAATATTCTAAATAAAAAATCAAAATTAATTAATTCTTAATTCATGTCTTTGATTATTTTATAAGAAAACTATTAATATATCCAAAGAATAAATTGATCTTTTTAGAAAAAAAATATTGATTTTTGCTAAACAATTTTCACAGGATAGAGTTTAACGTGTATTTAATTTACACAAACTTTCTAATTAATAAAAAATACACAATAAATGAAGGGTAAATAAGATAAAAAGGTACTAATCTAAGGTCAAAATTCAATTAAAAGTGCTCAATTTATTTTGTTTCTCAATTTAAGGTATCGATCTTTTTTCTTATTGCAATATTTGGATAATTAACAAATTTAAAGGTTATATATTAACGATCATTTACTTATTATTGCATCGTTAATCCTTTATATTAACGACACTTTATAATAAACTCAAAAATGTTATTTATAGTTTTAGATCGTTTTCTACCTTCTTCATCTGATTTTTACCGTTTTTAATTGTTTTGGTCCGTTTTTACAACATTCGTCCTTCTTTTTACCGTTTCGTCCATTCTTACGTTTCGAGCCCTTCTCTAACCGTTTGTGTCTATTTTACAGCTTTTAACTATTTTCGTACGTTTTTACTGTTTTCGAATTCTCTTTTACCATTTATGAACTTTTTTTTCTTTTTGTTTTTTACTTTTTTCGTTCGTAAAAGAAATAGGCGATAACGGCCAAGACGGACGAAAATGGAAAAAAACGGTCGAAAACGATCTTATACACGGTAAAAAGGTCGAAAACGGTAAACATACGAAAACAATAAAAACGATTAAAAACCGAAAGAAAGCCGTAAAAAAAAGACGAAAAAAGTAGAGAACGGTCTAAAACTGTAGAAAAACGAATTTTGAGTTTATTATAAGGCGTCAGTAATACAAAGGACTAACGATGTAATAATAAAGTAAATGGTCGTTAAATATAACTTTTAAATTTGTTAATTGTCCAAATATTTCAATAAGAAAAAAGATCGATATTTTAAATTGAGAAGAAAAAAGTTAAGTACCTTTTTTTTATCTATTTCCCTTGAAATGGACTTGTAAAATTAATATGATTACAGCTTAATTTATGTGTATTTAATAAAATTTTTGATAAATTAAGAAAGTATACGTGCATTGTTTAGCAAATGCGGCGACGGGTAACCTGTAATTACATTTTTGGCGAACCATATTTTCGATTACATATCTTTTATAATAACGAATTCACGCATGACGAAAATTTAAAAAAGTAACTATCGTAAACCATTTTATATTAAGTTTTATTATTTTTAAACATGTTTTTATCAAATTAATAATGGAGATGACCATAATAACAAAATTCAATTCAAATTTTGTAACTGAAAAGTTATATTAATTTATACAATGTGCATATAAATATTTATTATTCAAATATGTATTACTTAAACATATGATATAAATAGTTTGTACAATATGTATACAAATTTGTACTACTTAAATAATTAATAAGAGAGATACTGTTCTCTTTTATATATTCATAAATCATAATGACAAAGATGTCTACATTCATTGGATAAATGGGAGTATATATATATACTATACACGTTTGTTATTTATTCATCATCATCTACAGGTAGGCAGCAGGAGAAGCTAAATTATTAGCCCAACTTTACTTCATCGGTAAATCATTCCTCCTTTATATATTCTTCTTCATTTGACTTACTTTGAACCTTGTTTCTGTATTTGTATCTTAAGGGCTGTTTATTTTAGCTTATATAATATAAGCCCATTTCGACTTGTATAAGCTCCGATTTTGTGAGCTTATTTATATATAACCCCATAAGTCTCCAAATAAGCTTAAGAAGTTAGTGTTTATGAAATTTAAGCCAAAATACGTCTTATTTATATAAGCCTCAAGTTTATGGCTTATTTTGAAACTTAGGGGCTTATATAAGTCTTTCATGATATAATAAACTTATATAAGTCTCCAAATAAGCCACAAATAGGGTATGTTTGGCATTCTTAGAAGCTGGAGCTGATCTTTAAAGCGGGTTGCGGCAGCTGGATGTTAAAGCGTGTAGTTTGAGCTTATTTTTACATGCTACTATGCCATTTAAAAGCTTATTTTTTTAACAAGTTCCTTCAAGCTCTCTAAGCCAAAGGAGCCTTATTTTTAATAGTAGCTTATTTTTTTAAAATCAATAAGCTCTGATAAGCTCACGCGTCAAACATAACCTATGTTATATACTTAAGCCGAAATGAGCTTACATTTTATAACCCACGAAAAACACCTCATTATAGTTTAGATACAATGATCGATCTCATCTAATCTTGATCAAAATTCTGTCCAATTTGCTTCTGTATTGGTATTCATAATCTGAATTTGCTGTGATAAGTTGCATCATCCTGTATTTGCATATATGTTAGTATTAGTTTCCTCCGAGGTCAAATGAAGGTCACATATATATATGCGTACACAATGTTAAAACAATTCAAGTCTAGACTACTTTGCAAATACGAGAATTGTTTGTGTTATTATCCCGGCCAACATTGTGTGCGAAAACTGCTTGTTCTAGCTTAGTTGTTTAGCGTTCATTTCATTTGTTCTAATCTTCAGAGTGTTGCCTGAAAGGACTAATTACTTGATTGTTGAAACTTTTTTTTTTTTGAAGAGAAAGGAAAGCCTCAATGGCGTCTGCAAGTTTGGAAATGATATCAGCTTGCTTCATCAAACCAAAATTCGTATCAGAAGAAGCTAAAAAACCAACTTACTTGGCACCATGGGATCTCGCCATGCTCAATCTAACTTACGTTCAAAAGGGTCTACTTTACTCCTTGCCCCCGGAAAACAAAAAAGATTTTGACACAGCCGACTTCGTGCACCGCCTCAAAGACTCCCTTTCCGATACACTTACTCATTTCCACCCACTCGCCTGTTGAGAATTCAATCTGTGTGTGTGGATCGTTCAACACTCAAATCATGATATACCGAAATGATAAATCTATTGATATTGATATGAATAATAATTTGTCATCTGTGAGTTTTACAATCATAAGTTTCTATTTATACTAGTCTAAACGGTATGAAGAATCGTTGTGTTGATTCATGAACCGTTGTAACGGTTGGTAGTTTGTAGTAACTGCCAAATAACCGTTGTTGTAACTGTCTAAAAGTTGCTGCCTAAATGAGATTTGGGATTAACCCATTGGGCTGTGAAAGTCGGCCCAACATCTCCCCCTTAATCACAAATGATGTGGCAGATCTGTAAGTCTTTTGTAGTCGTCACGCATAATCTTCATTTAGTCTTTTCGTTTGGCTTCCTTTAACATTCTCTGTAATGTTGATCGAATTTTGTAAGTTTCTGCATTCCCTGCGGTATCAGCATTCCCTGCGGTTTCTCCATCCTCTGTGTTCTCTGCATTCTCTGCGATTTCTGCATTCTCTGCGATTTCAGCATTCTCTGCGATTTCAGCATTCTCTGCGGTTTCTGCATTCTCTGCGATTTCAGCATTCTCTGCGATTTCAGCATTCTCTGCGGTTTCTGCATTCTCTGCGGTTTCAGCATTCTCTGCGGTTTCAGCATTCTCTGCGGTTTCAGCATTCTCTGCGGTTTCAGCATTCTCTGCGTTTTCTAGTTGTATCATTTCTTTCCAGTTAAAGCCGTCATAAGCAAAGTTGGCTCTAAGTCTTCTTCAATAAGATTTGAATGTTCTCTGGCTTGATTCTTGTATTTGTTTGGACATTCATAGGCATAGTGTCCAAGCTTTTGACATCGATAACATGTCACTTGAGATTTGTCTCTTGTATCTTCTCGAAAAGACTCTCGTTCTTCCATTTTATAATTGTTATTGCCTTGTTCTCGTCCTCGGTTAAATCTTCCACGACCACGCCTTCTGAATTGTTGGTCATGATCTTCATGTTGAGAAAACATCAACCTATATTGGTTGTTTTCTTGTTTTTCATCTTTTCGCTTAATTCTTTCTTCGTAGGTCTTAAGTCGACCTATGGCTTCTTCTAGAGTCATTTTGTCTAAATCCGAGTATTGTTCGATGGATGCGACTATTTGAAGGAATTTTTCAGGTACTGCATTTAAGAGTTTTCGAACTAAGGTCGAGTCCTCAAATGTGTGCCCTAAACTAGCAGCCTTGTTTGCAAGTGTTGTTAATTTTATTGCAAAGGTATCGATTGTCTCTTCTTCCTTCATTTGTAAAATCTCCAGGTCGGATTTGAGCGTTTGTAGTCTCGCTTGTTGGACTCTTTCTTCTCCCATATGCCTTATTTTTAAAGCATTCCAAATTTCTTTCGAGGTTTTATGCTTCGTTATTTGAAGCAATTGTTCTTCATGTAAAGATTGATAAATAAACGCTATTGCAGTCTTATCTTTCTTATTGTCGATTTGGGTAGTATCGGTTGGATCTACCATCTCCCATAAACCATTCGCTTCGAGAATGATTTGCATTCGAATTGCCCATAATGAGTAATTCGTGGATTTTAGCATAGGACATTGAAAGTGAGGGGTACTTATAGTACTGACCTCCTTTTTTGAACTTTTTCCATCATCTTTTGTCATATCTTATAAGATATTGACCAAAATCTTCAAATTAAAATTTTTTTTTCTTTCAAAAATAAATAAAATAAGGTTAATTACTCCTTAAATTATTTCTAATATAATAAGCAGTGTAATAACTAGATTATTATATGTAAATGCGTTATTTAATTTTAAAAAAAACTACTTACTTATATATTAAAGTAAATATGATTTTTCCAAAATAAATAACAAATAAAATCTATAAGTTCTAGTTTTTTTATAAAAACTATATAGATATTAATCAAAATAAATGATGGAGAATGTTTAAATGGTTTTATCAAAAACCTGTTGGGCTTGAAAAGCCCGGTTCGAAAATCCTTTTTTTTTGGTATCCTTTGGACCGGTCCCTTTTTCTTCCCGTGTTAATTAATTATCAACACACTTTGTGTGTGTGTAATAAAATACTCTCTTCTCTCTCTTGTTTCTTCCGTCCCCTGTCTCTCTCTTTTCTCTGTTACCAATTGATTTCTAGTGATTTTTCACCGAATCAAGAGTGGATTAATAATCCCTCTTCGATTCTTCAAGTGTTCTGCTGATCGAACCACTTGATCTCTTACTCTGTTCTTTGCGAAAATTAGGGTTTCGCTAAAGATTTGGGGATCTTGTTTGTTATTCGGATATTAAGAATCGTGATGATTCCAATTGGGGTTTCAAATCCTTAATTTGTGGATTTGATTATGTTTACCCTTTCGTTCGAGATGACTATGGTATCCGAATCTGGTTTGTTTTGAATCCGGTTCTAAAATCAAACCGTGTCTAATCTTAAAATTTTTCGGTTTGGTTGTTTTGCAAAAATCTGGGAAGAAACCTTTGTTGCCGAATCAAGGATTCTGGTGGCAGAATGGATTATCCCTTTTAATTAAACAACAAGATAAAAGTATGATTGTGTTTAATTTGTGCAAAAACCTGTGGCGAAAAATTGTGTGGTTTGGTTCTTGGATTCGAAGCAGAAAAAATCTTTAAATGGTATATGATGATTTGGTTTGATTAACCAAAAGCTCTGATGCCAATGTTGAGAATTCAATCTGTGTCTGTGGATCGTTCAACACTCAAATCAAGATATACCGAAATAAGAATTATATTGATATGAATAAAGTGGTATCATCTACAGTTTTACAAATCTCCCTATTCTATTTATACTTATCTAAACGGTGTGATGAATCGATGTGTCGATTCATAGTGAACCGTTGTAACGGTTGGTAGTTTGTAGTAACTGCCAAATAACCGTTGTTGTAACTGTCTAAAAGTTGCTGCCGGCCGTTTAGCCACCGTAAAACAAACAAATCCGCCTTCTGTGGTCATCTTTATCAACCCGGAGAACAGTCCTGGAGCAAGATTCATACATGCATCGGTTAACTTGACGATTGATGATCTTATTACACCCACTGATGTTCCTCTGATTGTGGAATCGTTTTTTGATCATCACAAAACTATCGGTCATGATGGGCACCAAAAGTCGTTGGTGTCGATTCAAGTCACGGAACTTGTTGATGGAATCTTTGTCGGTTGTTCCATGAGCCATACGGTGGCTGATGGAACTTCCTTCTGGCATTTTTTCAACTCGTTATCGCAAGTGTTCCAGTCCAAACCTCCGGTTCTCAAGCGATGGCTTCCGGACGGAATCATTGCCCTCCCCTTCACCCATGAAGATGAATACGTCAACATACCAAATCCGCCATTGGTAAGGCAGCGAATCTTCCATCTTAATTCAAATGCTATGGCTATACTCAAAGCAAAAGTGAACTCAGAATGCAATACCACAAGGATATCCACTTTACAGTCACTCTTGGCCGTGATATGGCGTTGCGTGATCCGAGCCAGGCGGTTGCCAGCTGAGAAAGAAACCTCTTGCAATTTTCCGGTGAACGTCAGAAGTAGAATGTCACCACCTTTGCCACAACACTACTTCGGTAATGCGATTCAAACCGTCGGAGTAAAAACAACCGTCGGGGAACTGCTGGATCACAGTATCGGGTGGGCGGCGTTGCAGTTGCACGAGTCGGTGGTTAACCATGGTGATAAACAGATCCGTGAGTATGTGGATTCATGGGTGAAGAATCCGATTGTGCATAAAATGGACGTGTTTTATGATGGTGTTGGTGTAGGTATGTCGAGTTCACCAAAGTCTGATATGTACGGTGTTGAATTTGGGTTGGGAAAAGGAGTGGCGGTGTTGTGTGGGAGTGCGATGAAGTTTGATGCGAAGATCTCATTGAATGCAGGACGGCCACGTGACGGTGAAGGACTTATTGATGTGGATCTCTCCTTGTTACCGGAAACCATGGCGCTTTTTGAAACTGACCAAGAGTTTATGAGTCTTGTGCAGCTCTAATTAATGTTCTTCGTACCTACGATTTCCCTCCTTTCAAGTTTGTTTGTTTTGGATTAGAAAAAAAATGTTAAAGATGTTAAACTTCATTGTGTTTGATTATGAATAACTAGTTGATACACCCCCGCTTGGCTGCCGATCTTGTGTTTATCATGTTAGTAAAGACTAAAAACGTCCTTGAGCTTCATCTCAGATTGTATGTTTGATGTGTACTTGTAAACATGTGTTCGGATAATGGGTTTTAACTGAACCTTGAGGTGTTTTCCAATACCACTTTTTTGGGTTATGAGGTTGTTCTGGCGCAGCGAAATTGGTTATTGGCCTATTTATCAAATTACTTAGAGTTTATTATAGGCGATGAAGATGCTAATGCTGTTGTGTGTTCGTACCAGGTGAAACCAACCCGTATCTTGGCAGTGCATCGCCATCAAAATGGTGCTTGCAGCCATGGCGGTTCGAATGACCTTTTACCTGGTCCGCTTCGCAAAGCTGAGCCAAATAAGTAATAGACTCATAAGGTGATATTTGAGCTGCTATCAATTTTTACGCATTTATGTAGTTCCGCTAGAAAATGGTAGCAATGGTAAGGAAAAGGTCGTAGAGCCTTTTCTGTATCATGGTCATGGTTATTTGGTTGCTGATGTTGGAACTCCAGGATATGGGCTCCATGTTAGTTTAGCACGTGATGGGTCTTTTAGTTCTCTTGGGGTGAATTTTGCCGATAATGTGTGGTCCTGATAAGTTAAACAACATAGAGGATTGGAGGGCGAGAATTCCAAGGTTAACTTCCGACTGTGAGAACAATAAAAAGCATGATGAATGGGCTGGTGAGTGGTGATCAGGGACACCATGAAAATGGTGTGATGCTAGTATGCAATTTTGAGAATGAACAAGGTGGTACAACAATGATATGTTTTGACCCGGGTTGATGGTTGCAGCCAAATGCAGGCCTCAGCCTTATACGTATCCACTAAATAGTGTCGATTTTATCTTTCTGTGTGGATTCTGTAAAATGTGAAACCTTGCTGTATTGGTTGTACGTATTTAGTAACTTATCTGACCCTATTCAAAGCTGGTGACATTCGCGCGGTTGGAGGCCAAAGTATTAACTTTGCAACCATGGCGGATGTCGCTGCTTTTTTGTTGTTTACCAATCAAATTGAGCCAAATGTCGTATGTGGCTGCTTTTCTTGATTACCAATCAAACTGAGCCTCATGCCGTAAACTGAGAGCCAGAACAAGGAATTAAAAAAGGTGGGGCACGTTCATTAAGCTTGCAGTCGCGCACGAACTGCTTACTGTGCTTTTAATCAGTTTCTAAGCCATTTAAATGGTGGTCATATAAGTCGCGAAGGGCTGTGATGAGTACAAAGTGCGTCGGTAGACCTGCGATCATCCGGGTGTTGGCAAGGCAATTTATTATTGTTGCAGCCATGCCGAACGTCTCCTGTTTCTTTGATAGTTAGCCTACCTGAGCCACATGGAGAATGATTTTGACACATTTTAAGACGGCCTTTGAAGTTATTTTTTACACAGAGTTTAATTTGGTGGAAATATGTTGCTGTCTTAGGACGCTTAGATTGTTAGATCCTGCTATAAATATTGCATACTTTCGAAGGCGAAGGCCTGAGACACCCCTTCGACCGCAATTCAGGTATACACTCTCTTAGTTGTGCTTTTCCCTCTTTATCTTTTATATCATTCTACAAGCACAAAATTTATAAGCGGTAAACGAACAATAATAAGATATTTGTTGTTACTGACCTTGCAGGATGCTATTATTATGGGTGACGATTATCACGTGTTGACGATCAGAGGCTGGAAATAATTCAAGTAAAGGTGACGATTATCAATGGGCCTACAATGTTTACACATATTATCGTAAAACAATACAAAGTTACAAACATCTGGATTCCATATTCCTTGAATCGTGAGGAAAAGTTGTAATGAGACACAGAAAGAGGGAGTCTGAGTGTCTGACATATTGCCGATACTATTAAAATGTTGGTGATACAAAATTTATCCGTGTCTTGGCGGGGCAACTTAATACAGTTGCAGCCATGATGGACATATCCTCTTTCTTCGATTGTTAGCCTATCTGAGCCTCATGTACACTAATTTTGACACTTTAGAGCGTGCTTCGGCTTTTGAGTATTTGATGTGAAAAGCATATTAAAAATTAAAGGTACTTTGTATTAGTTTTTTCTACTACACTTACTAGATTAGTTAAACATAGTGATTGTTTATATTTTTGCAGGTTACCATAAATGCAATTGCTAACGAGACTGCGCCCCAGAGAATACATATACTATGGGATCATTCGCTCACCTGAAAATTACCAACGTTCACCGCATCTCTAACGATGTGCCAATGAATATGTGCCGCTGTTAGCACCATGTGAGTCTGCATAATGCATACAAAAATCAAATATGTCCAGCTAAATAATCTACAAATAAATCACACACATGCTGCATTTTGTATTTAAACTCGGAAATTATTCCATCCATCCTTATCCTCCTCCTTCTCCTCCTGACCAGAACCAGATAGATGGCTCCGGCACCAACTGTAACTTGTGTTTCCGAATGGTTTATCAAACCATCACGAAATGATCACCCACAAGAACCAATCCACTTGACACCCTTTGAGCTCGTTTACCTCAACCTCCACTACAGCCAAAAGGGTCTTCTTTTTGCAAAACCATCACCACCCAATGGTTTTTCCATCACTGCTTTTTTAGATGACCTACGCCGCTCTCTCTCTGACACACTCACTCATTTCCACCCTCTCGCCGGCCGTCTGGCCACTCAATCAGACCCACCATCATCGTATGTCATCTATTTAGATCCCCAAAACAGCCCCGGAATCAAATTCGTTTACGCCACATCCTCAAAAACTGTGTCCGACATCCTTAGTCCAAACGATGTCACGTTGTTTCATCCATTCTTTGACCTTAATCACGCCATTAACCACGACGGTCATACTCTCCCGTTGTTATCAGTTAAGGTGACCGAGCTTATCGATGGTATCTTCATCGGTGGCTCCATTAACCACGTTGTGGCTGATGGAACTTCTTTCTGGCGTTTCATGGATTCTTGGAGCCAAGCATATAATAATAATCTCAACAACACAAATGCAAATGCAAATGCAAATCCTTCTTCTTTCATACGAACAGCAATCAAGGGATGTGATCCCATCATAAATCTTCCCTTCACCCATCATGATCAATTCATCGAACGAATCCTTCCACAGGTGGTCATGGAGAGATTCTTCCACTTGTCTTCGTCTTCCATCTCCAAACTCAAAGCAAAGGCGAATGCCGAAGCCAAATGCCAAAAGATATCAAGTTTACAAGCAGTATCCGCACTTCTTTGGAGGTGCATAACACGAGCCCGACGTCAACCACAAGATGTTGAAACGGTATGCAAGCTTGCAACTAGTAACCGGCATAGGCTGAGCCCACCTTTGCCTGATGATTATTTTGGCAATCCGGTTAACCTGGTGAGGGGAACAGCAACGGTGGCGGATTTGATGAGCAAAGGTCTTGGTTGGGCGGCATTGCAGTTAAATGACGCTATAAGGAAGCATGATGATACAACCGTCAAAGAATGGATTCGGTCATGGTCTAAATCCCCGTCAATAGTGAAATTGAGTGCGATCTTTGAGCAGTCCAACAGTGTAGCCATTGGAAGCTCACCAAGGTTTGACATGTACGCCTGTGAATTCGGATTGGGGAAACCAGTTGCTACCAGAAGTGGTTGCGCAAACAAGGGCGATGGGAAAATCACATTGTTTCCTGGTCGGGATGGGGCCGGGAGCATGGGTGTGGAAATTTGTCTTCTGCCACAACATATGATCGATTTGGAATCTGATCAAGAGTTCATTAGTACTGCTAAAAAATAACATACATTGCTCATGCATATTAAATAAAGATCAATCGATCTATGAGGCCCCCGGTCTAGGAATGTGATTTTATGTCTCATTAATAAAGATTTGTATTTTAATTTAATTTGCATACCCGCTGCAGGGTTTTAGCTTTGCTGTTGTTTACGACACCTGGTTTTAAAGATGCATACTGCATTAGCTAGATGGGCAGTAGTGATTGTTAGTTGCTCATTTTACAAGCACAACTAAATCTTAAAACAAACCAAAGGTTTCAATTCAGTGAGCTCCCAGTCCCTCCATTGACGACCACAGTTGGGGTTGCAGCAAAGTGCAAACGAACAACAATGTCATACCAAAAGACTTAATTTATTTAAGGCATGTTTTATAGAGACTTGATTGATTACATGTCATGAACCGCAAGGAAAACCAACTTGCTCTATAAAGCAAATACATTTGCTCACCGTTAACCCGTTGTTTCTTTTTATCAGTTCCTAATAGTACTACTTATTTACTAATAGGCTTCGCAATATACCTCAGTGCATTGAACTTTTGTATAATACATTGACACATCAACGCCACATCACGTCTACACCACTTTTTGTATTGCGCCATGCCACCTACTGGCATTGTGGATGCCCTAATAATGAGTATCAGATTAGTCCCCCGGCCGGTGGTATGGTATAATAAGTGTGGCCGTGACAGAAGAAGATGTGCCACTTTCATTTGTGGCTTGTGTGTAATATGTGGTCCATGTTAGCAGATTGTTTCCATATTTGGCACCACTAGATTTAGAGCGACTGCAGCGATATGATCTTTGGTGGTCCAAGACTTTTCGCTGTTTGATGTGATGGACGATTTGGTTGTATCTTTCGACGTTAAGTAAACGTGCATATTGTTGAAGAATATGCTGCACAAGGATCTTCATAGACCAAAACACCAGCTCATTTTGTTTTTTGATGAACCAGTTATCTATCGGTCATTCTGAATTGATACGATAAAATATTTATATAATCGGCCACTGTTATAGCCTGTAGAGTTCAAGACTGATCGATGTATATAAGACGCAAAAGCAGGGATGGAGCTAGGGGTTCTCGCGGGTGCCGTGACCCCTATGGTATGGAATTTTTTTTGTGAAGAAAACACCCATTTTTTCTAAATTCATCTTAAATGCACCCGGTGAATCGGAACGTGTTTCTACCTGTCGTTCTAATTCATTTTCTACATCTGTGTATTATTTCATTACGAGTTATATGATACATTTTTGTTATAGAAACAAACCAGATAGTTTTTAGTAATATTATTAACGAAACTTGCAAGATGCTAGAACAAAATTACAGAGTAATCAAATAAAGGGTTTTTAACCAACAATTATATGAAAAAGAAACAGGACATCTACTACTACACCACATAAAAGATCGAGAAACAGTATCGTCAAAAACCACTGAACGTCGAAGAGGAGATGTATCGAAAATAGAACGATTCCAGATAGACCAAATATGCCACCACGCTACATATATCACACCTTCGAACAAAGCTTTAACCTTAGCAGGTTACCGAATACGAGAGAACCAAACGTTCCACTCAATAAAAAAAGAAGCTCATTCCCAAAGGAGCTTCCACCAACGACACAGCCTACGGAAAAGCTTACGTTTTTTCATACGTTTTTAACATAATTTGTTTTTTCAACTAAATACACGTTAATTTTTGCGAATTTTAATGCCTTCAGATTTCAGATCCTAAAGGATTCCAATTTTTAGACATTTCATTCCTTAACACTCCAATTTTTTTTTTTATAAATTTCAATTCTTTTTAAAACATTCTGCAAAACAAACGAACTTTTAAGGTTTTATTTATATTTGCTTAAATAAAATACAATCTCGCCTATTCCATATTAATTGATACATAACCTGAAATGAAATTAAAAAAGTAAATCAAGATGCTTACATGTTAGACTTGTTACTCTCTCCCTCCCATATTAATAGTCCACCTTACTATTTTTGGACGTCCCATATTAATAGTCCAGTCCAAAAATAGATAAGAAATATAGATTAAGTTTACAATATTACCCTCACTTGAAGGTATTATTACAAATAATAAATAAGTTGTAAATTAAATGATTAAGGGTAAAATTGTCATTGTGTAAAAAGTAAGAGAGAGAAACATAAAAAAGTGATGTTTTTATTAATTTGCTTGTTTTTTTGTTGGTGGACTATTATTATATGACGAAACGAGTACTTTTTTTTAGAGTAGGTTGCAATTGCATTGCTCAACAAAAAGTTAGATTGAAATTGTATTTTATGATATAAACAAATTTCAATTAATAAATTGGTCCTCGTGGTATGGTACACAAATGGAAGTTCTACCACTTTCTAAAAATGGGCCAACAACTTGTCACTCTTTCAATTGTCGGGCAGATAGGGGCGGAGTTAATAGGGGGACTAGTGGATGCTAAGCATCCCAAATTAACTTATTTCACTTACTATTTATGTGTATTACAAGTCATTTTTCTACTATTTTGTACATCAAGCCTCCCCCAATACGACGAATCTTTGCCTTAATCATGGTTAGCCTCCCCTAACTAAAAATGTTGACTCCGTCCCTGCGGGCAGATATGCAATGATGCAATATGGTCCATACTTTTCACCACTCGATTTAGCTAGAGCAACTGCAGCGATCCGATCTTTGTTGGTCCAAGACTCTTTGCTATTTGATGTGATCCACAATTTGCTAGTATCTTTCGACGTAAAAGTGAAATTCAGTTCGAACCTACCATATTACTCTCACATACAGTCATTATTAAAAATTAAACAAATTTTAAATGTTATTTAAGTGTAAAATCGGTACTCTGGAAAAGTGAGAATGAAAAATATTTCATTTTAATTCTTACATTGTGTTTTTTTATCTGTGACAATAACTTTAAGACGATAAAAGTATTTATTTTACGATCCGTGTTTACCATACTTATTCAAAGGTGTTTGAAACTGAATTTTGAAACAATATATTTTATGTGAATTTTAAAAGTAAAACTCTCACAAAAATAATATCGAGACGTTTTACGAGACATGATTTTTTTAAGGGAATTTCTAACATGTGCCTCAAGATACATGTTTGAGTTTATATAAAAGTAAAGTTTGAATGTATTAAATGCAAATTGTTATTTATTTATGGTGAATTTTGAGTATATTTAATGTGAATTAAATGTATTTTATGATATAAAAGAAAAGTTGGTGTTTAATAAACATACCTTAACATGTGCTTGAGGGCACATGTTAGAAAAACCCTTTTTTTAATCATTGTGAGGCAAAAAAAAACTTTATCCTTGTTTTATATTTTTCTAAATACACGTAACCAATGATAAATATAAAAAAATATATAGTCTTTACCTATATTTAATTTCATTATAGTGTCAAACAGGGGCGGACTTATGTACTAGCTACGGAATGACAGCGTCTTCCATGGCTTGACCAAAAAGACGAGATTATAATGTTTTTCTTCTTCGATTTTAACAGTTTTTTTAAATGTTCCACATTCAAAACGCAAATTGGTCCCCACTCATATATTGAAATCCAACTTTTAACAATCTAAAACCTAAAATTTTCTATTTTTAAGTTAAAATATTCGGTTTTTATTCGGATTCTAATTTTTTTGCCTTATTATTTTCAAAAGTTTTTTTGCCCCCCACTCTTTAATTTTCTGCGTCCGTCACTGGTGTCAAAACTATTTCTTGTCATACATAACCAAGGTTCTAGATAGCGTGAGGCGTGGCGTGGGGACATGGCCAAGCCTCACGCCTTTGCGAGCCATGGCGAGTCATGACGCTTTTAAGGCGTGAATTAAAGCGTCACAAAATATGAATGTATGTATAAATTTATATATTTATATCGTACTATAAACATGTTGAGGGCACGAAAAGTGTTATACATAAAGAATAAAGTTAAGAAACTACTTTCAATATAGTTTTCTTTTATTTTTATAAAAAAATACGATTTTTATCGCGACTTATCAAAATTTTCACTTATCGTCTCACTTCAAGCTTTAAGCTCAAGCTTTGGTCTATAGCGTGGCGTGAAGATCAAACCTCACGCCTTTGCCAACCTTTTAAAACTTTGTACATAACATTAAACTAATGTAATTTAGAAACTAGAGTAAAGTGCATGATACATTTTTGTTATTTTTCAAAAAAATTACCTCACATTTCAAGCCAAACCTCGTTTAAACCGAATCATTATTTCCCACTAATTTCCAATGTTTTAAAACCCGATTTTTTGATTGACCCGGTCTAGCCACCGGGTCACGGTTCAACTGGTTTAACCGGCGGTTCAATCGGGTTTTTCGGTCAAAACCGGCGTCTAGTCGCTCGACTGAATCACGGTTCAACCGGTTCAACCGGTCGAATCAACCGGGTTTTAAAACACTGCTAATTTCTCGTGAATGGAAAAAATCTTAGATGGGACCACATACCGGCCATTTTGATTAATGAATACAAATGTTAGTTCACATTCATTGCATTGCTAGAAAGTGGTAGAAGAACTACTTCTGTCACACTCACTCATTACATATAAAACAATGTCGTTAAAATCTCGATCTTGATCTTGTACGATTTTATTATATTGTAAAACAAAAATAATTGAAATCTTATGTAGAAGCTTTACATGCTTAAGATCTTATAAAATCTCGATCTTGATTATAAGATTTTAAGATCTATTATAATCCGATCTTATTTTTCTCGAACGATGGAATAAAAAACTACAAATTTATAAGTTCCGTTATGTATAATCTAAAAAACAACATGTAAGTCTTCTTATATATTTCATAATCATAACTTAAAGACCATATTTTTATGAAAATAGTCATATAATTTTGTGTTTATAATGTATATTAATTTTTAAATTCGTAAAATATTACAAAGAATATTAAAAAAATTACATCATATCAAGATCTTACGATCCTGATACTACTTTACGATCTCGATTTTACAAAAACAAAACCAATTTTAAAAAAAATCCTGATCTTAAAAACCTTCGCCCGTGCATGATGCATACCAGCATCTTTCCTTTTTGATCGATTATATTTAAATGCAATGTTCAATTTAACATAACTTTCACAAAGAATTTGTTAAAACCAAAACAAGAAATCTTCACTTTCTTAGGCATCATTAAGATTAGTCGTGTGCGTGCACATAGTTACGTAAATTATTTAACGAAAAATATTTAATGATATGTTTATTGATATGTTGGTCAACTGGTAACGTGATACATTGAACGAACTGTCTTGTAGGTCGAACCGGTGACTCGATTGGTTAAGCCGTTGGACAAACTAGTTACCCAGTGATTCGACTGGATTGACCCAGTGGTTGAGCCCGTCTCCTGGTGCGTAGACCGGGTTGACCCGATGGTCGAATCAGTGAACCGTTGACTCGACTGGGTTGACCGGTGACTCGACTGGGTTGACCTGGTGGATCGAACCGGTGGTTGAACCTGTGGGCCGGTGACTCGATCAGATTGACCCGATGACTCGACCGTGTTGATCTGATAATCGATTCCATAACCTAATGACTCGACATAGTCAACCCGGTTAATGGATCCCTGACACGACGACTCGACTCATTGACCGGTGATCGATCCTGTAACTCGAACATGTTGACTCAAAAATCTAATTTGTAACCCGATAATATTATGCGAAAAAACAATATTGAAATTCACATTAAAGAGTTCATATAAGGAAATTTTTCAACTTAAGGGATATAACTTTTATAATATAGGATAGCTTCGAAAATTGTTTAAAGATAAATAGTTATCGATATATTAGTTTACCCAGTGGTCGAATTAGTGACCCGATGACTCGATCGGGGTTGACTTAACGGTCGAACCCGTGCACCAACGACTCGACCGGGTTAACCCGGTTGTCAATCATGTGACCCGGTAGCTCAACCGGGTTAAGCCGATGGTCGAACCTGTCACCCGGTGACTCGACCAATTTGATTCGATGTTCGATCTCGTGACCCGACGACTTAACCGAATTAACTGAGTAATCAGTTTGTGGCTCGATAATATTTTGTGAAAATATAATATTAAATATTAAAAAACTTTGAACATCTAAATAAATTTTATCTTTTTGGTAAAAAAGAATTCATTACCCCGGTAAAATGCATTACACCAAAATACTATTTAAGTACAACGAATGAAGGTGATATCCTTCATCTCAGCCCGTTACATAGGTAAAAATCATAACAAATTAAATTGCTACATCCCTTTTCACTACATAAGACCGACAAGCCAATCTTATGAGAAAAAACATAAAATCATCTACTTCCTACCACGAGTTTTAAGATTGAAATCAAATTGATCACAAAATTCTTTAAACTGGTCTGGATAATCTTCAATTTGATCTCCATAACCGTCAAAATTATTTAAAATCTCGTCTTCCAAAAAATGACCACCTCCAAACGAGGAGCTAGCTCTAGAAATTCCTTCCTCGGGTAAGAAAACTTTATACACCTTTATAAAGTATATAGTTGTAAATATAAAATATAAATTTAAGAGTTTTTTTGGTTCGCATAGTATTTTTAACATAATTTGAATTTATAAAAAAAATTAAAATGCTAAAGAATGGAATCTTTAAAATTTGGATCTTATATGATTTGAGATTTAGAGAAATAAATTTAAGAAAAAAATTAACGCGTGTTAAAATAAAATATGAAAAAAAATAAATTATGTTAAAAAATAAAAAATATTTAATTAATAAAATTATATATGTATTTATTTTTTCGTATTCAAATATATGTAACTTTTTTATGAAAAATAAGTAGACTGGTCGGTTCAACCGATTAAATTGATAACTCGGCCAAGTTGATTCAAACCCCGATTTTGGACACATTGATGCAAATAAGTTTGTTTATGTAACTAAAACTAGGTGTTCAGAAAAAGAAGTATAACTAAGACTAGAAAAAAGCACATGTTAATAAGTTTATTCAATTTGGTTTACTCGATTTGTCCTCAGGAAGAAGTTCTAAGCCTCGGTACAACGTAGACCGATTTACCGGTCACGACCTCGGTCGAACTCGATAGGCTCGTTGCGGCGACCGAGTCGTTCTAATATACTCCTCCAACTCGACCTCCCACACGACCTAATTGACATTTCAATCTCTTCTTTCTTCATTCATTTTTATTTGTATTTTTCTTTTTATGTTTAAATTTAATTAGTTTTATAATTATATAACATTTGTAAAAATTTTCAAATTTTAATATATTGAGTTTTGTTTAATTATTCACAACATATCTTAATTTGATCATTTTTATAATTAGTTTTAACTAGAGGTGTCAAATCTTGCACATTTGGATACATATATGCATTTTTTGCCCATTTTCAAAAAAGGATGAGACACTTTTTGCCTATTCTTTATAATGAACGGGCTAAACGGACGCATATGTAAGAAACTAAATGGGCTTAACGGGCGCACTTGTAAAATACAAATTAGTATACTCGACGAATATTTTTTATTAAACTTTTTATCACCGGCTTACAAACAAGTATTTTTATTTATTAGTGTAGGTTTTTATATGTTTTTTTCCCTTTTTTAGCTTGCGCCCGTTTAGCCCGCCCGTTTTGCCCGTCCGTTTCGCCCGTGCCCATTTAACCCGCGCCCGTTTAATTTTTTTAACTAATGCATTTTACTCTTTAATTAATTTTCAACTAATGCATTTTAATCTTTAATTAATTTTTTTAATTATTTTTTTAATAATATTTAAGTATAAATATTATTATAATATTTTTTTATTTAATTTATTTAATTATTTATAAAAAAATTATATTTTAAAAGTCGATTTTTGGTGGTCCAAGACTTTTTCGTTGTTTGATGTGATTGACGATTTGGTAGTTCTTTCGACGTTAAGTAAACGTGCATATTAGAGATATGTTACGTTAGGAATAAACTTATCGTGTATAATATCTCATATGAATTTTGTGAGATATTATACACAAAAATAAAAATTACCAAAGTAGACCACTGAGATACGACATGTCTAGCAATTAACAAAAGTTGCCACGTGGCGCTTTCTTATTAGACCGTTTAAAATGGATTTCGCGGGTTTTTTTTGGAAAATATTATTTAATTAAAAAAATTAATAAAAAAATAGGAATGCGTGGGTTTAGTTCATGAAATCACTATTTTATTAAAAAAATATGATGGCGTAGAAATCCGTGCTAGGTTTAATTGAAATTTTGTTGATGGTTGTATTTGATTTGGGTATTAGGAGCTATTTTGCGGAAGATATACCAGGTGCATATGAAATAATAGACATTTTTGTAAACTGTTTTGCCTTATTCTCGATTAGCACTTTTCAATGGTGTAAAATAAGTATTATACTAAGTTATCGGTAATTAAATATTAACGTCCAAAGTAGGTCTCTCATATTTTTTTTAAACTTTCAAAATTTTTAAAAGCGACAAAATATATTACAATACGATTAAATATAGACAGTACATGGAATAATCATATCAAAATCGAAACATCGAATTAAATCAATTATTTGACCGGTTAGTGTTAAGGTCATCAAGATGTTGGGTTGTGTTTGTTTAGGAAGTGTTTTTTAAACCGTTGTGACATGATGTACTAGTGATATGATTGATAATTAGGTTAGGTCTGGTATGGTTGAGAAAGATTTAATGAAGGCTCTCCAGTTGAATTTTGATATTCTTTCGAGGGGTATGTGTTGTGGTAGTTTTGTTGTTGGAATATGTTTTGATTAGATTGTTGAGAATGCAATTGGTGTTGATTATAAGGATATGATGGGTATGATTGTTGAGCACGTGCATCCCAAGAATATGAGGTGCCTTGACCGTATGTGTTGAATTGGTTTGGGTTGAAAGGATGTGTTGTTTGAAATGGTTCATTCGTATCCGTTATGTGTTTTTTTTTTTGAATTTTTGGCCGGGGGTTCTGGCGATTGAACTGGTCTCATATGGGGAGTGAAACTCCCATTTGTGTATATCACCAACAAAATGATTTTTTATATGTGCATAGCTTGATATTTTTCTTCTTCAACCAGTTTGTAATGAATTGAGCACAATCATCGAGTCCCATAGACTTGGTAACAGCAATAACATGGCCACAAGGAATTCTAGAAACTTGTCATTTGCGGCATGTACATGTACGAGGAGTAAGGTTTACTTTACAGTTTTAATTGCCATTGTAAACTTGGTACTGGTTAATGCCCATAACCATCCATGTTAAGCTTTTAAGTTTCCTTTTCTCAATCTTATCTGTCACCAAGTCTGGTATTTCATACTCCACTTTGGCTACATAAATTACATTGTAAAAAATTAGTAGGTTATTGTATTGTATACGTAAAATAGAAGCAGGTCTCAAGATAACTATTGCTGCTTGTCGACGACAGAATACCAATCTTGAATCATTTTGCTGAAGGACTCAGTAAGAATTGTGACAAGAAACTTTCTTGTTTTTCTAAGTTGTAACAATAAAACGATAACATTTTTAACGATTCATACGGTGAACCTCTTCACATTTGCAAACCATAGTGTTGCCTCTCCATGTTGTTGGTAAGACATACTTATCTTGTTGTGCCATTATATCTCTTTGTATATCTTTTCATTTTAAATCACGTTAATTATCTTTTAATTGATGTTTAAAATAGGTGTGTTTTTTTTGGGTAAAAGATATTTCATCCCGGTAAAATATATAAAATGTAGAGGTATAGGGTGTGGACATCATTCATACTAATAATTGCACACACATCTGTCTTACCCCCAACGTCTAGACGTAATCACCCAAGTCGCACTCTAAATGATTGTAGCATATAACTTCATACCTATTTGGATCCGTCTGTTTATGTACAAACTGGTAACCCTCGTCTATAACTTTTAACATAATCGTCAAATGTAAAGAATCCTTATTTATGAAAAATCGGGTTGATCTGTCGGTCCAACTCGTTGAACCGGTAATTCGACCGAATTAATTCAAAATTTAGTTTTCAAAACATCGATGAAAATAGGTTTGTTCATCCGATCAAAACTAAGTGTTTAGAAAAAAATTATAACTGAAACTAAAACAATTGCACATGCAAATAGAATCATTCATTAGAGCATCTACAATGCATCAAGTCTTTAAGACTTGATGCATTTAATGCCATCAATGCTAAAATCATTTACAAACTAAAGCTTTTGCAAAAGACTTGGTAGTAACCAAGTCTTTCTAATAAACATCCCAAAAAGCTATTGCTACAATGGGAAAAACTACTAAACATGACTTTGTAAAATTGTAAAAAGTCTTTAATGACTTTTTCCATTATAGTTGCTCTTAGATTTGTCCCTTGGTATGGGAATATATATTCATTTTTTTTTATTAATAATGAGTGTGAGTGTGTCAGAAGAAGAAGTTGTACCACTTTAAGAGGCCTGGGTATGGCTGCGTTAAGGTTTAGCTAGCCACCATAACGCGAGTTCATGGCACAGTTAATTACATTGTGGATCACGTTATGGATGTTCGTCTGGCTATCTCTAACTGACGTTATGGCCCATAATACGAGCCTACGACTCAACCAATTGTACCGTGATTCGTGTTATGGCTCGTGTTATCGTTTTTATTTTATTTTATTTTTAATATTTGAAATTATAGTCATTGGGTTTTAGCGCAAACTAATAAGAAATACTTTTTTGAATATTTGATTTTTTTTAATATATGAAAAATGGTGGGATCACGATAACACGAGAAAAGTTTATGTTAACTTGGGAGGGTGTTTGTGGGGTTATAGGATGTTTGGGTGTTATGGGAAAAAGTGGTGATGTGACACCACTTTTTACTCACGGCTTGAACCTTATGGCTCAACCGTACCTATGGCTCTAATATTTGATTACCAGATTATTTCAATATTTTTCACCACTCAATCTAGAGCACTGGAGAGATCCGATCTTTGGTGGTCCAAGAGTTTTGGCTGTTTTGATGGGATTGATGATTTGGTAGTATCTTTCAACGTTAAATAAACGTGCATATTACAAATATTTTTGTTATAATATTATTGTGTGTATTATTTCATTTTTAAAATAAATTAAGAATTCAGTTTGAGATTACCGTTTAAAAATTAAACAACTAAAAAATTAGCCTAGATAGTTGAGGAAGACATGACATATATACAAACATATTTTTCATATATGTTTCTGGATTTTTCATATTTTTCAAATTTCATACACCGTCTTAAATGTTATTGGGACTCATAACCCATAGAAGACAGCATTAGGTGTTACCTTACCTATATAATAAAATGTTGATAATTTTTAAATTCACAAGCATATAAGTTTCGCCTAAATCGAACGTCACTACTCGGACTTCAACTCTATCAGAATCTCTATATATGTCATGATCGAGATGATCAAGCTAGATAGACTCGATCATTTCCTCTTCTACTCGATCAACAAAATTCCTTTATTCAAGAGTTCAGCTTAACACGATTACATTCTTAATCAGAGTCGATAAGTACTCATTTATCGCATAATGGGTCTTTCATTTGTTGCTTGTATTATTGAATGTTGGCCGGTATGAAATAGCTGGTTCATAAGCAAACGTTATCTTTTGGATTCACTGCAATGATATGATCCGATATATGTTAGTCCATCTAAGATCATGTTAGCATATTATTGCCATATTTGGTTAAAAAAACTTTTCACTGTTTGATGTGATCGACAAGTTGGTAGTATCTTTATTGGAACATTCAAGATACAAACACTTTAAGTAACATACGATCGCTTAATGTATTTATTTAAGTGTCCCAATCAATTATAAGAGTGTACAAATTATTAGCCATTACAAATATACTAGTCATACAATTATTCACGTAGAGTATATAAAAATCATATCATACCATTATCACTAGTCAATGTTGTAAAATAAAGGCTAGGCGGCGCATAGGCGCTAGGCGGTTATACTCTGCCTATGAGCTAAGCGGTCAAAAAAGTTAATAAAGTAAAAAAAAGTCATTCTTTTTTTACAAAAAATTAAGGGCTTTCTTTCTAATATATAATGCCAATGTTTATTTTAACGTAACATATTAAAATAAGAGATAAACGAATGATTATAAACATAAAGTAATGAGTTTTTCGTATGAAATTGAAAACAATTGAATTATATGTTAACTTTTGAAGTTTTAATCACTTAAATTGTTATGTTTTATTTGTTTATTTTGAAAAAACTTCGAATTATTTGAAATTAGAAGTATTTTTTTACGTTATACATATTATTTATAATATTTATATGCATAAATTCCAATCCGCCTAAATGAATTCCGCTTCGAAGGTCGTCGACCGCCTCACTAACGCCTAGGAAGTTCTGCAACCTTGTCACTAGTCATATTCACATACTCATGTATTCACAAATTACTTAGTCTAGCATAACAAGCAAGTATATAATATCAAATGAAAAAAGAATAAATAGAAATCATACGCAGATTGATTAGAATGAGGTTTACACGACTGTCACAAAGTAACGATATTCCAACGATCGAAAAGTATAGTACTTTTATTACAAGTATTTTTTAAAAGAAAAAATTTCACGTTTGGTCCCTATCGTTTACCCCAAACATCAAGTTTGGTCCCTATCTCAAACTAAGTGCACAGATCGTCCCTATCGTTTACACTTTGGATCAAGAATGGTCCCTATCTTGGATGGGGGTTAGTTTTATCCGTTAACTCTTATGGCTGAAAGGGTATTTCGGTCTTTTACTTGTTTTGACTTCTTTTAATGCATACACCCACCCACCCCTTATCCACCCACCACCTATTATATCTATCTCTCTCTCTCTCTGACTCTCTCTAAACACCCCCTAAACCCAGATCATTACACACACTAAAACACACACATATGAACATGAACCCTAATCCTAATCACACTCATTTCAAAGGGGTTTTGACCCATTCACTCCAGATCTTAAATTAAACTTTCACTAAACCAATCCCACTCCTAAAAATCCCTCTCTCGTGACTCCATGTGGTCCCACGAATGTCCCCTTCCCCTCCTATTATGGCAAACATGTCATCAGCAGCATCAAAACATTAACACACAGAGTTTCACTTTCACTGTGTGTAAGAAGTACCATCAATGGAGGATGAAGGTTTCTATCATCTTATAGAAGCCTACACACACCCAGAACAACCACATCATCATCATCATCTTCCATAATACACACCTCAGTTTCATCATGACGGCGCCAATGGTAGCGCCGCCATCAAACACCAACAACAGCCATCATCCGGTCTACCCCACAAACAAGGATCTTTTCATGTCGCTACTGTCCAAAAAACTTCAACACCTCTCAAGCTCTTGGCGCCGTCTTCCATAATACCCACCTGGTTTGATTTGTTCAGTTTCTTGATTGCTACCGTCTTCCCGTCTCGAAGCTGATCAACTACTCCCATAATTTCCATTGGATGCATCACCCACATCCACCGGTCTATCAACCACCTTGCCTAACCCGTCACCCACATCGCTTAACCCGTCACCCACATCCACCGGTCTATCAACCAATCCCCATCACCAACCGCCTTTATGGTTACATCACCAACCATCACGATCGGACCACCACAAATCACATAATATGCCACAGGGAACAGATCCACAGTTAATTTCAAATTTTTGATATAGGATATGGGTTTTTCTTGTGACTGAATCGTTTTAGTTTTGTGGTTTACAAGATATCTGAGTTGGTGTTGTTTCGTCCATTTGCTAACGTGGGGAGTTAGTGGTACTAATCTTCCTTTCAGACTTTTTAAATTATTCCTTTTTGTTTATAAGATCTGGATTTGTGAGAGAGAGAAGGTGATGTTTAGAGATAAGAAGTTGGTGCTGTGATTTTTTTTATGTTGGTGAAGGTGATGTTTAGAGAGAGAAGGTGTGTGTTTGATCTTGTGGGATGAAAATGGGTGAGTGTTTGTATTTAATGAAGCCAAACAAGGAAAGGACCATAATGCCCCTCCACTTACACGATTTAACTGCCAAAACTAATGCCCATCCAAGATAGGGACTATTCTTGATCCTAAGTGTAAACGATAGGGACGATCTGTGCACTTAGTTTGAGATAGGGACCAAACTTGATGTTTGGGGTAAACGATAGGGACCAAACGTGAAATTTTTTCTTTTTAAAATGGAAAATATACCATGAAAGTCGGACATAGATATATTTTGAAGTGTGTTTTTAGTGAGAAGTGATGGCCATTACTGGATAGGGTCATAAGTGCGTCGCACCAGTTTAAATTTGCGCCGCACATTTGAGGTGGCATTTGTGTGCCGCACAACTGGGTCAGTGTGCCGCCCATTGGTGCGTCCATAATTTGTTATTCTTCTTATTTTCACTTTATTATGTAGTAGTAGTATAACTTTGAATTTCTTCACTTTTTGCCCTCAATGTTTAACCTGCACATAAAATACATAGTTAAGTATCATAAGTACTTAATTTTCGCGTAGATAATGGGTCGATAATGTTACGTCGAATATATACAATTTGGATGTTATCACTCACTCTTTCTAGGGCGCGTATGCATTGACCGTTACTCACGGGGGTTTCTAGAGCTTCGCACCCTCTTGATCCGCCTGACTGGTCAGAAGCTTGTCGTTTCCTTTCTAAGTCTTCTATGATTCTGTCTCCGATTCGTACAAAGACATTGCGCTTCTCAGACTGTTCCTCCACTCACCGTCTTTTCTGGCGCATAGGGGGTGCTAGGGCGAACCTTCTTGCTCAACATCGAAGTTGAGTCGCGATTGTAGGTTCCTTCTCTGCTCAGCTCTAATCCGTCACGTGATGAGGGGAACGAGAGCCTAAAAGTTCCGAGTAACGTAATCTTCGATGTTTATTTCACTTACAGGGATGATCATGTCATCGTCTGTATTTACGTTATGCTGACGGCGAGCTTCCTTTTGTGAAGGTGGTGGTACCAACCATGAGTCAGCAGTTCCCACCGTTAGCGTCAGCGCATGGGTATTGAACGTCGAGTTAGCTACTTGTGGTGTCTTGTTCGCCGTGTTCCTATTGATCGCTCCACTAGTTTTCCCAAGTATCGATTGGCTAGACACAGTGGGTGCCTCGTTCGACTGTGATTTTTTGCCTCCCGTTGGTATGCGATTGGCAGTAAACGATCTGGTCTTAGTCCTGTTTTCAGAGTTTAGTGTAGGGTCCCACGGATCACGCCGACTTGGATGGAACACGTCTGGCCCGAATTAGGTGTAATTTGGGTATTGGGATGATTACCCTGCAAACTAAAGAAAAGACATCGTTAGTCTTACCGTGAGATTGTCTCCCACGATTAGATTCCAGTGTGAGAGTAAGTAATCGGTTTAGTTGAGATAATTGGTTAGGGTTTTTGAGATTTTCTAAATCGTACCTTCCGTGGAACCTAGGAGGCTCTTTATATAGCCGGTGAAAACCTAGTTGGGCTTACCAAATTTTGCGGCCTAAACATATATCCTCTTGAATTAGGTGAATCATAGTCCTAATTAAACTATGATTCTGTTTGATATCGACCGCGTATAGTCAACGTGCGGCCTACGTACGAACATATGCGGTAATATATTACTGGGTCCTGTGGGCCAAAGACGCTGCCCGTTTATCCCATTCGTGATGGATTGTATACGGGTAGTACCCGTAGGCCGGGCTGTTGGCCCGACTAAGGACTATACGTCATCAGTTCTTTATATAGATATATATCTAATCGTTGTAATGTTTAAGGAACCGTGACCAATAGGATATAAGAAAAAAATTTAAATCTTAATTAGAAACGTAGTCACCCACTAAATCATTTCTACAGTTCATATAAGAAAATATTGAAAATTTTTAACTTTTCAACTTAAAGGATATACCCTTTATAAACGTGTACTGACGTATAGCTGTGAAAATTATTTAGCGGTAAATAATTAACGATATGTTAATTGACTCAATGGTTGAATCGGGGACCGGTTTGACCCGGTTGTCGAATTGGTGACTCGATCAGGTTGACCTAGTGATCAAACCCGTGCACTGGAGACTCGATCGGGTTGATCGGATGGTCGGTCATGTGACCCTTCAACTCAACCAAGTTGCCCGATTATCAAACTTATGACCCGGTGACTCGACCGATTAGTCTAACTTGAATTTGAAGGAATGAAATGTTTAAAAATTGGATCCTTTATAATTTGGAATTTGAAGGAATTGAATTTCCTAAAAACAGTAAAGTGTAAAAATCATCCATGTGGTTTGTCAGAAGTTTGAATTACATCCCTCGTTAATACTTCGCGCATTATACATCCTTGTGGTTGTAAAATGGGGCACTATACATGCCTGAGGACGGATGGTGCAAATAGTTTTTCGCTAAGGACCAAAATTGTTTGTTATCTTAGGGTGTGTTTGGTAGAAAGAATTGGAGGGATGGAAATGGAAAAGATTTCATTTCCATCGTCTGGTTGGTGAATAAATAAAATAGGTGGGGAGTTGAATTCTTAAGGAGATGATCCTTTGTATTTGTGGAAATCATTTTCTTGGTGATGCCAGTTTTGTAACACCCCACTTTGATAAGTGGACCGTTACGCGTAATTATGGCATGTCATCAAAGCATGCAAGGTAATATGTAGTAAAACATACATGACCATAGGGAAAAACGGAATCAAACATCGGTTCCCAAACATAAGCCCAAAACATAAATAAAGTAAATGAAATGAAGAAAGACTAAACAAGCATATGTATATGATGGCAAAAAAGAGAAGAAGTCTAAGCAACTTCCATCCTATGCACGTCCTCCAAATGCTCAACTCTGTCCTTGGGTACCTGTCGTTTTAGGACATGTAAAGGAAAGTAACGGCTGAGCAAAACGCTCAGTGAACGGATATATGACATAGTATGAATGACTGAAACATAAGACTTAATAGCAGCGGAAATGTATAAGTCCTGGAAAACCTGGTATAACTGGTTTTATAGTTTGAAAAGCCTTATGTTTATTATATGAAAACTGTATTATACATGTAACCAAAAGCCCATATAGGTCATGAAGTATTAACGTGCATGAATACTTAGAGGGGTGACCTCATCATGAAATTAGAGGGGTTGCCTCTAATTAATTAAGTCTGGGTAGGAGGGATCAACTCCTTGTGAAGGATGCAAGGCACACACCGCATTCACCTAATAAAACTGTTAAAACATGTAACCTAGGATGCAACCATACGCCCCACATGATAATAATAATAATAATACGGCCAAAAGCTGAAAGGGACGCCACGAGCAATCACTCCGCCGTGGAGAAGTCATAACATTGGTGCCTCTAGTGCTATGGTTATGATACCTCCATAACTAGGTGGAACTGGTCATGCATGTATATGGCTTAGGAATTAAAACTAAACATAAGCAAATCAAAACATATAAAACATATACTGGGAAAACAGTTGACTGCATACGGGGATTTCCTAATAAGGAAAGATTGTCCGTACTGAAGGACGGAGAATCCGTACCTTGTGTCCAGTGAACGGAAAAGAATAACATCACGAAAGCCTACTCCGATCTTACAAATGCTACATTAATAGGGGACGTGTATAAGTATTCCGTTTACTGACTACGTAACTGATTACAACATGTCTTAGCTTGTTTGATATGGTTTAGTCTTGTTTTACTAATTTTAATGTTCTACTGTGTTTATCATGTATTATACGTATTCTGATTAAGTATTAACTTGTATCTTGTATTATTAAACTTGTTTTGTGATAATAAGTAACTTTCTAAAAATAGCAGGTTGCCTAAAATATAAAGTTTCCAAAAATAGAAAGTTTCCAAAAATAGATCAGTTTCTAAAAATAGAAAGTTTCCAAAAATAGATCAGTTTCTACACATAGAAAGTTTCCAAAAATAGAAATAAGTTGGATTAATAAGTTAATAGTATAAGCTTAAGATTTACTAATTAAATATCATAAGTCATGTAATTATTAGTATAGTTTATTAATAATATCTCTTTAATTAAATAAACTATAGGTTATACGATTTAATCAAATATAAGCATGTTTTAATTAAATTAAGGCATATAAAAATACTTAGGTTAATCATGTATAAAAAAATATTAATTATAACCTAAGTCATGTTTATTAATTAATTATAGTCCATGTTCTAAATATTTAATTAATACTATAGTCTAAAATAAATGATATAAATAGTTAGGTTAAAACATGTATTATTATAAAAATAATTATAACCTAAGTCCATGTTAAATTAAATTAATTACTAGCCGTGATTTAATTAATTTAATTCCTTGTTAAAAATAATATACTCGTAAAAATATAAACTTGTAAAGAATAATTTAACTTGTAGAAAAACTTGACTTGTATAAACGTTCCTGTGACAAAATCCCGTGTTTTAGTTATAAGCCAAAACATAACCGGACCGGACCCCTTGAACCGGACTGAACCAAACACTCCTAGTAGTGGCTACCCGGCTTAGCCGGTTGCCACCACCCTTGCAAAACCACCACCGACTGTAGCCGGTGGTTCCCCTAGTCATCCTCGGCTAGCCACTGCCCACAACAACAGGTTCCCACCGGCAGTTAGCCGGCGGTACCCCTGCTGCTGTCGTTCCCCCTGCTTGACCAAAACAGCCACCGGTCTTAGACCGGTGGTATTCTTGCTGCTGCCCCGAGACTAACTAAACCACAAGGCCACCCCGACTTGCGTCGGGGTCCTTGTTCCATGCTGCCGAGACACCACAGCCCACACCGAGACCTTGAGGTCTCGGTGGTGGTAATACAGTGACCACCGAGAGCCTAGGGCTCTCGGTTCTTACGTCGGCCAAAACAAACCCGAAACAAAACCATACTTTTTATCAGCCCATGATTTCTAACATGTTTATTACTTGTTTTTATGATTACCATGTTCATGTGTTCTTGATCTAAATAAAAGAATAAAAGAAGAATTAAAAGGTTTACCGACTACGTGAATCAAACGAGAATAATAACACGAACACTAACACTTGTTTCGAATCACCAAGAATCAAACACACACCCTTTTTGGTGTTGTTATAGCCGGCGGCCAAGGAGAGAAAAAGAGCAAGGTAGGGTTTTTTTTCTTTTTTGTAAAAACTATGTAGAATGAAAAGGTTTCCCTTTTTGTTTATTTAGTTAAAAACCAAGCTGGACTTGGGCCCTCCCTTGTCTTGTATGTCCGCGGCTATAAGGGGCCCAAGAGGGAAACCCATAAGTTTTTCAAGTCTAATAATTTACGTGTTCATCAATAGTGTTTCCGTGTTATATTATTATTAATGGTTCGTGTTACGATTATACTGTGTACGTAACGATATATTATCGTATTAAAATAAATACGTACGTAGTACATGTTCGTGTTTTAAATGTTCAAGATTTCATGTTCATGATTTATATTTATTATTGTTAATAATTATCGTGTAATGTCACGTACTTAATACTTATCGTGTAATAACACATACGTAGTTTCCGTAATTAATAATCGTGACACGTGTTCATGTTATAAAAGGAAGGTTTTAATTTATTCATATGTTTACGTAGGTAAGTTCATGGTAAAAGCATGCGGGTTTTACAACTCTTCCCCCTAAAAAGAATAATTCGTCCCCGAATTATAGATAACGTAAACTGAACGAGAACATGGACGTGGAACGTGACGTGCCTGAAAAGAGTATAACTGAATTATGGAAGGATGAGAGGATAAAATCCGGATGGATTCCTCCGTTTCCAAGTGGCTTCCCTCTCAGAATGGTTCCTCTACAAGATCTTGACAAATATGATAATGTTGGTCTTCATGACCTTGATTTGACAATACGTAAAAGTTTCTGGTTCATCACATAAGACAGACTCGTATGAATCTGTTCGAGTGGATGAAAATTAACATGCAAGTGTAAATGAAACGTTATGATGTAAAATAACCTAGACTAACTAATATTAGTCTCGTCTTAGCAATGACGTGCGAGACATACTGGAACGTAGTACGTGAACAATTGTGAACGTGATACGTGAACAATTGTGAATGTGATACATAGAGATATAGTGAGTGTAATATGCGAAACATATGATGAACAATGATACGTGTAACATATCATGAACGTGATATGTGAAACGTGGAATGTACATGACATGTGAAACATATCGTGAACATAGAATAACTGAGGTGGTAAAACCCACAATATGAGGTGAGACGTGGAATGTGACGTGGAGCGTCTGTCTAAAGATGGAAAGTTTACTAAACTTGAGTCTCGTCTCCCAAACTTCTATAAACTTTCCAGAACAAAATTGGAACTAAAATCGTAAGCTAGGATATGATCAGGAACGTGAGTGGTGTCATGAACATGAACGCAAAAGCAAACGCAAATTTGAATAATGATGTGAACGTAATTGATAAACACGAACGTGACCGCTTATCTTGTCCGATAGGTGACAGAGTGCCAAGTGATCGTACGATCTCTGGCTAAAATATTTGAAAGTCTACTACTGTGAAATCTTTGCGGATGCAAGGATCTTGCAGACTTGTTCAAACTGTTGACAAATCCATGGAAATATTGTACCATTTCCATTCGGAAAGTGTTCCCGGTGGAGATAGCCACTAGTATGTAGGTATTCTATCTTAACCTGCTGGTATGTCAGGAAATTAGATATGATCATAACTGCATCTCGTTCCCTAGAACTGGATACATAGAAGTTTGGAAAACCATGAGTCTCTGAAATTAGACTTCTCTTAGCGTAGGATCCTCTATAACACATAATATAGTGTAGTATTCTCTCCTTTATGCGTAAGCTTAGTCGTGGTAAGACTAGCCGCGAGAAACAATGTGATTCAGCGTCTCACTATAATCAACTAGAATTCATACTAGAAAAATTTCAGGGTGAAATTTCTTCTGTCATAGAATTTTAAACATAGTGCGAATATGGTCATCGTGCCCTTCTCTAGACCTGAAGAAGATCAGGTTGTCATTGATGGAAATAATGATGAATTTTTTTATGAGTTCGTGGAACTCATTCCATAATGCTGCTGGAGAATTTATAAGACTAACAAAATAATTAATTTAGCACGACCAAGTCGTGTATAATTAGCAGTCATGGAAATGTCCTGCTCTTTCACTCGTCAATGCTGGCAACATGATCATAAGTCGATCTTGGAAAAGTGGTTAGCACCCTATAGTCGATCCAACCCATTTTCAATGCGTGGAGGGAAATAACGGTCATGAATGGTGATTTGTTTAAATCGACGGTAGTCGACACATAATCTCATGTTACCGTCCTCCTCCTTGAAGGTTCTTCTAGAATTTATATCGGAAATTTTAAAATAATCGTCTTGTTAAGAATAAAAGGAACTTCAAAAGTTGTGTCATCAATAATAGCTGAAAATCTTCACAGTTATAGAATAACAAACACGTGATTGTAAAGCATAAATAATTTGTACAGATTCTCATGGTGGAAGACCATGCTGAATGTATTCAGGAGCCTGAACATTACTATACATATTCTGAAATAAATGACGACCAGTCGTAGCATGGTATGTGAGACCCCAAGAATCTGACATGGAACAACTAGGTAACGAGGGGGTAACACGTCATAGTACAAGAAACAATGAATTACAGTTGACACAAAGCTGACGTAATATTAACATGTACATTACATCATAAAAGTTCAGAGTTTTTAAACATAGGTCCCAGAGTTTTATAAGCGGAAAAGAATATATTATTTCATCACGATTTATAAGATATTGTTGCCCAAAAGATAAAATAAACTTCTAACAGTTTATGTTAAGACAATTTATTTAAAAAAACATCACAGGAATCTCCAAGTTGCGATAATATCCTGCGGGCTCCTATCCAAGCAAAGCTAAGTAATAATACCTGAGATTAAACATGTAAAATCATCAACATAAAGTTGAGTGATATTCATAGGTTTAGCAGTAAAGGTGTAGAACACAAGCATTCTTTTGTAAACACGTAGTAGGGGGAATGGTTATATACGTCAACCACAGTCCGATACTATTGTTTAGTTCATGAACCGAAGCTTAACTACGTAAGTATTCAGCCTAAATACTCAGGTATAAACAAATATTAGTGCGTCATGGTTAAATAACCGCAACATGGGATGGGGATTGTCAATCCCGATGGATCCACCCACAACATTCGCGCTTCGCGCGATGCCCACAGGACAATTAACGGTTCATGATCAGGAGATGAAACTCAAGGCTAGGCTAAAAAGAAATAATAATACGGAAAACATCTGAATAGCATACACGTTCTGGATAGCATACAAGTTCTGGATAACACACAGGTTTTTTTAAATGGTTGTGTTCCACCATGTAAAATCTCACCCCGTGTTTAGAAACCATGTATAAGTGAAAAGAGGCTATGAAATCACCTTAGCCACGAGGTAAGTCAATCACGGTACTCGGCAACTGAGTAGAAACAATGGTAGTGAGACGATCACCGGTGATATGGATGCCCGGGAAACACGAAAACCGCAACCTATCACTGTAACACCCCATTTTGATAAATGTAATGTCACGCGTAATTATGGCGTGTCATCAAAGCATGCAAGGTAATATGTAGTAAAACATACATGACCATAGGGAAAACCGGAATCAAACATCGGTTCCCAAACATAAGCCCAAAACATAAATAAAGGAAATGAAATGAATAAAGACTAAACAAGCATAACTATATGAAGGCAAAAGGAAAAGAAGTCTCTAGCAGCTTCCATCCATTGCACGTCCTCCAAATGCTCGAGTCTTTCCTAGGGTACCTGCCGTTTTGGGACATGGAAAGGAAAGTAACGGCTGAGCAAAACGCTCAGTGCACGGATATAGACATAGTATGAATGACTGAAACATAATAAAGACTTAACAGCAGCGGAAATGTATAAGTCCTGGAAAACCTGGTATAGCTTAGTAAAACTGGTTTTATAGTTTGAAAAGCCTTATGTTTATCTTGTAAAAACTGTTTGACATATTTTACCATTAGCCCATATAGGTCATGAAAAGGTCACGTGCATGAATACTTAGAGGGGTGACCTCATCATGAAAATTAGAGGGGCTGCCTCTAATTTAATGTACCGGTTGGGTAGGAGGGATCAGCTCCTTGTGAAGGATGCAAGGCACACACCACATTCACCATGAAATCCTGACTGAACGTGACGTGCCTAAAAAGAGTATAACTGAATTATGGAAGGATGAGAGGATAAAATCCGGATGGATTCCTCCGTTTCCAAGTGGCTTCCCTCTCAGAATGGTTCCTCTACAAGATCTTGACAAATATGATAATCTTGGTCTTCATGACCTTGATTTGACAATACGTAAAAGTTTCTAGTTCATCACATAAGACAGACTCGTATGAATCTGTTCGAGTGGATGAAAATTAACATGCAAGTGTAAATGAAACGTTATGATGTAAAATAACCTAGACTAACTAATATTAGTCTCGTCTTAGCAATGACGTGCGAGACATACTAGAACGTAGTACGTGAACAATTGTGAACGTGATACGTGAACAATTGTGAATGTGATACGTAGAGATATGGTGAGTGTAATATGCGAAACATATGATGAACAATGATACGTGTAACATATCATGAACGTGATATGTGAAACGTGGAATGTACATGACATGTGAAACATATCGTGAACATAGAATAACTGAGGTGGTAAAACCCACAATATGAGGTGAGACGTGGAATGTGACGTGGAGCGTCTGTCTAAAGATGGAAAGTTTACTAAAGTTGAGTCTCGTCTCCCAAACTTCTATAAACTTTCCAGAACAAAATTGGAACTAAAATCGTAAGCTAGGATATGATCAGGAACGTGAGTGGTGTCATGAACATGAACGCAAAAGCAAACGCAAATTTGAATAATGATGTGAACGTAATTGATAAACACGAACGTGACCGCTTATCTGGTCCGATAGGTGATAGAGTGCCAAGTGATCGTACGATCTCTGGCTAAAATATTTGAAAGTCTACTACTGTGAAATCTTTGCGGATGCAAGGATCTTGCAGACTTGTTCAAACTGTTGACAAATCCATGGAAATATTGTACCATTTCCATTCGGAAAGTGTTCCCGGTGGAGATAGCCACTAGTATGTAGGTGTTCTATCTTAACCTACTGGTATGTCAGGAAATTAGATATGATCATAATTGCATCTCGTTCCCTAGAACTGGATACATAGAAGTTTGGAAAACCATGAGTCTCTGAAATTAGACTTATCTTAGTGTAGGATCCTCTAGAACACATAATATAGTGTAGTATTCTCTCCTTTATGCGTAAGCTTAGTCGTGGTAAGACTAGCCACGAGAAACAATGTGATTCAGCGTGTCACTATAATCAACTAGAATTCATACTAGAAAAATTTCAGGGTGAAATTTCTTCTGTCATAGAATTTTAAACATAGTGCGAATATGGTCATCGTGCCCTGTTCTAGACCTGAAGAAGATCAGGTTGTCATTGATGGAAATGCTGATGAATTTTTTTATGAGTTCGTGGAACTCATTCCATAATGCTGCTAGAGAATTTATAAGACTAACAAAATAATTAATTTAGCACGACCAAGTCGTGTATAATTAGCAGTCATGGAAATGTCCTGCTCTTTCACTCGTCAATGCTGGCAACATGATCATAAGTCGATCTTGGAAAAGTGGTTAGCACCCTATAGTCGATCCAACCCATTTTCAATGCGTGGAGGGAAATAACGGTCATGAATGGTGATTTGTTTAAATCGACGGTAGTCGACACATAATCTCATGTTACCGTCCTCATCCTTGAAGGTTCTTCTAGAATTTATATCGGAAATTTTAAAATAATCGTCTTGTTAAGAATAAAAGGAACTTCAAAAGTAGTGTCATCAATAATAGCTGAAAATCTTCACAGTTATAGAATAACAAACACGTGATTGTAAAGCATAAATAATTTGTACAGATTCTCATGGTGGAAGACCATGCTGAATGTATTCAGGAGCCTGAACATTACTGTACATATTCTGAAATAAATGACGACCAGTCGTAGCATGGTATGTGAGACCCCCAGAATCTGACATGGAACAACTAGGTAACGAGGGGGTAACACGTCATAGTACAAGAAACAATGAATTACAGTTGACACAAAGTTGACGTAATATTAACATGTACATTACATCATAAAAGTTCAGAGTTTTTAAACATAGGTCCCAGAGTTTTATAAGCGGAAAAGAATATATTATTTCATCACGATTTATAAGATATTGTTGCCCAAAAGATAAAATAAACTTCTGACAGTTTATATTAAGACCATTCATTTAAAAAAAACATCACAGGAATCTCCAAGTTGCGATAATATCCTGCGGGCTCCTATCCAAGCAAAGCTAAGTAATAATACCTGAGATTAAACATGTAAAATCATCAACATAAAGTTGAGTGATATTCATAGGTTTAGCAGTAAAGGTGTAGAACACAAGCATTCGTTTGTAAACACGTAGTAGGGGGAATGGTTATATACGTCAACCACAGTCCGATACTATTGTTTAGTTCATGAACCGAAGCTTAACTACGTAAGTATTCAGCCTAAATACTCATGTATAAACAAATATTAGTCCGTCATGGTTAAATAACCGCAACATGGGATGGGGATTGTCAATCCCGATGGATCCACCCACAACATTCGCGCTTCGCGCAATGCACACATGATAATTAACGGTTCATGATCAGGAGATGAAACTCAAGGCTAGGCTAAAAAGAAATAATAATACGGAAAACATCTGAAAAGCATACACGTTCTGGATAGCATACAAGTTCTGGATAACACACAGGTTTTTTTAAATGGTTGTGTTCCACCATGTAAAATCTCACCCCGTGATTAGAAACCATGTATAAGTGAAAAGAGGCTATGAACTCACCTTAGCCACGAGGTAAGTCAATCACGGTACTCGGCAACTGAGTAGAAACAATGGTAGTGAGACGATCACCGGTGATATGGATGCCCGAGAAACACGAAAACCGCAACCTATCACTGTAACACCCCATTTTGATAAATGGAATGTCACGCGTAATTATGACGTGTCATCAAAGCATGCAAGGTAATATGTAGTAAAACATACATGACCATATGGAAAACCGGAATCAAACATCGGTTACCAAACATAAGCCCAAAACATAAATAAAGGAAATGAAATGAATAAAGACTAAACAAGCATAACTATATGAAGGCAAAAGGAAAAGAAATCTCTAGCAGCTTCCATCCTTTGCACGTCCTCCAAATGCTCGAGTCTTTCCTAGGGTACCTGCCGTTTTGGGACATGGAAAGGAAAGTAACGGCTGAGCAAAACGCTCAGTGCACGGATATAGACATAGTATGAATGACTGAAACATAATAAAGACTTAACAGCAGTGGAAATGTATAAGTCCTGGAAAACCTGGTATAGCTTAGTAAAACTGGTTTTATAGTTTGAAAAGCCTTATGTTTATCTTGTAAAAACTGTTTGACATATTTTACCATTAACCCATATAGGTCATGAAAAGGTCACGTGCATGAATACTTAGAGGGGTGACCTCATCATGCAAATTAAAGGGGCTACCTCTAATTTAATGTACCGGTTGGGTAGGAGGGATCAGCTCCTTGTGAAGGATGCAAGGCACACACCACATTCACCATGAAATCCTGACTGAAACATGTAACTAGGATGCACCCATACGCCCCACATGATAATTAATAATATGGCCAAAACTTGTAAAGGACGCCACGAGCAATCACTCTGCCGTGTGGAAGTCATAACATTGGTGCCTCCAATGTTATGGTTATGGTACCTCCATAACTAGGTGAAACTGGTCATGCTTGTATATGGCTATAAGTATGCTAATTAAACATAAGCAATTCAAAAACATATAAAGCAAATACTGGGAAAACAGTTGGCTGCATACGGGGAATCCTAATAAGGAAAGAATGTCCATACTGAAAGGACGGGAATCCGTACCTTATGTCCAGTGAACAAAGAAGACGAACGAAAGAGAGATTTCTACTTCTGAATCCCTAACGCTACATGAATACATACGTGTATAAGTATCTGATTACTGAATACGTACTTGTTTTATGTCTTGTCTTAGCTTATTTTATATGTTTTAAGTCATGTTTTACTGTTTTAAGCTTTAATCTGTGTTTATCTTATATTCTGATTAAGTATTACTTGTATTTCATGTATTATTATACTTACTGTGTAATATTAAGTAACTTTCCAAAAATAGCAGGTTTCCTAAAATAGAAAGTTTCCAAAAGTAGAAAGTTACCAAAAATAGAAAGTTTCCAAAAATAGAATGTTTCCAAAAATAGGAAGTTTCCAAAAATAGAAATTTTCCAAAAATAGAAAGTTTCCAAAAATAGAATTACTGCTTAAAATAGATAAGTTTCTAAAAATAGAAAGTTTCCATAAATAGATTAGCTGCCTTAATTAAATAGTTTCTAAAAATAGAACGTTTCCATAAATAGATTAGCTGCCTTAATTAAATAGTTTCTAAAAATAGAAAGTTTCCATAAATAGATTAGCTGCCTTAATTAAATAGTTTCTAAAAATAGAAAGTTTCTATAAATAGATATAAGCTGTTAAAATAAGCTAATCTCATAAGTTTAAGTATTTTCTGATTATTTCTAAGTCATAATGATATAATGTATAGTTTATTATTTATTACATGTCATTTAAATAAACTATAGGTTAAAAGTATTTAATTAACTATATCATGTTTTTAATTAAATAAGGTTAAATACTTAAAGTTAAAACATGTATTATTATGTATTAATAATATAACCTAAGTCATGCTAATTAATTAATTATAACTATGGTTTTTAATATTAATTAATTTTAAAGTCTATAGAATATAAAAATACTTAGGTTAATAATTCCATGATTTTAATAATTAAATTATAACCTAAGTCATGTTTATTAAATTAACCATGTCATATACATTAATTTAATTATAACATATGATTATACAAAATAATAATCTTAACATAAACCGTGAACCGGATCTTGACTAGGAACCATGAACCGGACATGAAATCGACACCATACCCCGAACCACTTCGGGGTTCCCCTTGGGTTGTTGCTGCCGTGGGACCCACACCACCAAACCAGGACCATATGGTCTCGGTGGTGGTTTCTAGGCCAAGCCGTGCCCCCTTGGGGTACGGTCTAGGCGTCGGCCAACCAAACACCCGTAAAACACCCTTTTTGATTTTACCCCTTAACCAAATACATGTTTATTTTATGTTTTTAATTAGGTTTTAAAAACATCATGTTCTTAATTAATTTTACTAACTCAAATCAAAAGAAAAGATTAAAAAGAAAGGTTAAAAAGGTATACCGAATGTGTGGATTAATGGAGGATGAACAAACACAAATACTTGTACAATATCCAAGATCAAAATCAACAAGAACACCTCCTCTTGGTGTTGTAAATGTGGCGCCCAAAAGGGAGAGGAAGAAGAGAATTAGGGTTTTTAATTATTTCTTGATTTTGTGATAAATGACACAAGATTTTTCCCTTTTTCCTTGTTTAGAAAAACAATGGGCTTGGCCCTTTTCTTCCTAATTTCATGGGTAGGGGCCCACATAAGGGTAACCCGTACATTTTCCGTGTTTAATTAATAAGTGTGATCTCGTGTTCGTGTTTTACGTGTTTTAATTAGTTAAGTGTTCATTCGTGTTTATTGGTGTTCGTGTTTAGTGTGTTCTCGTTAAATATTTACCATTTATTCGTGCTCGTAATAATTATATATATACGTAATTAATATTAGTTCGTGTTTTAATTACGCTCGTGATTAATTATTGTTAAATAGTCATCGTGTGTTCGTACGTAATCAGTACTTATCGTGTTCTAACACGTATGCAATACGTAAAATACTAGCACGTGAACGTGATCATACTATATAAGGAAAGTTTTAATCTAGAACGTACGATCTTAAGGGTAATATGCATGGTAAAAGCATGCGGGTTTTACAACTCTTCCCCCCTAAGAAGAATAATTCATCCCCGAATTATAGATAACGTAACTGAAAGCGGAACATACCCGAATTAAAACTGGAAAGGTATGAAAAATAACGAAATATGAAGGTGACATGGTAGAAGGGAACGTGGAACGTGACATGTCTTGAAAGGACATGGAACGTGACGAAACTGAAAGGACATATCTAATTGATAAGAGAAAAACGGATAGGAAGTCCGGATGGACTTGTCCGTTTCCAAGTGGCTTCCCTCTTGGAACGGTTCCTTCACAGATCTTGACACAAAAGATAAATCTGGTCCTCCTGACCTTGACTCGAAATACGAATAAATTCTTGGTGATCAACGTAAGGTAGATCCCCTGAATTTGATCTAGGGAATAAGAATTGACGTGTAAGGCAACTGAAACGTTATCAAGCAAAACACTTCTAACTTAACTGATAATCAGCAACGATGCGCGAGACATAAAGAAACGTAGTACGTGAAAATTTCTGAATGTGATACGTGAAAATTTTTGAACGTAATACGTGGAGATATGGTGAGTGTAGTATGAGTAAACATATCGTGATCCATGATATGTGTAACATATCTTGATCATGATATGAGGAATGTGGAATGAACATGACATGTGAAATATATCGTGAACATAGAATATAATGGCGGTAACGCCATATGCTACAAGGTGAGACATAGAATATGACGAGAAACGTCTATCCGTGGATAGGGAGTTATACTAAACTTGGGTTTGGTCTCTCAAGTTCTTGCAAAACTTCCCAGAATGAAAATGAACGTAAAATCGTAAGCCAAGATACGATCATGAACGTGAATAGTATCATGAATGCGAGCGCGAAAGCAAGTCGTGAAATTCGAACAAGGATGTGAAGTAAATAAGGAGCATAATTATGAACATTTGTCTGACTCGATAACTGAGGAATTGCCAAGTGATCGGATGAGCCTTGGTTGGAACATGTCTGATCTATCTGTTGGTTCTTGAAATCCTTGCGGATGTAAGGATTCTGTAGACTTGATCAAACTGTTGACAATGACCCAAATAGCATCATGCTTCTTCTGAGTTTGCTGTAATTTGGTAACCAAAATCCATGGAGATCTTGTCCCATTTCTGATTACAATTTCTGATGGTGGATAAACATCTTAGTTTGTTGGTGTTCTATCTTAGCCTGTTGGTATGTCAGGTACATAGATATGAATGTAGCTGTATCCTGCTTCGTAGAAGCTTGATACATAGAAGTTTGCGAAACTCTGAGTCTCCGAGATTAGACTTCTCTTGGTGTAGGATTTTCTTGGAACCCCTAACGTAGTGTAGGGTTCTCACCTTTTCGCATAAGTTGAGTCATGGTAAGATTTACTGTGGGAATCCATATGATTCAGCATGTCACTGTAATCAAGCAGAATTGATATTGTAAAATTTGCAGGGTGAAATATCCCCTATCGTAGAATTTGCAACATAGTGCAAATATGGTCTTCGTGCTCTTCTCCAGACTTAGAGAAAATCAGGTTGTCCTTGAAGAAAACACTGATGAATTTGTTTATGAGTTCATGGAAACTCGATTTACTAAGTCCATAATGTTGTTGTAGCATTTATGAGACTAAAGAAAAATCATGAATCTAGCATGCCTGAGTCGTGAACGAATAGCAGTCATGGACATGTCCTGCTCTTTCACTCGTCACTGTTGGCAGCATGATCAGGAGTTCGATCTCGGAAAAGTGATTAACACTATAAGGTCGATTGGACATGTTGTCAATACGTGGAGGAGAATAACGGTCATGAATGGTGATTTGTTTAAGTCGACGGTAGTCGACACATAATCTCATGGTACCGTCCTTCTCCTTGTAGGTTCTTCTGGAATTTATGGGAAGATTTTGGAATACTCTTCTGGTTATGCATAAAAGGACTTCGGTGGTCATGTCTTAAGTGACAGCTAAAAATTTTAGCAGTCATGGCTAACCAAGCACGTGCTGGTAAAGCATAAATGATTTCTACAGATTTTCCTGATGGAAAATCATGCTGAATATATTTAGGAGTCTGAACATCACCGTACGTACTCATGTATCGTAGCATGATGTGCGGTTCGTAGTCCATAATTAGGATTAAATTCAACTCGCATCTGTCCGAGGTAATGAGTTATCAGTTGGGATCTTATCAGTAGACTGAAGGAAAACCCTCGTATACATGAGTGATACGAATGGCGTCCTTCATGGTCATGAATTTATGAGGTATGGGTACAGGAAATGGAAGTGTCATCGGGCAATGTGACAGTTCTCACTGATGCGCCGGTAATGGTACTAAAATTCTTGCGGCCTGATTAACACATGGCACTACAAAATGGATATACCCTTTGGTGGGTACCCTGAATTTCTTTAGGATGTTCTAGAATTGGACGTGAGTCGTGTGTCTTGACTCGTGTCTTGGAAAATATACGTATGACATATGTCTTGACGGATGTCTTGACATGTGTCTTCGAATGGGAAACAAATAGAGTTACAATACTAGGTTAATATGCCAAAATTGGCGGATTGATTGGTATGCTAACCCTTGTAGTACCCGATCACGTCCGTGACCGTGTTCTATGGTGATTACCAGGATGGTTGCAGTCAAAGTAATGGTTACTATCGTCTTGTCTATCAGTTCCATGACTGTCATTTTCATGACTGTAATTCATGTAACTATTCAACTGAGTGGTCGGCTGGTACCGGTTCCCACTCATGTGACCGAAAGACGACTGCACGACTTATGACATATGATAAGGTAAGAACATGGATTGTGATGGAAATCCTCCGGTGGTGAAGCATCATCTCGTCCGACCGCTTCGATCTAACGCCTCTGTCTTCGTCTTTTAGGATCTCCAGGTTGTAAACATCATCAACATCTCGTAGCGTCTCCAACTAATCCACATCATCAACATTTAGTAACATTTCCGAGTAGTGAGCGGCATCAGCATTTTGTAGAACATCAACAAGTGGAATACGCATGAGATGATTTAGAATTTTTTAGTGAATACTCATGGAGGATTTCCAGAGAAATAGACATGGAATATGGTAAGTGTAATACACATGGAATATGGTACTTGGAGTACACATGGAATGCACATGAAATGATCAATATGGGTTGACCATCTAACATGATTTGCATGGAATAATTGATTAACGGTTTGAAGACCAAACTGGGCTGATCATCATGATAGCCTAGCAGTATCAGCATAGACATCATTCTGGTTACATAAGAAAACACCCAAAAGTGTGATGGAACGAAATTCAAAAATGATTATCATGAAAGCATGATTAGTGAAAACCAACCATGTCTGTCATAAAAACAGGATTTAATGAAATCCTTCAATTTTTAGCACTAAGACATGCTCAACATGACGAGAACATAATCAACATAAGAAGACTTAAGACATACTCAACATGAAGATAAAATCATCACGAGAATCTTGGAATGAAATTAATCATGAGGGAGCATAAAACGTAATCAGCATGAAAATGAAGTTAACCATGATAGTATGAAACCATAATCGACATAAAGATCATAAATTTTTTAATGAGTGTATATGAAATAAATATGACTGTAATGATGTAAAATTTGAAAAAAAAAAACTCACCGGTGTGAACGACTGGGGTCGGCTCACAAAACAAAATTGATATGATTACGCTGATTAGAGCGTAAATAAATATGAAACAAAATTTTATGCCAAACAAAAGAAATTTTTATTTTTTTTATGTGTAAAACAGTGCATAAATGCATGATGTAGTTTATAAAACTTATATGAGCGAAGGTAAATGCCTATGGTCTGTTTACCCAAAACAAAATGACAGGGCGCGGGGACGCCTATGGGTCGGTCCCAAAGTTAAAAGTTTCGATAAAAGCACATGCGACTAAATAGGGCCAGTCCTGTACCAACCATTACTTAGTCAAAATTCCTGCAACAAATGACATATGATATAAATGCATGAATGCATGAAACATAAATAATTAAAAGTCATTGTCAAAACTTAACAGAAAAAATTTTATGTGAAAAATATGAACTACTGGGGTTCAGTCCACATAATCACAGTTCACGAGGAACATCATGCATAGACAATGACACATAACTAAGTATGGATGACGGTTGTTCATTCCATATTAGTAAAACGATACTGGTGAAAACATCATGGTTAAAACAACAAGGTGCTGAAAACGTCATGGTTAAAAAAACAATGCGCTGAAAACATCAATACGTGGAATAACAAACGTTGGCTTAGGAAGCTCCTGGTGACTATCCACTAGTCACAGGTCAAGTTTTAGAGCCTACAGGTCGAAGCCTTGTCTCTGATACCATAAATGTAACACCCCACTTTGATAAATTGAATGTCACGCGTAATTATGGCGTGTCACCAAAGCATGCAAGGTAATATGTAGTAAAACATACATGACCATAGGGAAAACCAGAATCAAACTTCGGTTCCCAAACATAAGCCCAAAACATAAATAAAGGAAATGAAATGAATAAAGACTAAACAAGCTTAACTATATGAAGGCAAAAGGAAAAGAAGTCTCTAGCAGCTTCCATCCTTTGCACGTCCTCCAAATGCTCGAGTCTTTCCTAGGGTACCTACCGTTTTGGGACATGGAAAGGAAAGTAACGGCTGAGCAAAACGCTCAGTGCACGGATATAGACATAGTATGAATGACTGAAACATAATAAAGACTTAACAGCAGCGGAAATGTATAAGTCCTGGAAAACCTGGTATAGCTTAGTAAAACTGGTTTTATAATTTGAAAAGCCTTATGTTTATCTTGTAAAAATTGTTTGACATATTTTACCATTAGCCCATATAGGTCATGAAAAGGTCACGTGCATGAATACTTAGAGGGGTGACCTCATCATGCAAATTAGAGGGGCTGCCTCTAATTTAATGTACCGGTTGGGTAGGAGGGATCAGCTCCTTGTGAAGGATGCAAGGCACACACCACATTCACCATGAAATCCTGACTGAAATATGTAACTAGGATGCACCAATACGCCCCACATGATAATAATAATATGGCCAAAACTTGTAAAGGACGCCACGAGCAATCACTCCACCGTGGGGAAGTCATAACATTGGTGCCTCTAATGTTATGGTTATGGTACCTCCATAACTAGGTGAAACTGGTCATGCTTGTATATGGCTATAGGTATGCTAATAAACATAAGCAATTCAAAAACATATAAAGCAAATACTGGGAAAATAGTTGGCTGTCTACGGGGAATCCTAATAAGGAAAGAATGTCCATACTGAAAGGACGAGAATCCGTACCTTATGTCCAGTGAACGAAGAAGACGAACGAAAGAGAGAGTCCTACTTCTGAATCCCTAACGCTACATGAATACATACGTGTATAAGTATCTGATTACTGAATACGTACTTGTTTTATGTCATGTCTTAGCTTATTTTATATGTTTTAAGTCATGTTTTACTGTTTTAAGCTTTAATCTGTGTTTATCTTATATTCTGTCTATTCTGATTAAGTATTACTTGTATTTCATGTATTATTATACTTACTGTGTAATATTAAGTAACTTTCCAAAAATAGCAGGTTTCCTAAAATAGAAAGTTTCCAAAAATAGAAAGTTACCAAAAATAGAAAGTTTCCAAAAATAGAATGTTTCCAAAAATAGAAAGTTTTCAAAAATAGAAAGTTTCCAAGAATAGAAAGTTTCCAAAAATAGAATTACAGCTTAAAATAGATAAGTTTCTAAAACTAGAAAGTTTCCATACATAGATTAGCTGCCTTAATTAAATAGTTTCTAAAATAGAAAGTTTCCATAAATAGATTAGCTGCCTTAATTAAATAGTTTCTAAAAATAGAATGTTTCCATAAATAGATTAGCTGCCTTAATTAAATAGTTTCTAAAAATAGAAAGTTACTATAAATAGATATAAGCTGTTAAAATAAGCTAATCTCATAAGCTTAAGTATTTTCTGATTATTTCTAAGTCATAATGATATAATGTATAGTTTATTATTTATTACATGTCATTTAAATAAACTATAGGTTAAAAGTATTTAATTAACTATATCATGTTTTTAATTAAATAAGGTTAAATACTTAGGTTAAAACATGTATTATTATGTATTAATAATATAACCTAAGTCATGCTAATTAATTAATTATAACTATGGTTTTTAATAATTAATTAATTATAAAGTCTATAGAATATAAAAATACTTAGGTTAATAATTCCATGATTTTAATAATTAAATTATAACCTAAGTCATGTTTATTAAATTAACCATGTCATATAGATTAATTTAATTATAACATATGATTATACAAATTAATAATCTTAACATAAACCGTGAACCGGATCTTGACTAGGAACCATGAACCGGACATGAAATCGACACCATACCCCGAACCACTTCGGGGTTCCCCTTGGTTTGTTGCTGCCGTGGGACTCACACCACCAAACCGGGACCATATGGTCTCGGTGGTGGTTTCTAGGCCAAGCCGTGACCGCCTTGGGGTACGGTCTAGGCGTCGACCAACCAAACACCCGTAAAACACCCTTTTTGACTTTACCCCTTAACCAAATACATGTTTATTTTATGTTTTTAATTAGGTTTTAAAAACATCATGTTCTTAATTAATTTTACTAACTCAAATCAAAAGAAAAGATTAAAAAGAAAGGTTAAAAAGGTATACCGAATGTGTGGATTAATGGAGGACGAACAAACACTAATACTTGTACAATATCCAAGATCAAAATCAACAAGAACACCTCCTCTTGGTGTTGTAAATGTGGCTGCCAAAAGGGAGAGGAAGAAGAGAATTATGGTTTTTTATTATTTCTTGATTTTGTGATAAATGACACAAGATTTTCCCCTTTTTCCTTGTTTAGAAAAACAATGGGCTTGGCCCTTTTCTTCCTAATTTCGTGGGTAGGGGCCCACATAAGGGTAACCCGTACATTTTCCGTGTTTAATTAATAAGTGTGATCTCGTGTTCGTGTTTTACGTGTTTTAATTAGTTAAGTGTTCATTCGTGTTTATTGGTGTTCGTGTTTAGTGTGTTCTCGTTAAATATTTACCGTGCCTAATATATTTATTCGTGCTCGTAATAATTATATGTATACGTAATTAATATTAGTTCGTGTTTTAATTACGCTCGTGATTAATTATTGTTAAATAGTTATCGTGTGTTCGTATGTAATCAATACTTATCGTGTTCTAACACGTATGCAATACGTAAAATACTAGCACGTGAACGTGATCATACTATATAAGGAAAGTTTTAATCTAGCGGGTACTATGCATGGTAAAAGCATGCGGGTTTTACAATCACAATAAGGCGCGCATTAAGATTTGAACTCAATTATCGATATATACCAAATATAATATGACTAAAATGTTTTCAAAGTATTCATAGTTCAAAACCATTGACACGAACCAAATGAATCCACACTATCCCATTTATCCAACCCTATCCGTTTAAACACTTGTATACTTGAAATTGACCCGTCATAAGACGCCAAGTCAACACAAGTCAAACTATCACTTAACCTTATTTGGACCAGTAGCTAAGTCATTTATATAATGACTAAGCACTTGAGTGAGTCACCATGTCTGATAGTGAATACTCAAACTCACGCACCACAAGCATTGAACTATGTGTCCAAATACCAATCAGCATGTACACTCCAAATGTACACACCGATCTAACCTATCTAGACTTGTCCGATTTAGATGAAAATTGGTGTCAAGGTCACTATAACCTGTATAAGACCCTGCCAAAGTATTAGCCAATTTTCACACTTTAAAACCCATCAGCTCGACACTAAATTTGAGACAGAATTGTATACTTGTTTTGTAAAACCATTTATACCACTTTAAAAGTATTATTTTGACATTCCACCTTTTAAACCCACTAACAGACTCATCATATTAGGTTTATAGACCTTGAAAACCAGTAGTATCAACTATCTAACCAAGCCTAAAGTCCCCGAGAGTCGACCCAAAATCAGCCACAATTTCGGATTGTGCCGACTTGCGTCTCCCGGTACACGAATACTAAAACTAAGCGTACCTTTTGACTCGTATTGAGTTAGAAGCTCTATCGTATACCGAAACGAGCGTCTCGGAAAACTCTACAACAAAATCAAATAATTTCAGCCTATATTAAATCTTAAGCCCACGAAAAATCAGCCTAAACCCACTGATGTAATATATACTTTAGAAAATCATGTCAAATCAATTTTCCCACCAAATATAATCATTCCCATACCTCTAGAATTACCCTACTATCATACCCATCAACCAAACAATCCTATAACACTAGCATGTTAGATTTTTACAAAAATCAAAGATCAAAATACAACTTTTTAACATGAAAACATGATGATCCTACCTAGATCATCACATGCATGGTGATTTAAACACTTTCAAACCACAAAATCATAAAGTTATGAAAACTTGATGCATGTGTGAAATTGTTGTATCAAAAGAACCACAAGATCATTTTAGAGATGGGACTAGAGTTAGTTTTTATAGATTTAAGTTAGTTTTTGAGGATCATGGGTGTTTTTGGGTTGAAGGGTGGCGGCAAAAAGAGAAAAGGGTGGGAGAGAGTTGTGAATTTTTTTTTGATAAATATGTTATGTATGTGTTTTAGTGGAGAAAGTGGTATTTATATATGTGGTAGTGGAGGGACCAATATTGCCAACTTTGAAACCTGTGGACTTAAAAAAATTTTACTAGTTTAAAGGGTAGAAGATGACTATCAATAAATCTTGAAAATATTTACGGGGCTCGAGTTTCGTAAAAATACTTTTCAAAAGTGGCAATGCATCATAAATATGATTATATGATTTTCCGACACGACTTAATACGTAATTAAAACGAAATCGTCGAAAATATTATTTCTCGAAACAATCGATAATGAAATGTAAAATTTTTGGGCATCCATCGGTATCGCGATCACTAGGAATTCTCGTTGTACATTGATTTGAGTAAACACTTTGTAAAATGCACGCGGTTGATTTTAAATCAAAAACTTTGATTTAAATAAATATGGAAAAATAAAATAAAATTTTATAATTCTAGATAAAATATTTATCAATGACCAGAAAATACTTGAAAAATATAATTTACTAAAAATATCATGATTTCAGGATTTACATATAAAATGTTCAAGAAAACGTAATACGTTGTAAAATTCAAGAGACACGAATAAAAGAATAAAATAATGTTGGGAAAGTACGGGTTCTTACAGTCTTCCCCCCTTTAAGGAACTCTGGTCCCTCAGAGTTCTCCTGGAGACAGTAGAAGATGCAATCAAGAGGAGGTACAAAATGTAGAACAATTTCATTGTTTCCTAGGTAACTTCCGTACCACGACGATTCTTAACGGTTAGAATTCACTACGCTTTGGTTTCTTAACTCCTTTTTGAATTAATTTTCAAACTCGGATTTGAATAATGACCTTTCAGTACGGAGAATTATCAAAAGATAGAATGAACACAAGAATAGCTTAAACGGACAAAGTGCGTTAAAATGAATCAGGATTGGTAATCAACGAGGAGTCGCAAATCGTGCAACTATAAAACATGACAATCTTGAAACGTAACAATATAATTACAAAAGAAATAGAAGGGAAAAATGAATTACTTGGGATCATTTAAAATACAAGCTGTCAAAATCAGTTTTCTAGCATTTTGGTATTACGTTAAAACTCAGCTTAAAATATTTTCTTGATTAAAAGAAAATTTTACAAGGTGTAGTGATTTAAAATCAAACTATCTATATTTAGGGAGTAAGTTGTTGCTATATCTTTTTCTTGATCAGGATTTTCAAAGCAGAAGTAGAACAGTTCAAAATAGTTATTTTGATTGGCTTAGAAGCTTTTGGATGACTGTATAAATTTATTGTTAAAAACTCATATTTAACGTTACCATTAGGGAAAAATTAAGTTTCCAAATTATTTAGGATCATTGTTAGAAATTATAAATTAATTTAATAGTTTCATTAAATTGAAAGTAGAGTACGATAAAATCATTTACTTTAAAAGATACAGCCTGATATCCTTTGAAACACTAGGTAAATTTCCCAAAGATGATATATATCTGGTATTTAACTTGAAACGGTTATTTTGGTAATTTAAAACATTTGTTAAAATGTATAAAACATTCTTAAAATTTTATAATAATTTTCAGAAATACAAGAATGTGATTAAGGTATTAAATTATAAACACGTAACATTTTCTGGTTTTCAAAAGGTGACAAGACAGCAACGAGTATGAAACATATAAAGGTCAACAGTTTGTACGCGAGCAATAGCACAAGGGAATAAAACGAACGTCGTATCAGTTCTTACCAAACGTGATAGAATAGATGCATCGATGATAAAAATAATAAGAAACAAAAGATTTAGCAAGTCATCACTTCTTGAGTGCAGTTGGTGACACCAATAACGGCTTATTAAGTTCTCATTGGTCGATACACGATCAAAATAGAAAAGCCACAGAACGAATTGTTCGAATTAAAGAAAATTATTAAGAAGTCACTTGAGAGTAATTCCAGTAAAATGAATAACATTAGCAATGAGAGGCGAAGTCACACGTGGTTCACACGAATGAATTTCAAGAAGAATAAGTTTAACACACATCATGGAAAATACACGTAATCATTGTTCACTCCCATTCATAAATCACTATTCGCGTCCAGAGGTGTTTCAAAGGTTTACCAAGATAGATAGGGAAGGTTGATCGATGTAGAAGCATAACAACGTTGAAACTTTCAAGTCAGGTATTAATGGTAAGAAATTAGACAAGCAGTAATAAGAATTGTATCACGAAGGAAGACGAGGTAACAAGTGAAAGAAAGGTTGTTGAGTAAAGGAATATGTGCTTGAGGCATGTAAGTTGTTCAAGAAAAGATAAGGATTCATATGTGTATGTCGCGAACTGTTGTTACTCGCATAAGATGTAGAAGTTTTCAAAACTTTTATTTTATCTAACTTTTTAAGGAACATAATTAAAAAGTTGGTCCTTGGCCAAATATTTAGGTTGACTACTATTTGGCCTCGCATGACTATTTCTAAATTAAGCATAGGTGATCAGGCCATGCATAATTTAAGACTAGCAATGCGATGCTCAGCTTCGTCAAACCAGTATTACATATCATATGATTTAAAATACGTATATAATGACATTTGTAAAAACAGGAATCAAAATAATTTGTGAAACTCTTCGCCACTAAGTTACTGGCTAGATATTTAATTCAACAATTTGTATTGTTACAAAAGATCTTCTTAAGACCAAAGTAGAATAAATTATGAAAATACATTGTAAAATTAATATAATAAATTCTATAAGATAACCTTCAAGTATTTAATTAGGTCCAAGTGGAATATTTTATAAAATGATTCGCACACAATACCAGTTTGGGTTTATATGGTAACTTGTAAAATAGAGAGTGTGTTACATGAGGGTAATAAAGAGTAGTTCAAGACAGTCAATGAAATGGTTACAAGGTGATCAGGTTTCAAGAGGTTTAGTAGGAATCGTCGGGAGACACGTGTCAGGATGGTAACGAACGTTACGAAAGCAAGAACTTCAACCTCGGTCCAAATCAGGGGTACGATAGAAGCAAAGAAAGACATTATAGAATGACAAATAAGTCATATAAAAAAGAAAGGATAAAGGAACCCGTAGGTGTGCACATCGTAATTTATTTGACATAGATATACTTTTAAGAAAACTAGATTATCAGTTTTCAATTGATACAATTTCTCCGAAAAGTTCTATTTTTAAACGTTTTCAAATGTAACCAGTGTTCTTAGTTGTAAAATATCATTAGTTATAGTTTTACGAGCGCAAACGAACTAATTAATGCCTAAAAACGATATTTCAAATTTTCTATCAGCTTTGACTTTTTGGTTTGACTTTTGAGTTTAACCAGATGATGTGTCGTGATTAATACATACGTTATAGGGTAAGTTAGAAAATTACCTTTAGGAAAAAGTAATAGACTAAACTTTACCAAAGACGGATATAATTAAACACTCGATGTTGAACCAAGTTCGTTGTACACGAAGATCTTATGAATTTGAGACGTTTTGATTCGATTTGGACAATTGATTCGAATTGGTTTTCGGTTTTTAAACTAAAATTAATCCTACAAATTTTAAAACTATTTAATTTTATCCTAAAGTGCATGAATCGTAAACCCCGAATTATTTTAATCTAAAACGATTACTTAAAATTAAGACTATTTAAAAATTTAAACTATCAAATTAAAACTTAATTATTAAAGTAAATTTACTTTTACGCTATTTTTATTTAAATCTAAAATAATAAAAATCTGGATATTTAAAAACTAATTAAACTTTTAAAATTAATAAAAACATTTTTATTTTATTTTGATTTATTTATTATCTAAAGAAAAACTTTATAAAAGAAATATAAAAAAAATGATTAAAAATGTAAAATAAGAGTATTTAATGTAAATAAAATCTGCCAGCTAGTAAGATAGACACTATACTAATTAAATTGACTGTAAATAAAACCAAAAGAGCACTCAACTCAAATGGTAAACGCATTGGTTGTTGCCCGTGAGGTCACGAGTTCGAGTCCAACAAGGGACGTTTTTGTGATATTATTTTTTTGGACGAAAATTAAACTGTCACAGGAGTGACTATTTTTTACACAAATCTTATGAAAAAGCTGATAAGGATATCAGCTTATGAGTTAATCAGATCAAATGAATCTGATAACTGATAGCTTAAACATTAAAACAACAAGAACATACAAAGTAGCCAAACAAGCTTAAATTCAGCAAGATAATAAAATAAGCACATCAGATCACATTAAGCAGTCTATAACAAATAACAAAAACACATTCTACTAATAATAAAGCAAAATAGTAAAAAAACAATCTCAACTGACAAACACATTAAACTAGACCACAAATTAAACTCAATATCAAAACCTGCTAGCACTAAATCAATACAACAATCAGAAAATAGCAGACTAAAAACTCAGTTATACTAAATGAAGAAGATCTTAAACAGATAAGCACTAACTCACATACTCAGATCAACCACAAGCTAAAACCAGAGAAATAAACAGACCTAGTTTATCAGATTCAATCAAAAACTTAACAACTCACATACTCAAAAATCAAAGCAGATTAACAACTCAAAAACAAACTCAGAAAGCAGATTCATAAACCTTCTCGAAACAGCAGATTCAAATAACAAACTTACACCCTAACATACTCATATCTTCCTAATACATCTAACTAACATTAAATTAAACCATATACGCATATAAACTTATTAAACTAAATAACATGGAAATTAAAAAGTAAATGAACCTTTTTGTAGTAAACCGTTGAGCAGAAGGTTGTGCTGAACAACCTTATGAACCGGAAACGACATCACCATAACCACCAAACACCAATTAATCTGCTCGATCCATCAACAATCTCGAACCAGTGTAAAAACTTACCAGAAATTTAAGCTATTAGATTAAGCTTAACCGAATATTTTAATCATTATTATATTAAAATAGACTGGAAAATAAATTCGCAATATTCAATCTCAACAGAAAATGAATGACAAAATTAAATCAACTCAAGTCACTTTTTATTAATAATGAAGAACCAAGTACAAAATTTAAAGAAAGAAATTACAAATTTTAATCCTACATCTAATTAAACATAATAACTTTAAAGAAATAAAATTGGATGATTACAATGATAAAAACGTAGGGTATTTATAGCTAAACTAGGGGGTGGGTTGTTGAGGAAATCATCCTCAGCCCTTCGATCTTCTATTCTTCTTTCTCTCTATTTTCTGTTTTGATCCAAAGGTGGATAATGATCCTTTGGCACACCGATCGCCAGCCTGTCACTTCTTGTGCTTCTTGTATTTCTTGGATGATGAGGTGTTTCTTTTCTATTGGTGGATGATGGATGGATGATGTATCAAAACGAATCACATGCTGCCACGTCTCCATGCTCTCCCACTCCTTTCTTCCGAAAACATGGGGGATTTAATTCCCCCTTGTGTGAATTACTTAGGTTGTATCGAAAGATATTTGTGGTGGAAAAGTGAGGGTTATTGTGTGTAACATACGGTTTAACCAAATAAATATATAACTCGTTTCTTTGTTACATGGGCCCTTGAACCCAACTTAATAATACTCCCTCATAATAAATTGGTACCTTTTGGACCTTACTGGACATTCCCAAATACTTCCTTCGTTCCTTAATAATTTAGTATTGGGCTTTTATTCAAATGGACCCAAAATATTCTATCCATCCATTATTATCTTGTAATTGGGCCCTTGTTGGGATTTTTAGCTTCAAGACTTTATTAATGGGCTTCTAAGCCCATTAAGCTGAAATGTGACCCACTTGGAGAATAAACTTCATAAATCCGTGAATAAAACGACTTGTTATCGGCTTTGTCGATCTTTTCATCAAACTCGTGCCGGTTTTCGCCAGTTTTCGTGAACTTGGTACCTACACACATATAACAACAAAACACGCATATACAAGGCAATAATCATGATATTTATGCATTTATTGTGTGTTTTAAGATACAAATGATATGAGTAAAATCACTCATATCAAACTCCCCCTTACTAAGCAATTGCCGTGTCCCCACGCAATGACAAAATAAAACTCTAACTACACCATTATATTATAACAAAGACATAATGTATTGCTTTCATTATTGAAGAATAACTTTTAGGATCATAAAACTCAAATAGATTCATCGTCCTCGACTTTTCACTTCATTCCATGCCAAGTGTAATAACAAGATCATTGTTGGTACAAGTTACAATGCTAACACTACTCATACGTTAAAATTGTGAAACTTTTTCTCCCCGCAATCCTACTTATTAAAAAGAGAAGGTATCTAGAATTTTTTTAACTCCTTTGTCATGGATCACAAGGATTCATATTGACTTATTTCGATATCTATTAAGCCAAAAATAAAGTGGATATGGTTTACTTAATAAGTAGCTAAAGGACACGATCTTTTAAAACGTTTATTATGATTATAAAAAGTGCATTTCTCTACATAACTTTGATCACGACGTGGGACCTCTCCTGGACCGATATTTGGCATGTGTTTCGTACTTCATCTTGAGAGACGATCTTCGTTATGGTCTTCTCTTCATTTATAGCATACATCTTTCTTCTTGATAAGACATGATTCAAGATGCTTCGTATTTGACCACGACTTTCTTCACTTGTCTTTCCCCTCATTTAGGGACTTTGATTATGCAACGATCCGCCTCTTTAAAGGACTTGGATTTATAAACTCATCCTTAAGCATTTTTGGAGCTTTTGGATTCATAGACTTGTCCGCAACCTTTTTGGAGTATTTTGCTTTTCGTCGTGTATCTTCATCCTTCATTTTGGATTTGGACTTGTGAACTTCACATCTTTTTGGATTTAGCAACAAAAGGTAATCCTCATGCCTTGTAAGGGCCTTTTTAGATTTGCCAATCTTCGCATCCCGTTTTGATAAGTTATGTTTTGAAAATGTACTTTTATAAAATCATAATTAACTTTTAAACAATCTTGTTCTAGAAGCTAAATACCGTATAAACCGTATGACCTTATTTATTGCAATTTATTAATCCTAATGCATTGACCTTATGGGAGAAAAAACCACAATTAAAAACACATGAGTTTTTGAAAGAACACTTTTATGTTCTACGTTTAGCATGATCACTTGTCTAACTCTATCATCTCTCGTTCTCCATATTGTAAAATCTCAAAGAATGAGACTAATGGATACTTAGCCATGCGAGTCAAAATTTAGCCTAACGGAAATTAAGCTTAATTAAGACTATATTAAATCAAAGTTGTGGGTTTTCAAGCCACTATAGGATCTTGCATCTTCTTAGACTCGGATAAGTTTAGAATTTGCGTTTTAAAGTTCCCTTTATAGATAACTTTCTAGGATCAATTATAGGGGCTTGCGAAAAATTCTAGTTCTTAACCCGTAAGAGTTAAGACTTTCGCATTTTAAAGCCCCCTATATAAAAGTCTAGCCAAACTTGATTTAAGCGGGTTAAGGAATGAGCTAAGGTAAAAACCGGTCGAGTAAAAAACTATTCTTATTTTCTCCAATGGAAAACCTACATTTGTGTCAAAAACACTTATTTCAACACAAAAAATTTTAAAATTTTGACGAAAAACGACACTATTACGTTTGAACACGACAAAAGCAATTGCAAGCGATTATATCGATTGACTCCCCCATGCTAAAACCAAACATTGTCCTCAATGTTTCTTAGCTCAAGAGTGACACCCCCTTGCTAAGACACGAAGAGTCTAATGCAAAATCCTAACATGGAAAGAGCACGCAAATCTATAAGCCCTTTATTAAGTATGCTCAAGATAAAACGTTAGTCGATAAAATCAAAAGGATATGGAGTGTGCCCCTTTTGACAATCAAAGCGTGGAAGCTCGAATGGACCAGCGAAAACCGAACACGAGAGTCTTCAATGATTAGGGTCGCACCTAAGATTCACATCACCACAAAACACGAACACGGGCTTGAGAAGATAAAGCCTTATTAGTGTTAGAATATATGGAACTCCTCCATAAGGCACCTCATTTTTGGTAACCGAGTCATGAGCTCGACTCGATCCCTGCATTCATTGGTCCTTAGGGAAAATGGTGAAAACCGGCATATTGGTATAAAATCCATTATAAAGCGCGATGCCGGGGTCAAAGATAACATCCTCGTTGTCGGATGACAAACGAAAGGATGAAAATCCAACACAAATATCTAAAAAGAGATGGTAGTCACAAGTCATGAAATGGATATAGCATGTTCCCCGAGATAAAATCGCACCAAGCTGATGAATAAGTCTTTCAATTATTGCATCGGTGAAAGGCCGAGATTTCCCTAAATCAACGATTCCGGGATCGAATACCTCGTCCTCGGTGGAGAAAGGAATAGACAACACGGTGTCTTCACCCATGCTAATCCAAAATGATATGAAGCATGATTGTGGTAAATTTACACCTCTTTTAGGAAAAGGAGGGTAAGTAGTGGTAAGTATCAAACAAATGATTTTAGGAAAAATCAAGTGTTAATGACCCTTATGGATTCCAAGTTCGTTTGCCAAGGAGGTATATGTGTGTGAAAAACTTGCCAAATGTTTGTGATTAATGATTGGTTTAGAAGGGGATTAGAAGAGAAAATGACGAAGACGTAAAAAATAAAAATAAACAAGAAAAATCACTATTAGAAAGTTAAGACGTAGAACCTTAAAAATCACCAAAATTAAAATAAATTCTAAAAATTACCAAAAATTTACCAAAAATCAAAAATAATAAACTAAGAGTTTACCAATGATCAAAACTTTTTTAAACCTTTTAAATAATTAAATATTCAATTTTTAAATGCTAATTAAAGCCCTAAAAATCAAATAAATTATCAAAAAGCCCAAATAAAGATTTTTCAATTGATAAACCTCAAAAATGACCTAAAAAGATTAAAAACTATTTTTAGAAATTTTAAAACTAATAAAAACTATTTAAAATGATTTAAAAACTATTAAAACTTAAAATAATTATAAAAATTAATCTAAAAGAGATAAAATTATTCTAAAAGTTGCTAAATTCCTATTTTAATGTATTAAACCTAAGAAAAATGTAAAAAGTTGGAAAATGTGAAATCTTAAAAATAATAATAAAATAATAATAAAATAATATTAAAAATCCTAAAATTAAAAAAAATTCTAAAAACTTGCAAACTAGTTTATTTTAACCTAAATAATCAGAAAATGAAAGTGAAATTACCAAAATACCCCTATTGGGCCCTCAAATGGTCCAAATCCAATTTCAGTCAACACAAATGGGCTTTTGGGCCCAAAAAGTCAAACTTGGCCCAATTGACTTGGAAAAGCCCTATCTGACTTAAAATTTAATTCTAAGAACAAAACTCTAAAGGCCCAAAAGCTGAAAATGTGCTTATCACAGCTTATTGAACACAAAGCTTATTCTTATTGGGCTTTTCAGCCCATTAAGCCATAAGCTAATGCCATAAGCTCTAATTTGACACACAACCCTCTTTTAGGATGCCAAAGAGATCTGTCAAAAGAAATTTTCAATAAGCTCACTTAATAAGCCAGAAAATAGAAAAGCAAAAATCCACAAAACGACAAAACAGTCGTTTTTTAGAAATACTGAACCTCAGAAGCTGATTCAACTTGCAAAAGCTTTCAAATGGACTCAATAAGCAATATCAATCAACAAAAATCCAAAAAGCTCAACCAATAAGCCAGAATAAGCACAAAAGAGCTTATGTAAAAGTCAAAGGACTTGGTTTTCTAGTCAAACCTAAAAGTCAACCACCCAAATGCTCCAGTATGAACAAATGGGTCAAAATATGAGCACCTATTACAAAAACAAAGTTGTTGCAGGTTGAAATAAGCTATTATAGCTTATTGATAAGCTGACACCAATATTGCACTATCAGTGGCAACCAGCAGGGGAAAGGAGTTCCCACTGCTTTGACTATTTGACCAAGCTTATTTGAGAGTTCTGGTTTGATTCAATTGGAAACAAAGGCACCCTTGTGATCAGTGAACCACAAGGAGTCAATAGCAACAATAAAATCACAAAATGATCCACACAATAAGCCACAATAAGCCAAACAGTCACCAGATAAGCACCAGATATGCAAATAAGCAGTTAAGCACTTAATAAGCAGATTTCAGCAAAATAAGCCAACCAAACTTAACCAGATGCATACACAAGCTATATAAACTAACAATAAGCACAAAGCAACAAGAAACAAACACTGAATCAAAGTAAATAGCAAGATCAAAGCACAAAAAGTTACTGATGAACCAAGAACAATATGCAGAAACAGTTTGCTGATATACTTGACACTTGATCCAATTTCAAGCCTCAAATCCTCCTACCCTGGTGTGATTAACTATGATTTAGCACTTGTTACCCTTAACCTATGCTTAGATCTAGGTGTCCTCAAAATCCTAGCCAATTTTACCAAGTTATGAAGATTTTATAGCCAATCTATGAATCTATGTGTTCAAGACCACAAAACCTGCAAACAGATGAACATATGCACCCAAATAACAGATACCAATACTTGCATACAACACACAAGCACTTAACAAGCCACAAATCCAACTTATGCAGTAATCCCAAACACCCTTTTAAAACTTATTTTCACAAATTTTCAAAGGATCATTAAGATTCAACCCACAAATCAGATCAGTAACACCTCATTAACTTCAAACAAAGCCAAATCAACAATAATCAACCACAATAACACAGATTCAAGCAATAATCCACAAAAATCACAAATAATCAGAAACTTAAGGAGAAAATGAAAAGGGAAGAAGGTTCAAACCTCCAAGACCTACATCCAGGCCCTGGATTGTTTGAGCTGAGGTACTAGCAAAACAAGTACCAGCTTCCAATGCTGCTAAGATGAACAAACACAAAGTGAGATAAAAAATAATGCCAACTTTCTGATTTTTGAAACCCAAGCTTTATCAACTAAAACCTTGCCTCAAAAACCTTCAAACATATAAATGGAACTCAGATTTTAGCTTCTCAAACACCAAACTTTTATAAATAACAGATTAGAACTCAAATTTTTAAGAAATTCAAACTTTATTTCATAAAAAGGAATTACAAAGATTTAAAGCTAAAATCTGGAACAAAGGGACTCTCACATGTTGAGGTCTCCTTTTATAGGCAAATGCCTAGCTAACACTATTCATAAACCCTAGATGTGAAATTCCCTAAATGCCCTAAGTCCTTGAGTGCGTTTGTTGTTGATGAGCTGTCCAAAGTGATCTTGGACGTTCATTTTAGCTTTGTTATGAAGCAATGATCCTTGGCTGTTGATCTTAACACGTGGCATGACTTGGAGGGCAAGTACTCATGTGATGGGTGAAACGGTTTGAATGGTGGGGTCCTTTGGGTGAGTGGGAGTGTGAGTTTAAGCATGGGATGGATTCGTGTGAGGGTTAATTGTGTTTTGGTAAAGGTAATTGTAAAAACCCCCTTGTTGGTGAAAAGTAAAAACTGGGTTCATGCGTGCTACAGTAATACCTTTTGATCCGTTTTCTTAGGGAAAAAGATGTTTGGCGCGTGTTTAGGGATTTAAACTTATAAACTTGGCAGCCTTGGTCCTTTTTCTTTCTTCCTCTTGTCTTTTGTAAGTAAACTTCTATCAGCGCCCATTTATACTTGTAACAACTTTCACCACTTGGCAATTTTGGCACAAAACTTTATAAAAAGTGTTTCAAGGGTTGTTTTTGCCATTTTGAGATATTTCAAGGACTGATTTTGAACATTCTTGATCTTCAAAGGTCTTCATTGTACCTTTGACTTCATGAGGGACCATTATTGGCAATTTTGATTTGTTGACGGACTATTCTTGCCATTTCTTTAAAGTTGAAGGACCTTTTGTGTAATTTTGACAAACTTAAGGGACCAAACTTGTAATTATTTATATACAAGGGTTTTAAGTGTCATTTCTTCAATAATTGAGGATCAATCTTGTTTGTCTTCAAGTCTTCAAGGGTATTTGTTGAGAATTCCATGATTAAGGCCCGATTCTTTGTACAGCTTCGTTTCCTGTGTCCGTTTTTCCTTGTAACTTGTGATCTTTTGTCTTTTTCATGATATCCATACCTAAAATACACAAGTAAACAAACACAAGCATATATATGGTATTTTATGACATTTTTATGCATTTAAAGCCCGAAAAGAACGATGAGATCATGTATAAATGCCATCTCATCACTCCCCCATACTAAGCCATTGCCGTGCCCTCACGCAATGCTAGAATAAAGTATCTAAGCATCACCAAAGTTCAATTTTATTAACCTTTATTGAAGAGTAAAAGACTTCCAACATACTATGATGATGTGTAAAGACATAACGTATGATTTTCATCACAAAAAGTGACTTTTAGGGTCAAAGAATAGAAACAAGTAAATGCCCCTTAGAGTAAACTTCGTCATCCTTGATTGTCATACGTTCCATGCTAAGTGCAAAAACAAGATCATTGTTGGTACAAGTCACAATGCTAACACTACTCATACGTCCAAATTGTGTAATACTTTTTCTCCCCGCAATCCTAGTTATTATAAAAGGAAATGGGTTACTAGCATTTTTTATCTATTTGTCATGGATCACAAGTGATTCATATTGACTTATTTGAGTAGTTATTAGTCCGAAAGCAAAGTAGCACGATTTGATCAATAGTTAGCCGAAGGACAAAATCTTTTAAAACGGCTTCTCGTGTATCTCCTTAAGTTCATATCTTGGCATAACTCGTTTCACGATTTGAGACCTTTCTCGGACCGATATTTGGCATGTACTTCATACTTCAAATCTTGGGAAGACGTTCTTGAAATTATGGTCTTCTCTTCATATATTTGGAATTTCTTCACTTGACGTTTTTGAGAGATTCTTCATATTGGACCACGACTTCATCATTTTTCTTCAATCTTTACTTTGGATTTTGATATACAACGATCCGCCTCCTTTTCGGACTTGGATATATTTATCCTCATACCTTGTTAGGGTCTTTTTGGATAGACTTTCTCCATTCTTTAGGGGAGTAATTGCTTCTCGTCGTGTGTCTCGATCCTTCATATTGATTTAGGAATAATGATACTTTCACATCATCTTTGGATCTTTAGCAAAAATAGAGCTCCTCATGCCTTGTTAGGGCCTTTTTGGATGACCGCCAATCTTCGCGTCCCGCTTCAATAAGTTATGCCTTGGCTATGAACTCTATTCAACCCCGAGCAACTTTTAAATGATCTTGCGCTAGAGGCTAAGTAACCTTTCAAATCGTACGACCTTACTTATTGCAATTATGATTTATTCCTAATGCATTGATCTTATGGGAAGAAAAAGCCACAATTAAAAACATATGAGTTTTTGAAAGAACACTTTCATGTTCTACGTTTAGCATGATCACTTGTCTAACTCTATCATTTCTCGTTCTTCACTATATAAAGACCTCTAATTAAAGAGACTCGTGAATACTTAGCCATGCAAGTCAAAATTAAGCCAAATTTGGATTAGCTTTCATTAAGACTATATCAAATCAAAGTTTTGGGTTTTCAAGCCACCTATAGGATCTTGCACTTTCTTGGACTTTTTCAAGTTTAGAGAATGCGTTTTATAGTTCCCTTGATAAGTGACTTTCTAGAATCAATTATAGGAACTTGCGAAAAGTTCTTGTTCTTAACCCGTATGAATTAAGACTTTCGCGTTTTAAAGCTCCCTATATAAAAGTCTAGCAAAACTTGAATTGAGCGGGTTAAGGAATGTAAATGGCTCCAAATGCCCATCAAGTCAAAAATTAACTCTTATTCTACCCAACGGAAAATATACATTCGTGTCTTAAAAACACTTATGAAAACTTAAGAAAATTTTTAAAATTTGGCCATTTTTAGCCTTATTAGCAAAACAAAACATTGAAAATTGGAAAGAGTGAGGGCGTAGCAAAGCAAGTATCTATTCACCCCCCCATACTAAAAGTAAACATTGTCCTTAATGTTTCGAGTCTAAAGGTGGAGCACCCCCATACTAGAGACGAAGAGTCGAATGCTTAGGATCTAGCATGGAAAGGGTGATCAACAATATATCTAAAGCCGTTTATTAAGTATGCTAAAAGATAATTGTTAGAACAATAAAGGATATGCCATGGAATCGTGAAAAACTTCTTCAAACGAACGATGGAGGCTCACGTAAACGAACACGAGAGTCTTCAATCGTAAATGATGATGATGATCTAGATAACACAATCACAAACAACCATGAGACAACGAGTTGAAAGGGTACAAGTCCCCTTATTAGTGAATAGTGAGCATAAAAGATAAGCATGGGTTCTCCCCTACGAGGCACCTCGTTTTTGATTACCGAGTCATGAGCTCGACTCGATCCCCTCAAAATGTGGTCATTTAGGAATAATCATGGTGTGGTCAATGGGGCTTACATGATAAACAAGGCCCAAAAAGCAACCGGTATAAAGGACTAAGTCCTTAAATGATGCAAAATACCGGGGTCGAAAATGGCGTTCTCGTTTTCATTGGAAAAACAATTCAACGCCACTTCAACATGTGCCATAAACTCAAAGAGTTTGAAGAAAATAGATGAGAAATAGAAGGGTGAGACAATTGGTAAGACAAACTTTCGAGCTACTCGAGGTAGACTCGCACCAAGCAAATAGAAAGATTTTCCATTTATTGCATCGGTGGAAGACCGAGATTTCCCTTTACATGAAATTCCGGGATCGAATATCTCGTCCTCGGTGGACAAGGATGAGGGAACATAAGGGGCTTCCCCCATACTAAAACCACACAAAGCATCGTCAAAAGGAGTAGACGAGCTTGTAGCACTCAAAACACGTGGTGATGACGGAATTAGATTTGTAGAAAAATCAATTAAATCACATTTAAAATCTTTTCCTTTTTTATCTTTTGAACTCTCCTTATGAAAATCCTTTTTGATTATGTCGAAAATATTTGGTGTTTCTAAGACGATGTTAGTCACACTAAAAATTCTCACATTTTGAAACCGTTTTGGTTTTGGTGGTGGCAAGTTCTCAAAACGTTTATCGACGAAGAAAACCTCCCCATCGGGGTCTATATATTCATCATCCGAAAGATCTTCCGTAGAAACCGGCAACTTATCAACACTTTTCAAGAATGAAGGTTCGAGGTGAGGCGAAGGATTCTTCGATTCAAGTATTGACGGTTTCTTCTTTGTAGGCTTTACACTCATAACCTCCACCGGCGGAGGAAATGGTAAATCGTTTTTGGCGACATTTCCTAAAACTCTTGGTGAAAATTCTTTGCAAACGACATTGGTTGAATCACCATGGTTTAAAGTTGCAATAGAATAGACATGAGAAAGATTGGAGTTTTGTGTTGCATTGATGACAAGTTCTTCTTCATTGAAACGAAGGGTGATTTTTCGAGCATGAACATCGATAAGTGCTCTTGATGTATCCAAAAATGAGCGACCCAAAATGAGAGGAACTTTTCGATCGATAGGAATGTCTACAACGATAAAGTCAACGAGATAGTAAAACTTTCCGACTTTAACAAAAACGTCCTCGGCTACTCCACATGCTAAAATCGTAGAATGATCAGCCATCTCGATGGACATGTTCGAAGGAGTAAGAGCCGGAAGCGAAAGCGATTTGAAAATCTCAAGAGGCATTAAATTAATACTAGCACCAAGATCGGCCAAGGCGTAGCATTCCTCCATATCTTGAATAGCACACGGAATCAAAAATTTACCGGGATCACCGACTTTTTGTGGTATGCGGCTAAGAAAAACCGATGAACAACTAGACGATTGTTGTAACTTCTCTTTGTTGTTTAGCATACTTTTGAAGTTTGCGGCGAATCGAGGCATCATGATAAGAGCGTCGACAAAACTTATGTTAAAATGTAGATCACGAAACATTTTCATAAATAGCTCAAATTGATAATTGTTCCGTTCTTGTGCTTTCTCTTTGTTACGTCTCGAAGGGTAGGGTAAAGGTGGTGTGGGTTGGTCATTAGGCAACGGCCTTGGAAACTCGAGTTCCACAATTGGTATTGGTTCAACCGTAGGTGTGGTATGAGCGGTACTTCGTGGGATTGTAATGTGCTCCTTTTTGACAATCACCTCGGGTTCTTTCTCGATTTCCTTCTCCTTAGAAGTACTTGGACGAGAGATTGGTTCCTTGAAAGTTTTACCACTTCGTGTAGTAATAACCTTCATTTCTCCCTTCGGGTTTGCAATGGTATCACTAGGAAGACCACCCGAAGAAGAGGGTTTACACATGATTGCTTCAAACATCTTAGCCATTCGGTCCTCAAATTTTGATTGCCTAGCATCCGCTTTTAATAACTCTTGCTTAATCTCATGTTGTCCTAATTCCATCTTTTGTTGATTTTGTTGAAGACGTTGGACATTTCCTTCCATTTTGTTTGCATGAGTTTTAAGTTCATTAGCAAGTTCATTTGTAAGCTCGTTTTTCAACTCGGATCTTAAGCTAATCATCTCACGTTGCATGTTATCAAATTTAGCATCATTTGCTTTAGCATAATCCAAAAATTCTCCTTGCAAATTTTTAGTGTGAGCATTTTGAAAACCTTGTGTAGTGTTTTGAAAATCACGGTTTTGATTTTGATTAGAAATTTGTCCATTCCCACTTTGATAATTCCCCTTGTTGTAGTTACGTGTGTTGCCTTGGTAATTACCTTGGTTGTTGTTTCGATAATTGTTAAAATTTTGGTTTGGTGGAGCTTGATTTGGACGGGAACCTTGGCCGTTTTGGTTGTAAGTTCCCGTTGCTACATAAGCACTCGAAGTGTTACCATCCGCGGTAATGCACTCGGAAAGATCATGAGCTCCCCCACAAGATAAACAACTCTTAGCAACCGCTTTAACCGAAGCGGAATTGGAAGCCTCTTGAGCCTTCCAATGGGACATTAGATTAGCAAATCTATCAAAAAACCGATTTTCCTCATTAGCTTCATCATGTAAGGCGTTAATGCTACGAGACGATTGTGACGAAGATGACGAACCCATATTGGAAACACTCGGTGTGTTACGAGGGTTATAAACCTTAGATCTATTTTCAATGATTTGTAAAGCCTCATTTGTCGTCTTGCACAAAAAATTACCACCCGCGGCGGCATTCAAATAATCTCGTTCATGATCATTAAGCCCATTATAAAAAGTATCCACTTGATGCAATTCCGTAAAATCATGGTGTGGACATTCATGTAACATTTTTTTAAAGCGTTCCCATGCCATTGAAAAACTTTCATTATTTCTTTGCACAAATCGTGAAATCTCATTTTTTAAGTGTGTTGTTTTAGATGGTGGAAAAAACTTGTTCACAAACTTAGAAACGAGATCGGCCCATGTCAAAATCGAATTTGGCGGTTCTTTCTCGAGCCAAATTTTTGCGGGACCATCCAACGAGTATGGAAACAACATCATCTTAATGGCGTCATGTGGAACATCCTTAAATTTGCTAGTGGCGGTGAGACGGTTAAAATTCCTAATATGGTAATGCGGGTTGTCTTTCTCATGACCTCTAAACTTATTTGCTTGCAACATTGACATTAAACCCGTCTTAATTTCGAAATTCTCCGCAAGAATGGCGGGAATAACAATAGCCTCTCCAAAACCCTCGGTGGGTGCTTGTAGCAACTCCATCATAGTACGATTAGCCATGACGACTTCTTGTTCTACAATAGGTTCAACAATTGGAGGTTCTTCAACAATCAACGTCTCTTGATTGGCTTGCTTTTGAAGTCGTTTACGAGCTCGTTTTGCTTGATTACGAGTGATCATAAACTTCAAGAAGAATGGGAGGTGAGCAAAGAAGATTCTTTTTGGGTGTTTTGTGAATTTTTTATTTTTTTGTGTTTTTGATGATATTTAATTTTTTTGGATTTTGGTGTATCTTCGTAGACAACAATCTACAAAATCTCTCCTCGAATCAAACTCTTGATTAAAGAAGCCTCAAAGGAATGAAAACGATCACGTGGAGTGAACGTCTTCCAATGACTTTAGAACTTTGGTGAAAACCAAATTGTTCAAGAGGGTTTAATCACAAAGAAAACAAGCAAATATATTATACGTAATAATACTTTGGGCGGCAAAACCCTCGATTAGCCTTCAATCTCAAAATACTCACAAGCAAGCGGGGAAACGAGGCGGCGCGAAGCACTTAAGAGCCTTTTTCCTTAGGGTATATTTTATAATACCCGCCTTATACCCACCTTATAGTTTGTATCTTTCAAAATCGAGCTTCACGAAAGTATTTATCTATTTTTGCCTTTTCTTTTTGTTTGTGATTCGAATACAATAATTAGGAGATCAAATCCCAATTAAGGTTGTGTTTTCACACTTTTGGAGATATTGTAAATTTATTGTGATACTTAATACAATATAGTAATATTTATACAAGAAAAACCAAGAAAACCGATAATACGTATTAGTAGAGTTCTACTAATACAAATTCTATTTGGTTAATATTAAAAACAACAATACAAATTAATCACGACACACCTCCCCGGCAGCGGTGCCAAAGTGATTGTGGTAAATTTACACCTCTTTTAGGAAAAGGAGGGTAAGTAGTGGTAAGTATCAAACAAATGATTTTAGGAAAAATCAAGTGTTAATGACCCTTATGGATTCCAAGTTCGTTTCCCAAGGAGGTATATGTGTGTGAAAAACTTGCCAAATGTTGATTGGTTTAGAAGGGGATTAGAAGAGAAAATGACGAAGACGTAAAAAATAAAAATAAACAAGAAAAATCACTATTAGAAAGTTAAGACGTAAAACCTTAAAAATCACCAAAATTAAAATAAATTCTAAAAATTACCAAAAATTTACCAAAAATCAAAAATAATAAACTAAGAGTTTACCAATGATCAAAACTTTTTTAAACCTTTTAAATAATTAAATATTCAATTTTTAAATGCTAATTAAAGCCCTAAAAATCAAATAAATTATCAAAAAGCCCAAATAAAGATTTTTCAATTGATAAACCTCAAAAATGACCTAAAAAGATTAAAAACTATTTTTAGAAATTTTAAAACTAATAAAAACTATTTAAAATGATTTAAAAACTATTAAAACTTAAAATAATTATAAAAATTAATCTAAAAGAGATAAAATTATTCTAAAAGTTGCTAAATTCCTATTTTAATGTATTAAACCTAAGAAAAATGTAAAAAGTTGGAAAATGTGAAATCTTAAAAATAATAATAAAATAATAATAAAATAATATTAAAAATCCTAAAATTAAAAAAAATTCTAAAAACTTGCAAACTAGTTTATTTTAACCTAAATAATCAGAAAATGAAAGTGAAATTACCAAAATACCCCTATTGGGCCCTCAAATGGTCCAAATCCAATTTCAGTCAACACAAATGGGCTTTTGGGCCCAAAAAGTCAAACTTGGCCCAATTGACTTGGAAAAGCCCTATCTGACTTAAAATTTAATTCTAAGAACAAAACTCTAAAGGCCCAAAAGCTGAAAATGTGCTTATCACAGCTTATTGAACACAAAGCTTATTCTTATTGGGCTTTTCAGCCCATTAAGCCATAAGCTAATGCCATAAGCTCTAATTTGACACACAACCCTCTTTTAGGATGCCAAAGAGATCTGTCAAAAGAAATTTTCAATAAGCTCACTTAATAAGCCAGAAAATAGAAAAGCAAAAATCCACAAAACGACAAAACAGTCGTTTTTGAGAAATACTGAACCTCAGAAGCTGATTCAACTTGCAAAAGCTTTCAAATGGACTCAATAAGCAATATCAATCAACAAAAATCCAATAAGCTCAACCAATAAGCCAGAATAAGCACAAAAGAGCTTATGTAAAAGTCAAAGGACTTGGTTTTCTAGTCAAACCTAAAAGTCAACCACCCAAATGCTCCAGTATGAACAAATGGGTCAAAATATGAGCACCTATTACAAAAACAAAGTTGTTGCAGGTTGAAATAAGCTATTATAGCTTATTGATAAGCTGACACCAATATTGCACTATCAGTGGCAACCAGCAGGGGAAAGGAGTTCCCACTGCTTTGACTATTTGACCAAGCTTATTTGAGAGTTCTGGTTTGATTCAATTGGAAACAAAGGCACCCTTGTGATCAGTGAACCACAAGGAGTCAATAGCAACAATAAAATCACAAAATGATCCACACAATAAGCCACAATAAGCCAAACAGTCACCAGATAAGCACCAGATATGCAAATAAGCAGTTAAGCACTTAATAAGCAGATTTCAGCAAAATAAGCCAACCAAACTTAACCAGATGCATACACAAGCTATATAAACTAACAATAAGCACAAAGCAACAAGAAACAAACACTGAATCAAAGTAAATAGCAAGATCAAAGCACAAAAAGTTACTGATGAACCAAGAACAATATGCAGAAACAGTTTGCTGATATACTTGACACTTGATCCAATTTCAAGCCTCAAATCCTCCTACCCTGGTGTGATTAACTATGATTTAGCACTTGTTACCCTTAACCTATGCTTAGATCTAGGTGTCCTCAAAATCCTAGCCAATTTTACCAAGTTATGAAGATTTTATAGCCAATCTATGAATCTATGTGTTCAAGACCACAAAACCTGCAAACAGATGAACATATGCACCCAAATAACAGATACCAATACTTGCATACAACACACAAGCACTTAACAAGCCACAAATCCAACTTATGCAGTAATCCCAAACACCCTTTTAAAACTTATTTTCACAAATTTTCAAAGGATCATTAAGATTCAACCCACAAATCAGATCAGTAACACCTCATTAACTTCAAACAAAGCCAAATCAACAATAATCAACCACAATAACACAGATTCAAGCAATAATCCACAAAAATCACAAATAATCAGAAACTTAAGGAGAAAATGAAAAGGGAAGAAGGTGCAAACCTCCAAGACCTACATCCAGGCCCTGGATTGTTTGAGCTGAGGTACTAGCAAAACAAGTACCAGCTTCCAATGCTGCTAAGATGAACAAACACAAAGTGAGATAAAAAATAATGCCAACTTTCTGATTTTTGAAACCCAAGCTTTATCAACTAAAACCTTGCCTCAAAAACCTTCAAACATATAAATGGAACTCAGATTTTAGCTTCTCAAACACCAAACTTTTATAAATAACAGATTAGAACTCAAATTTTTAAGAAATTCAAACTTTATTTCATAAAAAGGAATTACAAAGATTTAAAGCTAAAATCTGGAACAAAGGGACTCTCACATGTTGAGGTCTCCTTTTATAGGCAAATGCCTAGCTAACACTATTCATAAACCCTAGATGTGAAATTCCCTAAATGCCCTAAGTCCTTGAGTGCGTTTGTTGTTGATGAGCTGTCCAAAGTGATCTTGGACGTTCATTTTAGCTTTGTTATGAAGCAATGATCCTTGGCTGTTGATCTTAACACGTGGCATGACTTGGAGGGCAAGTACTCATGTGATGGGTGAAACGGTTTGAATGGTGGGGTCCTTTGGGTGAGTGGGAGTGTGAGTTTAAGCATGGGATGGATTCGTGTGAGGGTTAATTGTGTTTTGGTAAAGGTAATTGTAAAAACCCCCTTGTTGGTGAAAAGTAAAAACTGGGTTCATGCGTGCTACAGTAATACCTTTTGATCCGTTTTCTTAGGGAAAAAGATGTTTGGCGCGTGTTTAGGGATTTAAACTTATAAACTTGGCAGCCTTGGTCCTTTTTCTTTCTTCCTCTTGTCTTTTGTAAGTAAACTTCTATCAGCGCCCATTTATACTTGTAACAACTTTCACCACTTGGCAATTTTGGCACAAAACTTTATAAAAAGTGTTTCAAGGGTTGTTTTTGCCATTTTGAGATATTTCAAGGACTGATTTTGAACATTCTTGATCTTCAAAGGTCTTCATTGTACCTTTGACTTCATGAGGGACCATTATTGGCAATTTTGATTTGTTGACGGACTATTCTTGCCATTTCTTTAAAGTTGAAGGACCTTTTGTGTAATTTTGACAAACTTAAGGGACCAAACTTGTAATTATTTATATACAAGGGTTTTAAGTGTCATTTCTTCAATAATTGAGGATCAATCTTGTTTGTCTTCAAGTCTTCAAGGGTATTTGTTGAGAATTCCATGATTAAGGCCCGATTCTTTGTACGGCTTCGTTTCCTGTGTCCGTTTTTCCTTGTAACTTGTGATCTTTTGTCTTTTTCACGATATCCATACCTAAAATACACAAGTAAACAAACACAAGCATATATATGGTATTTTATGACATTTTTATGCATTTAAAGCCCGAAAAGAACGATGAGATCATGTATAAATGCCATCTCATCACTCCCCCATACTAAGCCATTGCCGTGCCCTCACGCAATGCTAGAATAAAGTATCTAAGCATCACCAAAGTTCAATTTTATTAACCTTTATTGAAGAGTAAAAGACTTCCAACATACTATGATGATGTGTAAAGACATAACGTATGATTTTCATCACAAAAAGTGACTTTTAGGGTCAAAGAATAGAAACAAGTAAATGCCCCTTAGAGTAAACTTCGTCATCCTTGATTGTCATACGTTCCATGCTAAGTGCAAAAACAAGATCATTGTTGGTACAAGTCACAATGCTAACACTACTCATACGTCCAAATTGTGTAATACTTTTTCTCCCCGCAATCCTAGTTATTATAAAAGGAAATGGGTTACTAGCATTTTTTATCTATTTGTCATGGATCACAAGTGATTCATATTGACTTATTTGAGTAGTTATTAGTCCGAAAGCAAAGTAGAACGATTTGATCAATAGTTAGCCGAAGGACAAAATCTTTTAAAACGGCTTCTCGTGTATCTCCTTAAGTTCATATCTTGGCATAACTCGTTTCACGATTTGAGACCTTTCTCGGACCGATATTTGGCATGTACTTCATACTTCAAATCTTGGGAAGACGTTCTTGAAATTATGGTCTTCTCTTCATATATTTGGAATTTCTTCACTTGACGTTTTTGAGAGATTCTTCATATTGGACCACGACTTCATCATTTTTCTTCAATCTTTACTTTGGATTTTGATATACAACGATCCGCCTCCTTTTCGGACTTGGATATATTTATCCTCATACCTTGTTAGGGTCTTTTTGGATAGACTTTCTCCATTCTTTAGGGGAGTAATTGCTTCTCGTCGTGTGTCTCGATCCTTCATATTGATTTAGGAATAATGATACTTTCACATCATCTTTGGATCTTTAGCAAAAATAGAGCTCCTCATGCCTTGTTAGGGCCTTTTTGGATGACCGCCAATCTTCGCGTCCCGCTTCAATAAGTTATGCCTTGGCTATGAACTCTATTCAACCCCGAGCAACTTTTAAATGATCTTGCGCTAGAGGCTAAGTAACCTTTCAAATCGTACGACCTTACTTATTGCAATTATGATTTATTCCTAATGCATTGATCTTATGGGAAGAAAAAGCCACAATTAAAAACATATGAGTTTTTGAAAGAACACTTTCATGTTCTACGTTTAGCATGATCACTTGTCTAACTCTATCATTTCTCGTTCTTCACTATATAAAGACCTCTAATTAAAGAGACTCGTGAATACTTAGCCATGCAAGTCAAAATTAAGCCAAATTTGGATTAGCTTTCATTAAGACTATATCAAATCAAAGTTTTGGGTTTTCAAGCCACCTATAGGATCTTGCACTTTCTTGGACTTTTTCAAGTTTAGAGAATGCGTTTTATAGTTCCCTTGATAAGTGACTTTCTAGAATCAATTATAGGAACTTGCGAAAAGTTCTTGTTCTTAACCCGTATGAATTAAGACTTTCGCGTTTTAAAGCTCCCTATATAAAAGTCTAGCAAAACTTGAATTGAGCGGGTTAAGGAATGTAAATGGCTCCAAATGCCCATCAAGTCAAAAATTAACTCTTATTCTACCCAACGGAAAATATACATTCGTGTCTTAAAAACACTTATGAAAACTTAAGAAAATTTTTAAAATTTGGCCATTTTTAGCCTTATTAGCAAAACAAAACATTGAAAATTGGAAAGAGTGAGGGCGTAGCAAAGCAAGTATCTATTCACCCCCCCATACTAAAAGTAAACATTGTCCTCAATGTTTCGAGTCTAAAGGTGGAGCACCCCCATACTAGAGACGAAGAGTCGAATGCTTAGGATCTAGCATGGAAAGGGTGATCAACAATATATCTAAAGCCGTTTATTAAGTATGCTAAAAGATAATTGTTAGAACAATAAAGGATATGCCATGGAATCGTGAAAAACTTCTTCAAACGAACGATGGAGGCTCACGTAAACGAACACGAGAGTCTTCAATCGTAAATGATGATGATGATCTAGATAACACAATCACAAACAACCATGAGACAACGAGTTGAAAGGGTACAAGTCCCCTTATTAGTGAATAGTGAGCATAAAAGATAAGCATGGGTTCTCCCCTACGAGGCACCTCGTTTTTGATTACCGAGTCATGAGCTCGACTCGATCCCCTCAAAATGTGGTCATTTAGGAATAATCATGGTGTGGTCAATGGGGCTTACATGATAAACAAGGCCCAAAAAGCAACCGGTATAAAGGACTAAGTCCTTAAATGATGCAAAATACCGGGGTCGAAAATGGCGTTCTCGTTTTCATTGGAAAAACAATTCAACGCCACTTCAACATGTGCCATAAACTCAAAGAGTTTGAAGAAAATAGATGAGAAATAGAAGGGTGAGACAATTGGTAAGACAAACTTTCGAGCTACTCGAGGTAGACTCGCACCAAGCAAATAGAAAGATTTTCCATTTATTGCATCGGTGGAAGACCGAGATTTCCCTTTACATGAAATTCCGGGATCGAATATCTCGTCCTCGGTGGACAAGGATGAGGGAACATAAGGGGCTTCCCCCATACTAAAACCACACAAAGCATCGTCAAAAGGAGTAGACAAGCTTGTAGCACTCAAAACACGTGGTGATGACGGAATTAGATTTGTAGAAAAATCAATTAAATCACATTTAAAATCTTTTCCTTTTTTATCTTTTGAACTCTCCTTATGAAAATCCTTTTTGATTATGTCGAAAATATTTGGTGTTTCTAAGACGATGTTAGTCACACTAAAAATTCTCACATTTTGAAACCGTTTTGGTTTTGGTGGTGGCAAGTTCTCAAAACGTTTATCGACGAAGAAAACCTCCCCATCGGGGTCTATATATTCATCATCCGAAAGATCTTCCGTAGAAACCGGCAACTTATCAACACTTTTCAAGAATGAAGGTTCGAGGTGAGGCGAAGGATTCTTCGATTCAAGTATTGACGGTTTCTTCTTTGTAGGCTTTACACTCATAACCTCCACCGGCGGAGGAAATGGTAAATCGTTTTTGGCGACATTTCCTAAAACTCTTGGTGAAAATTCTTTGCAAACGACATTGGTTGAATCACCATGGTTTAAAGTTGCAATAGAATAGACATGAGAAAGATTGGAGTTTTGTGTTGCATTGATGACAAGTTCTTCTTCATTGAAACGAAGGGTGATTTTTCGAGCATGAACATCGATAAGTGCTCTTGATGTATCCAAAAATGAGCGACCCAAAATGAGAGGAACTTTTCGATCGATAGGAATGTCTACAACGATAAAGTCAACGAGATAGTAAAACTTTCCGACTTTAACAAAAACGTCCTCGGCTACTCCACATGCTAAAATCGTAGAATGATCAGCCATCTCGATGGACATGTTCGAAGGAGTAAGAGCCGGAAGCGAAAGCGATTTGAAAATCTCAAGAGGCATTAAATTAATACTAGCACCAAGATCGGCCAAGGCGTAGCATTCCTCCATATCTTGAATAGCACACGGAATCAAAAATTTACCGGGATCACCGACTTTTTGTGGTATGCGGCTAAGAAAAACCGATGAACAACTAGACGATTGTTGTAACTTCTCTTTGTTGTTTAGCATACTTTTGAAGTTTGCGGCGAATCGAGGCATCATGATAAGAGCGTCGACAAAACTTATGTTAAAATGTAGATCACGAAACATTTTCATAAATAGCTCAAATTGATAATTGTTCCGTTCTTGTGCTTTCTCTTTGTTACGTCTCGAAGGGTAGGGTAAAGGTGGTGTGGGTTGGTCATTAGGCAACGGCCTTGGAAACTCGAGTTCCACAATTGGTATTGGTTCAACCGTAGGTGTGGTATGAGCGGTACTTCGTGGGATTGTAATGTGCTCCTTTTTGACAATCACCTCGGGTTCTTTCTCGATTTCCTTCTCCTTAGAAGTACTTGGACGAGAGATTGGTTCCTTGAAAGTTTTACCACTTCGTGTAGTAATAACCTTCATTTCTCCCTTCGGGTTTGCAATGGTATCACTAGGAAGACCACCCGAAGAAGAGGGTTTACACATGATTGCTTCAAACATCTTAGCCATTCGGTCCTCAAATTTTGATTGCCTAGCATCCGCTTTTAATAACTCTTGCTTAATCTCATGTTGTCCTAATTCCATCTTTTGTTGATTTTGTTGAAGACGTTGGACATTTCCTTCCATTTTGTTTGCATGAGTTTTAAGTTCATTAGCAAGTTCATTTGTAAGCTCGTTTTTCAACTCGGATCTTAAGCTAATCATCTCACGTTGCATGTTATCAAATTTAGCATCATTTGCTTTAGCATAATCCAAAAATTCTCCTTGCAAATTTTTAGTGTGAGCATTTTGAAAACCTTGTGTAGTGTTTTGAAAATCACGGTTTTGATTTTGATTAGAAATTTGTCCATTCCCACTTTGATAATTCCCCTTGTTGTAGTTACGTGTGTTGCCTTGGTAATTACCTTGGTTGTTGTTTCGATAATTGTTAAAATTTTGGTTTGGTGGAGCTTGATTTGGACGGGAACCTTGGCCGTTTTGGTTGTAAGTTCCCGTTGCTACATAAGCACTCGAAGTGTTACCATCCGCGGTAATGCACTCGGAAAGATCATGAGCTCCCCCACAAGATAAACAACTCTTAGCAACCGCTTTAACCGAAGCGGAATTGGAAGCCTCTTGAGCCTTCCAATGGGACATTAGATTAGCAAATCTATCAAAAAACCGATTTTCCTCATTAGCTTCATCATGTAAGGCGTTAATGCTACGAGACGATTGTGACGAAGATGACGAACCCATATTGGAAACACTCGGTGTGTTACGAGGGTTATAAACCTTAGATCTATTTTCAATGATTTGTAAAGCCTCATTTGTCGTCTTGCACAAAAAATTACCACCCGCGGCGGCATTCAAATAATCTCGTTCATGATCATTAAGCCCATTATAAAAAGTATCCACTTGATGCAATTCCGTAAAATCATGGTGTGGACATTCATGTAACATTTTTTTAAAGCGTTCCCATGCCATTGAAAAACTTTCATTATTTCTTTGCACAAATCGTGAAATCTCATTTTTTAAGTGTGTTGTTTTAGATGGTGGAAAAAACTTGTTCACAAACTTAGAAACGAGATCGGCCCATGTCAAAATCGAATTTGGCGGTTCTTTCTCGAGCCAAATTTTTGCGGGACCATCCAACGAGTATGGAAACAACATCATCTTAATGGCGTCATGTGGAACATCCTTAAATTTGCTAGTGGCGGTGAGACGGTTAAAATTCCTAATATGGTAATGCGGGTTGTCTTTCTCATGACCTCTAAACTTATTTGCTTGCAACATTGACATTAAACCCGTCTTAATTTCGAAATTCTCCGCAAGAATGGCGGGAATAACAATAGCCTCTCCAAAACCCTCGGTGGGTGCTTGTAGCAACTCCATCATAGTACGATTAGCCATGACGACTTCTTGTTCTACAATAGGTTCAACAATTGGAGGTTCTTCAACAATCAACGTCTCTTGATTGGCTTGCTTTTGAAGTCGTTTACGAGCTCGTTTTGCTTGATTACGAGTGATCATAAACTTCAAGAAGAATGGGAGGTGAGCAAAGAAGATTCTTTTTGGGTGTTTTGTGAATTTTTTATTTTTTTGTGTTTTTGATGATATTTAATTTTTTTGGATTTTGGTGTATCTTCGTAGACAACAATCTACAAAATCTCTCCTCGAATCAAACTCTTGATTAAAGAAGCCTCAAAGGAATGAAAACGATCACGTGGAGTGAACGTCTTCCAATGACTTTAGAACTTTGGTGAAAACCAAATTGTTCAAGAGGGTTTAATCACAAAGAAAACAAGCAAATATATTATACGTAATAATACTTTGGGCGGCAAAACCCTCGATTAGCCTTCAATCTCAAAATACTCACAAGCAAGCGGGGAAACGAGGCGGCGCGAAGCACTTAAGAGCCTTTTTCCTTAGGGTATATTTTATAATACCCGCCTTATACCCACCTTATAGTTTGTATCTTTCAAAATCGAGCTTCACGAAAGTATTTATCTATTTTTGCCTTTTCTTTTTGTTTGTGATTCGAATACAATAATTAGGAGATCAAATCCCAATTAAGGTTGTGTTTTCACACTTTTGGAGATATTGTAAATTTATTGTGATACTTAATACAATATAGTAATATTTATACAAGAAAAACCAAGAAAACCGATAATACGTATTAGTAGAGTTCTACTAATACAAATTCTATTTGGTTAATATTAAAAACAACAATACAAATTAATCACGACACACCTCCCCGGCAGCGGTGCCAAAGTGATTGTGGTAAATTTACACCTCTTTTAGGAAAAGGAGGGTAAGTAGTGGTAAGTATCAAACAAATGATTTTAGGAAAAATCAAGTGTTAATGACCCTTATGGATTCCAAGTTCGTTTCCCAAGGAGGTATATGTGTGTGAAAAACTTGCCAAATGTTGATTGGTTTAGAAGGGGATTAGAAGAGAAAATGACGAAGACGTAAAAAATAAAAATAAACAAGAAAAATCACTATTAGAAAGTTAAGACGTAAAACCTTAAAAATCACCAAAATTAAAATAAATTCTAAAAATTACCAAAAATTTACCAAAAATCAAAAATAATAAACTAAGAGTTTACCAATGATCAAAACTTTTTTAAACCTTTTAAATAATTAAATATTCAATTTTTAAATGCTAATTAAAGCCCTAAAAATCAAATAAATTATCAAAAAGCCCAAATAAAGATTTTTCAATTGATAAACCTCAAAAATGACCTAAAAAGATTAAAAACTATTTTTAGAAATTTTAAAACTAATAAAAACTATTTAAAATGATTTAAAAACTATTAAAACTTAAAATAATTATAAAAATTAATCTAAAAGAGATAAAATTATTCTAAAAGTTGCTAAATTCCTATTTTAATGTATTAAACCTAAGAAAAATGTAAAAAGTTGGAAAATGTGAAATCTTAAAAATAATAATAAAATAATAATAAAATAATATTAAAAATCCTAAAATTAAAAAAAATTCTAAAAACTTGCAAACTAGTTTATTTTAACCTAAATAATCAGAAAATGAAAGTGAAATTACCAAAATACCCCTATTGGGCCCTCAAATGGTCCAAATCCAATTTCAGTCAACACAAATGGGCTTTTGGGCCCAAAAAGTCAAACTTGGCCCAATTGACTTGGAAAAGCCCTATCTGACTTAAAATTTAATTCTAAGAACAAAACTCTAAAGGCCCAAAAGCTGAAAATGTGCTTATCACAGCTTATTGAACACAAAGCTTATTCTTATTGGGCTTTTCAGCCCATTAAGCCATAAGCTAATGTCATAAGCTCTAATTTGACACACAACCCTCTTTTAGGATGCCAAAGAGATCTGTCAAAAGAAATTTTCAATAAGCTCACTTAATAAGCCAGAAAATAGAAAAGCAAAAATCCACAAAACGACAAAACAGTCGTTTTTGAGAAATACTGAACCTCAGAAGCTGATTCAACTTGCAAAAGCTTTCAAATGGACTCAATAAGCAATATCAATCAACAAAAATCCAATAAGCTCAACCAATAAGCCAGAATAAGCACAAAAGAGCTTATGTAAAAGTCAAAGGACTTGGTTTTCTAGTCAAACCTAAAAGTCAACCACCCAAATGCTCCAGTATGAACAAATGGGTCAAAATATGAGCACCTATTACAAAAACAAAGTTGTTGCAGGTTGAAATAAGCTATTATAGCTTATTGATAAGCTGACACCAATATTGCACTATCAGTGGCAACCAGCAGGGGAAAGGAGTTCCCACTGCTTTGACTATTTGACCAAGCTTATTTGAGAGTTCTGGTTTGATTCAATTGGAAACAAAGGCACCCTTGTGATCAGTGAACCACAAGGAGTCAATAGCAACAATAAAATCACAAAATGATCCACACAATAAGCCACAATAAGCCAAACAGTCACCAGATAAGCACCAGATATGCAAATAAGCAGTTAAGCACTTAATAAGCAGATTTCAGCAAAATAAGCCAACCAAACTTAACCAGATGCATACACAAGCTATATAAACTAACAATAAGCACAAAGCAACAAGAAACAAACACTGAATCAAAGTAAATAGCAAGATCAAAGCACAAAAAGTTACTGATGAACCAAGAACAATATGCAGAAACAGTTTGCTGATATACTTGACACTTGATCCAATTTCAAGCCTCAAATCCTCCTACCCTGGTGTGATTAACTATGATTTAGCACTTGTTACCCTTAACCTATGCTTAGATCTAGGTGTCCTCAAAATCCTAGCCAATTTTACCAAGTTATGAAGATTTTATAGCCAATCTATGAATCTATGTGTTCAAGACCACAAAACCTGCAAACAGATGAACATATGCACCCAAATAACAGATACCAATACTTGCATACAACACACAAGCACTTAACAAGCCACAAATCCAACTTATGCAGTAATCCCAAACACCCTTTTAAAACTTATTTTCACAAATTTTCAAAGGATCATTAAGATTCAACCCACAAATCAGATCAGTAACACCTCATTAACTTCAAACAAAGCCAAATCAACAATAATCAACCACAATAACACAGATTCAAGCAATAATCCACAAAAATCACAAATAATCAGAAACTTAAGGAGAAAATGAAAAGGGAAGAAGGTGCAAACCTCCAAGACCTACATCCAGGCCCTGGATTGTTTGAGCTGAGGTACTAGCAAAACAAGTACCAGCTTCCAATGCTGCTAAGATGAACAAACACAAAGTGAGATAAAAAATAATGCCAACTTTCTGATTTTTGAAACCCAAGCTTTATCAACTAAAACCTTGCCTCAAAAACCTTCAAACATATAAATGGAACTCAGATTTTAGCTTCTCAAACACCAAACTTTTATAAATAACAGATTAGAACTCAAATTTTTAAGAAATTCAAACTTTATTTCATAAAAAGGAATTACAAAGATTTAAAGCTAAAATCTGGAACAAAGGGACTCTCAAATGTTGAGGTCTCCTTTTATAGGCAAATGCCTGGCTAACACTATTCATAAACCCTAGATGTGAAATTCCCTAAATGCCCTAAGTCCTTGAGTGCGTTTGTTGTTGATGAGCTGTCCAAAGTGATCTTGGACGTTCATTTTAGCTTTGTTATGAAGCAATGATCCTTGGCTGTTGATCTTAACACGTGGCATGACTTGGAGGGCAAGTACTCATGTGATGGGTGAAACGGTTTGAATGGTGGGGTCCTTTGGGTGAGTGGGAGTGTGAGTTTAAGCATGGGATGGATTCGTGTGAGGGTTAATTGTGTTTTGGTAAAGGTAATTGTAAAAACCCCCTTGTTGGTGAAAAGTAAAAACTGGGTTCATGCGTGCTACAGTAATACCTTTTGATCCGTTTTCTAAGGGAAAAAGATGTTTGGCGCGTGTTTAGGGATTTAAACTTATAAACTTGACAGCCTTGGTCCTTTTTCTTTCTTCCTCTTGTCTTTTGTAAGTAAACTTCTATCAGCGCCCATTTATACTTGTAACAACTTTTACCACTTGGCAATTTTGGCACAAAACTTTATAAAAAGTGTTTCAAGGGTTGTTTTTGCCATTTTGAGATATTTCAAGGACTGATTTTGAACATTCTTGATCTTCAAAGGTCTTCATTGTATCTTTGACTTCATGAGGGACCATTATTGGCAATTTTGATTTGTTGAGGGACTATTCTTGCCATTTCTTCAAAGTTGAAGGACCTTTTGTGTAATTTTGACAAACTTAAGGGACCAAACTTGTAATTATTAATATACAAGGGTTTTAAGTGTCATTTCTTCAATAATTGAGGATCAATCTTGTTTTTCTTCAAGTCTTCAAGGGTATTTGTTGAGAATTCCATGATTAAGGCCCGGTTCTTTGTACGGCTTCGTTTCTTGTGTCCGTTTTTCCTTGTAACTTGTGATCTTTTGTCTTTTTCATGATATCCATACCTAAAATACACAAGTAAACAAACACAAGCATATAATATGGTATTTTATGACATTTTTATGCATTTAAAGCCCGAAAAGAACGATGAGATCATGTATAAATGCCATCTCATCAAAGCACATGGTAATGGTAGTGTAAAAGATTCCACAAAAGTGGTATCATCTTGGATGACTTTGTTGACCTTTTCACTCTTATGAATGTTAACAAAGGGATCATGATACTCAAAATGAGTTGCATGAAAAACCCGCACATTAAGATCAAAGCGAGTGGGAAGGAGATTTGGAGTAAAGAGAATTTCTCCCTCCGGGTCAACATTATCATCATCATAAATCGGTTGATTAAACCGAGGGTTTTCATCACCGTCATTAGACTCTTCCTCAAATTTCAAAGGAATGTCTATGTAAAGAAACTCATCATCCTCCTTAAAAATAAGTTCATCATCACAACGGTTGTGAGATAAAGGAGGCATGATGCTCTCAAAATCCTCTTGAAACAATGGATTATTGTTCATTGAAGCTTCAAAAAGAGGATTTGAGTAAGTCACGAGAGTGTCATCAATCTTGTCATCACAAGAAATATCCGACAAGGTATCAAGTGTGTCACACTCAGATACAAGATCATCATTCTCATTAGAAGGTAATTCATCAGAGAATTCCTCGAGAATGGTAGGTAAAACATGAGAATCACGTTTGATCTCGAGATAAAAAACGTCTTCATTTCCCCGTGGAAGTGGATCAATGAGAGCAACAAGTTCACCGACGAACTCGTCTAACGAATAGTCACTAACCTCACTCGGTGTAAAGTTAGGAATCAAAGGCTCTTCAATGGAAGAATGTGCCTTGGCAACAACGATTTGGTCCGTTAGAGGGAGTGAAAATGAGTCCATTTTCATTGATTGTTCAATTAAAGCAATATCTCCCTCGGGATCGAAGTTTTCGTTCTCAAACTCACTAGCATCGAATGGTGCACTAAGGTAATCATTTATTTCCTTATCGATCTTAGAACTAACATCATCCTCGTGTGGATTGAGTGGAGATGAAGTGATGTTACAACATGTTTCAACAAAACGAACATCTCTCTTCGGCTTTAACTTTTCATTTTCACGAGACGAAGAATCTATGATTGGTCTTACACCTTTGTAAAAGAGAGATCCCTTATTGTTTTCAAACATTTCCACAAGTTTTACACTTTCCACTCTTTTAAATCTTGGAAGTTTTTCCGGTTTGAAAACAATACTTTTATCCCCATAAAACAATTTAATCTCTTCTTTCCTCATATCAACTAAAACTTGAGCCGTGCACAAAAATGGTCGTCCTAAAATTATAGGCACACGAGGATTGGTCTCATAATCAACGATTGAAAAATCGGCTAAGTACAAAAACTTTCCCACTTCTACAATGACATTTTCCGCTATACCAACCGGATGTGCGGTGGTTCCATTAGCAAGCTCAATAATCATACGAGTAGGAGTAAGTGGAGTATAATCAAGAGTTTTCCACATGGACAAAGGCATCAAATTAATGCTAGCTCCTAGATTGGCTAGGGCTTTGCATTCCCCAAGCTCGTTGAAAACACAAGGTATCAAAAATTGACCCGGATCTCCATGTTTCTCGGGATAGAAATCAAAGAAAACCGCATCGCAATTGATGTCAAAGGTAGCCTTGGTAACATCGAGAAAGGTTTCCTTAGGTGGAGGATTAAACTCAATCATATCTTCACACTCGTCATAAACCGTGATGGCTTTCATCTCACCCTTCGGGTTTGGAATGGTGTTACTAGGCAAACCACCCGAAGGAGTAGGAAGTTTGGTCATAAATCCCTCAAACATCGAAAGCAATTTATTTTGACATTGTTCCAAACTTTTCTCTATACGGATTTGGTTTTGCTCTAGTCTTTGTTGGTTAAGCCCAATCTTATTATTTTGCCCTCTAATCGAATTTTGAAACTCGTTTTTCAAAGTTGCCATTTGTCCTTGAATGTTATTTTAAAAAGCTTTCTAGTTTGCCTCATTCATTTTTATGTAGCTTGACAAATCATTTTGATTATTGCTTTGAAAACCTTGATTGTTTTGATTGCCTTGAAATCCATATCCATGATTAAAATTCCCTTGGTTCCCACGGTTAAAATTATTCCCATTATTTCCATCGTTGTACCTATTTTGAACCGGTGGAGCCACATAAGTTTGACGAGGAGCTTGACCGTTAGGGCCATAAGTTCCCGTCGTGGCAAAAGCACTAGCTTGATCAAACCCCGTGGTTGAACAAGCATAATTTGGATGTGCTCCACCACAAGCTACACAAAAATTCTCAACCGCATTAATCGAAGCGGGAGTCGTCTTCCTAATCTCATTCAACAAAGTCGCGAATCCACTATCAATCTTAGAGTCTAATCTAGCAATCTCGGGATTAGATGAACTAGCATTAGAAACAACTGTTGATCCCAAACTTAGATCGATTAAGCTTTGTGTATACGAGATTAGATCAAGTACTACACGTAGAGAAACCTTTGCTTATGAATAAAGTAACAAAGTGTTATGCGGAATTAACACTTGATCTAAAACACAAAGATGTTAAACAAACTTTCACTTGTATTAGAATAATCGTACTTGGTTACAATGAAAGAGTTTAACTTGCGAATACTTATGAAAACTTATATTAACTTTAACCTAAAAGATCTTCTTTTATAGAACAAGAAGTCTTGTACAATAAGCTACGAATCAACTATTCTAGGTAAAGATAAACATAGAAAATACATTATCGTCTCTATCCTTACTAGAAGTATTCTAGAATATAATAAACATGTAGCTCACATCTTCCATCAGTGCTTGTCTTCAATCTGTCAACGCTTGACTTTAACTTGTCAACGCTTATGCTGTCAGCGCTCACTTTGCTCTTGTCAACGCTTGAGTTGTTCTTGTCAGCGTTCAAGTGTTCTGGCCTAAATTTATTCCCAACAATCCTCCCCTAAACTTGATATCCACTCTTATGATCAAGTTTCTGAATAAACACTAAGAACTTGGAGGAGTCTGACAAACCTTATCATATTGGTAATAAATAAATCTGATCAAATTCTTTGCCACGTCACTTGTATAGTCTATCTCCAACTGAGTGTCCTTCATCTTCTCCAAAACAGCCTTGGATATGAAATACTGAGCATCTACAAGTAAATACTCAGCAAACTTTGTAGAACTCAAATGGTATACACCTGCAGCTGAATATAACCTCCATTGAAGACCACTGAGGTCATCTTCAAGATCCTTCCATAATTCAGGATCTTCTTCTTTTGTCCCACACATTCTTTTGAATGTGGTCCAAAGTTTTATTCCATTGGCTGAAGTTGGTGCTTCAGCCTCATACTTGGTCTCTAGCAACCTCCAAAGGTCTACCAAGTCTTCTCTGTCACAACTTGCAAATAAAGATATGAGAGTGGTAAAAGTGTGTACCTCCTTGCCAAATCTTCCAATTTTCCAGAATCCACATTCATCTTCATCATAACTCACAATTGGATTCCTGGAATCTAGTGGTAACACATGCACCATATCTGAAGCTTCTAATGGGGAGAGCTTGAGGCTCTTTCTAATGATTGCTTCACTTGGATATAGTTGATTCATATCTTTTGGAAACTCAAGAACAAATCCCTTCTTTACTGGTCTAGGAACTATCATAGCTTTCTTGATTGCCATCTCTTCTGCAAGTTGCTCCTTTCTTTCATCTGAAAGAAGTCTGAAAGTGTTTTCTTCTTGCACTTTCACCCAAATAGGATAAGCCCTATGTTCCAACTCATCAAATGTCAAAGCCTTCAGCTTCTGATGTGTCCATCCAACTCCATGACATTTGAGCAACATAAAGTAGAGCTTCCTTCTATCCCTTTTCAACTCAGAGAGAATGTTGCTTGCCTTGTACTTCAACATCACCTTACAATCCTTCTGAACTCTAAGAAGAATTTCCAAACCCCATATCTGATCTGAAATGGTCAAGTCTGGATTATCCATACAGCTTTCTTCCCAAGAATTGTACATCTGAACTACCTCTGGCATATCAAAATCAATCTGCAACTTTAAATCTCTCAGCTTTTCCCTAGCAAGCTCATCACCATACTCAAGTCTTTCTGGTTCAACAATCATCACACTTGAATCTGAGCTAGCTTCATCACTTTCTTCTTCAGAAGTCACAACAAATGGTGACTTTTCCTTTTCACCTTGTTCCATCATTTGCTCAGCCAATCTTCTATCAAATTCAACCTGAGCTGCATTCTTTGGAACAATTTCTTCTACCAACTTACCCTTACCCTTATCTGTTGGTACAATTGTTGGTAGGGTAGATGATAATACCTGAGTAGGAACATCTTTGATGATAGATGATGACTGGAATACATCACCTCCATATACAGATCTGTCAACGCCCAAATTTCCTCTATCAGCGCCCAAAATACTTCTGTCAGCGTCCAAATTTGTCTTATCAACGCTCAAATATTTTCCCTCAGCGCCTTGTGTAACCTCTCTCAACATATCTGTAAATGATAAATTTAAATTGGTTGGAGAGATCAAGGACGTATCAAAACCTGTTTGTTCCTTCAAAGTAGTAAGAGCTTCAGCAATATCCAATGAACGACCATCTTGACTGCTCTTATCACTCAGATTTCTTTGATCTTCCTCCCCTTTGGAAGACTCCTCCATACCTCCCCTTGAATGAGCACTCTCCAAAACAACAATCCTCTCCCTCAATTCCTTGAGTTCAAGGCCTTGGTTACTGACAATTTGTACTAAGTCTGCATTTTGCTTTTGCAAGCTAATGCAGATAGCCGTCAATTCTAAAAGCGTCATTGGTTCCAGTCTGCCCTCTTCCAAAATGGGGATTTGACCTCCCAAAGCAGGTTCATTGGGCATGGATGAGGACTTAATGATGGTGGGACTGCCTTGGTCAGCTTCTAAGCCAGAACCAATAGTCCTAGCCTCATCCAGGTCACCAGCCACACTTGTGGTGGTGGTTCTCTCTGCTACATGGCTAGGACCACCAGAGGAGAACACTCCAGCAGTCCTTTGGCGTTTAAGCAACCTATATTCAGGTGGTGTGGAAGATGGTGTAGAAGAAGGTGTAGATGTGGGTTGGTTAAGGGGTGTTTGGGATTGTGATGGTTGGGTGTCAGTGGTGGAAACAGGCATATCAACGCCCACATTAGATGTGTCAGCGTCGAAGGGATTTTGGTCTATTTGCATTTGGTCAGGTGAGGGTAAAGGTTCAGGGATAGGTTCAAGTTGTGGGTGAAGGTCAATATGAGGTTGGGGGTCTGGTTGGGGTTGTGCTGCTGCAATAACAGCAAGCATGGCTGGGGTTAATGGTAGGTCTCTATGAGGTGGTGAATTCATCTTGGTAAAAATAGCTTTCTTTTGTTCAGGGATCTTATAAAAATCATTGTGATCCCTTGAACAATATCTTTGAGCATCAAAAACCATTTGCAGAAAACGGGGATAAGCTAAAGTCATTTTTGTCCCCTTGTTTTTACACATTCCTTCAAAAATCATTTTAGACCAGTTATAATTTTGCCCTGTTGCAATACACACAATAGCAGTTGCAATGGATCTATTGATCTCATTGTGTGCAGTACATTTAGGACTCAAACATTGAAGGAGAATGTGAATGAGGTACTTCCAGGCTGGGGGAAATTCCTGCTTATGGTACTTATTAAGAGTACCTTCATCAGGAATAGGGTATCCCAAAGCCCTAAGCCCTTGTTCTATTTCAGATATGGGAAGAATGGTTATACCATCAGCATCATTAAGATGCAAGGCCTGGCGTACCAAGGCCTCAGTAACCACCCAAGGTCTCCCATGTACAATAGAAGTCAATGTGGTCACTCCATTAACTGTTGAGGAACTGACAGTGTTCCAAAACTGTTTAATGTGTGTGACTGGAATGAGTGGTGCATGAGAAAGAGCATACCTTAATGGGGATGCATTCAAATACTCCACCATCTGTGTGTATTGAGGGAACAAAGTATTATCAGCAACAAGATAAGCAATCATGTTGTGTTGAGACTTGAACCCCAAATCCAATTCTGCTGAGTTAAATCTTGGTGCCATTGATGAAAGCTGTTAATTTGAAGTATAAAAGATGAAGGTTGATAAGAGAAAAGTGTTAGACAAGAATTATAGATACCCTGTTTAAAATAGGAGCCAAATTTATAGGAGTGGATGAATGCACGTGATTGGCCCAAAAATAGGCAAAGATTTTCAAAAATCAATCATGAAAATATTGAAAAAGTTTATAAGTTATCTCATGCATTTAATGAAAGTAACAACTCCTAAAATTACGGCTTGAAAATATGTCAAAAAGTAACAACTGGGTAGGTCCCATTGTTTGTCAACGGTCAAATATAACCCATCAACGCCCAACGGCTATAATCTTGTCAACGTTCGCCTAAAGCCATGTCAGCGTCCATTTTGGTCACAACAACGCTTGGAAAAATCTTGTCAGCGTCCAAAAATAAAATTGTTTTAAAAAGTGAAAAATGACCTTAACAAGTAATTTATCCTAGAGAAGATAACCAAAAGCTGATAATTATCATAGGGCGGCAAGCACTGTCCAGTTATGCACACTTGCATAAGCAAGATAGACATAACAGTCCTCTAGTGTCCCTTGCTAACCAAAATTCTTAACAACCAAGTTACCTTATAAAATCCTTGTTACTCCCAGGTAAAACCCATATCAAAATGATTCCCAAGCCTCCCAACAGACCACAACCAATTCTAGGCCAAAAAGGTCTTGGCAGCATGCAAAGTTGATATACTATGCATGCTACAGTGCCTCATGGTTTAGTAAAACTAACCCATACTCACCTGTGGAAACAATCTAGAATTGTGATGAGAGTATTGTAAGAATACCCAAGAGTCCTAAAGGTTCCTTAAACCTCCTTTTAAACTATGATACATGAGTTCTCAAAATATAAATGAACATTAAAAATTAATGTCAAGATAGGAATATAAATATTCCAACCATCATCCATAAACAAAACATGTCCAAATAGCTCTTCAAAGATCCATAAGCAACTCTGTATCCAATGGTATAAAGCTACCACCTACCTACACATTTAGAAGAAAACCACAAAACTAACATTTGTTGCTGACAGCGTCCCGACAACACTTATCAGCGTTGAAGGAACTCTTGTCAGCGTTAGACAATAATATCTCCAACAACGGCAAAATAACACTTGACAGCGTTACATTTACCTTTGTCAGTGTTAGAAAAATAATGTGGAAAATCTAAATCATCACAAAGATCAATAACAATGCATTATCCTGTACATACTTTTACAAAAAGGTTCCAAAACACATATTAAGTGAGATTAACCATTCCAATATTTGTTACCAAATATTGAAATCTTCCAGCATCAAAAGGTTTAGTTAATAAATCAGCCACATTGTCCTCTGTGTCTACCCTATCTGGTTGTATTAAACCTTTCTCAAAGCAATCTCTTATAAAATGATGTCTAATTTCTATATGTTTGGTTTTAGAATGATGTACAGGATTTTTAATAATGCATAAAGTACTGTTATTGTCTACAAAAATCTTGGTATGCATAAAATTATACCCATAATCCAACAGCTGGTTCTGAATCCATAAGACTTGTCCACAACAAGCAGCTGCAGCAACATATTCTGCTTCAGTTGTAGAGTTTGCCACCACTGTTTGTTTCTTGCATTGCCAAGATATTAATCTGCTCCCTAGAAATTGACATCCACCAGTTGTGGATTTCCTATCAAACTTGTCACCACCATAGTCACTGTCTGAATATGCAATAAGGTCCAATGGAGAATCTTTTGGGTACCACAAGCCAAGATCTGGGTAACATCTTAGGTACCTAAAAATTCTCTTCACAGCAAAAAGGTGACATTCTTTGGGAGTCACTTGATGGCGTGCACATGCACACACAGCAAACATGATGTCAGGTCTTGAGGCTGTAAGATACATCAATGATCCAATCATTGATCTATAGTGCCTAACATCCACATCCTTTCCAGCTCCAATTTTTCCCCAAGGGTGTTGCCTATCCATAGGAGTGGAAGCCTCCTTCTCATGTGGAGAAAAACCATATTTCGTCAAGATTTCAGCTACATACTTGTCTTGGGAGATGAAGATACCATCTTCTTTCTGCTGAACTTGTAAACCTAGAAAGAAGTTCATCTCACCCATTGCACTCATCTTGAATTTATCTGTCATGAGCTTGGAAAAATCCTCACTCATTTTTGGATCAGTAGACCCAAAAATGATGTCATCAACATAGACCTGCACAAGCAACACATGTTTTCCTTTCTTCTTTGTAAACAATGTCTGATCTATGGTGCCCCTTTTGAAACCATTTTCCACCAAGTAGGTGGACAATGTACCATACCATGCTCTTGGGGCTTGATGAAGTCCATACATTGCTTTCTTCACTCTATAGACCTTGTCTGGATTTTCAGGATCTTCAAAACCAGGAGGTTGCATAACGTATACCTCCTCAACAATTGTCCCATAGAGGAAAGCACTCTTCACATCCATTTGGTAAACAGTAAAATTCATACAAGAGGCATAAGCTAGAAAAATTCTTATAGCTTCAATTCTTGCAACTGGTGCAAAAACTTCTTCATAATCAATTCCTTCCTCTTGTGTATATCCCTGAGCTACCAAACGTGCCTTGTTTCTGACCACAATGCCTCTTTCATCTTTCTTGTTCCTTAGAACCCATCTTGTCCCAATTGGTCTCACATATCTAGGACAATCAACCAGCTCCCAAACATCCTGTATAGCAAATTGATGAAGCTCATGTGGCATTGCTTCCACCCAACTTGGTTCTTTGAGAGCATCAAAAATTTTCTTGGGTTCTTCCTGTGATAGAAAACAGGCAAACAAACATGCTTGTACAAGAGGGGTATCAACCTTCTTGTGTATATTGGCAATAAATCCACCAAGACCTTGATGGGATCTTCTTGTCTGAACTGGAGCCATAACATCACCAATGATCTGAGATGTGGGGTGATCCTTTGCTGTGGAAGTGAGAACTCCTCCTTCAAAAAGTCTGGTGTCCTCAATTTCACGCTCCATGTTGCCAATATCTTCTTCATCTGACTCTGTTTGATCAACATGAATCTCTTCATGGACATTGGAAGGTCCACCTTGTTCAAAATGTGAAGAGAAAAGATGTGCAAAGGTGTTGTCAAAGACTGATCCTTGTTTGTCAGCGTTAGGGCTAACAACGCTTGAACTGCTTGTGTCAGTGTCTGATCCATCAGCGTCTGAATTGCTCTTGTCAGCGCTTGATTTCCCTTTGTCAGCGCCTGAAGAAGTATGCACGTTTGTATTTGGTGGTATTTGAAAACCACCATTATCCTTTCTAGCAGCAGCAGCAGCAGCATAATACTCATCTGTCCATATAGGAAGTGTAACATATTCTTGTGTGGGAGATGATTTAACTGCTGGTGGTCCATCCTCCTTAGCAACCTGTATACCTGAAACATTACCAATTCTCTTTTCCAAAACACTTGAAGTTACCTTCACAATGTCTGGATCAGTAACAGGCATATAATTTAAAGCTCTAGATAAAGGTTCTAAGTCAAACAACCAATTTGGACCACTCTCAGGATCACTAGGTTTACTCTCTAAAAACCTAACATGTACTTTTTCAAGTATACGTTTTTCCTTTTTAATGTAAACCCTATATCCTTTGCTCTGCACTGAATAACCCATGAAGTAGCCTTCATCACCTTTTGAATCAAATTTTCCTAGGGCCTCACTAGTTTCTAAAACAACTACATGACAACCAAATGGCTTGAGAAAGCCAATATTGGGCTTCCTTCCCCAAAGTAATTCATAAGGTGTCTTATTATGTATCTTGTTGACCAATGCCCTATTTTGAACATAACAAGCTGTGTTAACAGCTTCAGCCCAAAAGGCTATAGGAAAGTGGGCATCAGCCAACATGGTTCTGGCTGCTTCAATAAGGGTCCTATTCTTCCTTTCAGCAACCCCATTTTGCTGTGGGGTTCTGGCTATGCTAAACTGCCTAGTAATCCCTTTCTTGGCACAAAAATCATCTAACAACTGATTTCTAAACTCACCCCCATTGTCACTTCTAATAATTTTGACCTCATTACCATTCTTCTTTTCAATTTGGGTAATGAAATTAATCAGACTTTGGGCAGTTTCACTTTTCTTGGCTAAAAAGAAAGTCCATGTAAACCTGGAAAAATCATCAGTGATAACAAAACAATATGATTTACCCTTCAGACTTTCTATATTAGTTGGACCAAAGAGGTCCATATGCAGTAAGTGAAGTGGTTTAGAACTAGAGTGCACCTGTTTAGACCTAAATGAGACCTTGTGCTGCTTGCCTTTAAGACATGCAACACAAGAGTGGTCATTGTGGAAAGCCTTTTCAGGCAAACCATCAACTAAACCAAGCCTCACAAGTCTATTGATATTCTTAAAGTTTATGTGCCCTAATCTCCTGTGCCAAAGATTACTTTCATCTACTGAGGCTTTAGCATACAGACATGACATTTTATTATTTATCTTAATTCCATTAAGATTCACATTATATATGTCTTTATGCCTTGGTGTTCTAAAATCTATGTATTTTTCCTCAGGGAGCTTATAATCTTTGCTTAACACCAAGCACTCAGTATCTGTGAAAAGAACCTTATTTTTGTTATCACACACTTGTGATACACTAAACAAATTATAATCCAGTTCTTTTACCAGGAAGACATTCTCAAATCTTAGATTGTTGGTGACAAGGGTTCCTTTTCCTGTGATTGTTCCATAGCCCCCTCCAAAGTATACCTTATCACCATCTTGAATAGGAGAGAAATTGGTCAGATAGTCTTCCTTTCCTGTCATGTGCCTTGAGCATCCACTATCCCAGTATCCATAATCATTGATCTTCTTCTGAATGCCCTGCACATAAAGAAAACACATTAGTTTTCTTTGGGAACCCAAGCCTTGGAAGACTTGGATTCATTTGGTTGTTCAACAAGAACAGACTTGGTTCTCATAACAACCCCATTTTCATCCCTGTTTGAATGAAATTCCCAGTTAACCCCAATTGGTGTTGACAATGCCTTTGAAATATAATGAAACCTGTTGCATGTCATAGAAATACCAGTAGAATTAGGGTTTTGGTCTTGTTTTGGTCTCCATGTTAAGCTAGTAGAAGCTTTAGACCTATTTCCCTGTGGTTGCAAATACCTAGGTTTAGCAGTGTGTCTATCAGCGCTGACATTTCTCCTGTCAGCGCCCCGATTGCTCTTATCAGCGTTGAACCTAGGGTTTGCTACAGGAACCCATTGCCTATTTGACCAAGTATTTGACTTTTGAAAAGGTCTTAGGCCTTGTGTGTTAGACCCTCTAGAAAAGAATGGGGCTGGTCTAACAACTTGTGAACTTTTGTTCACAAAGGTATTGGGTCTGACAGTGTTTGACCTATGCTGACTTTTGTCAGCGCTGAAATGGTTCCTATCAGCGCTGACATTGGAAGCGTTGACACATTTGTATGCCAAATGTGAGAAGCTACCACATGTGTAACAAGCTTTTCTAGACATAGTCTTAGGTCTAGAAGCAAAGAAGCCTGTTCCATGATTACTAACTTGGCTTTTTGGTGACCTAGTATTTCTATACATCTCAGCATACTTAACACTAGGTTTTCTAATAGTTTGTGGGCCAAGGTCAACAGCTTTGCCAGTGGTAGGGTGTGTGATCTTAATAGGTTTATGATCATAGGACTCCACAATTGGTATCATGTTTGGTGTGGGCTCATTTGGACTTTCACACAACAACCCTCCCTTAACAAACAAGGTGTGGTTAGCTTTCTTCCACTCATCTAGGTCAGTCAGTTTTTGCTTGTATTCCTCAACTGGGGAAGTCACTCTAGGTGGAGGAATGAATTCCTCCTCTTGGCATTCTGGCAAGCCAGTCCAAGATAAGTCCTTTGATTGGACACCATAGAAATCCCCAGCTGGTGGTGGAACACCAGTATAGTTATTCATCCCAATCCCACTCATATCCTTAGAGTCTCTTTGTTTACTAACACACTCTCCTAGGGATTGTGTGGCCTTATCAAATCTCTGGATTTTAAGACTCACATTATCTTTATTTTTGTTAGCCTCCTCTAACTGAGCTATCAAATCAAGATTAACCCTATTTACTATATCTTGAACATCCTTACTCTGATGTAACTCATGTTTTAAGATATTTATTTGATCCTTTAAATCAAACTCCATTTTCTTATACTCAGCTACTGTCTTTTCTGTTTGGGTAAGAGCAATCTGATAATTAGATACTTTGCATCTTTCAGTACTTGACTCATCTAATAATTTTACTATCTCTTGTTTTAATTTTTCAGTATTTAAATGACAACCCTTAGAACAGAAAGCATCATCATATACCTCATTATCTGATGAAGAGGAGGAGTGTGCCATGAGAGCATATTCAGCATGCTCTTCTTTAACTTCAGCAACCAAAGCTCTGTCCTCTTCCTCATTCTTAGCCATCCAGCTCCAGTCCCATTCTCCAACACCATCAATTTGTTGAACAGCAACCATGGCCTTGGGATCTGGGCTTTTAATCATTTGGCTTGAAGGCTTCCCAGCATCAGATCTTCTTGGAGATCTACATTCCCTCATAAAGTGCCCCATCCTATGACAGTTGTAGCACTCAACCTTGGACTTGTCAAATCCAGCAACATCCTTAGCATTAAAGGTCATCTTCTTCTTGAACCTTTTATTAAACCTGTTTGCTCTTAAGATTACAAGAGCCATAGTCCACTTGATGTCCATCTCTTCCAATTGTTCATCACTTATCTGCTCAAGATCTTCATAAGTAATCCTTGAATCACTGGGCAAAGAAGCAATGAAGGCACACACAGTATCTAGATCAAAACCAGCAGGTTTAATTCTATCAGCGCCATGATTGTGTGTGTCAGCGCTTGAGTACAAAGCGTTGACAGGATATGATCCAGCGCTGACAGATTGAGATCCAGGGGCTGAATGTCCATAGAAGTTCATGGAATCAAATTGGCCTTCACTTTGTGAGAAGAAGGCCATGTTGCTACTGGAAGATTTATTATCACTATCCAATTGCCATTCATTCTCCAACAGTCTTAGTTTGTTGAAGATGTCATCAAACCTTGAGGTCTTGTGGGTATTATTGACAAGAATGGATCTTGTCTCAATCTTCCATACATCACCAAGGCTTTTGAGAAAAGTAGCATTCAATTCAGGATCATCAATCTGTTTTCCCATGAAGGAAAGTTGACTTGTGATGTCAAGAAGTCTACTTCTCACACTGCTGAGATTCTCATTAGGTTGAGCTTTAAAGACAGCATACTCATGCAAGAGTTGCTTCTTCGTTTCTTCTTTTGTGTCAGCATTGCCACCATGTGCTACTTCAAGAGCTTCCCAAAGCTCTTTTGCAGACTCAAAGCGTTTGTACTTGTGCTGATTCTCATGACCTAGGGCATGTTTCAAGATGTTCAAGATTTTCATGTCCACCCTCTTCTTAGCTATATCTTCAACAGCTACAGCTCTCCCATCTCCAGGCTTTTCCACCTTATCAGCTTCTGGACAATTAGGAACAGCTGTCCTTGTGGCAATTGCAGCAGTAATCTTTGCTGCTTTGTCGAATGTGTTCCCATATTCGATAATCTCCCAAAGAGTGTAGTCATGAATAGCTATGTATTGCTCAAAATTGGACTTCCAAAGCTCAAAGTTCCTGGCATCAAACATGGGAATTTTGATACTAGGGTTTGAGAAGTTGTTTTGTAGCAAAGAAGCAGGTTGATCTGTGCCAGACATGATGTTTTTAGGGTTTTGAAAATTTTAGGGTTTTTAGGGTTTTTTGGTGTTTTAGGGTTCTTGCGTTACTTAAAGATCAAAAGTTTCTCAACAAGCTCTGATACCACTTGTTGATCCCAAACTTAGATCGATTAAGCTTTGTGTATACGAGATTAGATCAAGTACTACACGTAGAGAAACCTTTGCTTATGAATAAAGTAACAAAGTGTTATGCGGAATTAACACTTGATCTAAAACACAAAGATGTTAAACAAACTTTCACTTGTATTAGAATAATCGTACTTGGTTACAATGAAAGAGTTTAACTTGCGAATACTTATGAAAACTTATATTAACTTTAACCTAAAAGATCTTCTTTTATAGAACAAGAAGTCTTGTACAATAAGCTACGAATCAACTATTCTAGGTAAAGATAAACATAGAAAATACATTGTCGTCTCTATCCTTACTAGAAGTATTCTAGAATATAATAAACATGTAGCTCACATCTTCCATCAGTGCTTGTCTTCAATCTGTCAACGCTTGACTTTAACTTGTCAACGCTTATGTTGTCAGCGCTCACTTTGCTCTTGTCAACGCTTGAGTTGTTCTTGTCAGCGTTCAAGTGTTCTGGCCTAAATTTATTCCCAACAACAACCGGTGTGTTTCGTGCATATTGAGCTCTAGACTTGTTTTCAATTATTCCCCACGCGTCTCTCGGAGTTTTCCTTAAAAGATTACCACCCGCGGCATCATTTAAAGAATCTTGTTCAACCATGTTAAGCCCATTATAAAAAGTATTAATTTGATGCAATTCCGAGAAACCGTGGTGTGGACATTGTCTTAACATATCTTTAAACCTTTCCCAAGCAACTCCAAACGATTCATGCACTTTTTGTTCAAATCTAGTGATCTCATTCTTAAAATGGGTTGTTTTGGACGGTGGAAAGAAATAATTCATGAACTTAGACACTAAATCATCCCATGTTAAGATCGAACCCGGTGGTTCTTTCTCGTACCAAATCTTAGCATTACCCTCGAGCGAGTACGGAAAAAGCATGAGCTTAATCGCGTCATTCGGCACATCTCTAAACTTGAGAGTTGAGGTAATTCGAAGAAAATTCCAAATGTGAGAATGCGGGTTATCGGTCTCATTGCCACGAAATTGGTCGGCACGAATGAGCGATAAAAGACCCGTCTTAATCTCGTAATGATCCGCCAAAATAGCCGGTACAATGATTGCTTCCCCATACACTTCGGTGGGTGCACGGAGCAATTCCTCCATTGTACGGTTATCAGCCATCTCTACAACAATAGTTGGAAACTCGGGTTCCACTACACGTTGTTGACGATTCCTATTCCTACGAGGAATTCTTTCTAATCTATCGTGATTAATCAAAAGTCGATTAGATCGTAATTGCATAAACCAACGTGAAGAGAATTAGAGGGTTTGAGAAAAGAAAATAGATGAAGAAGATTATTTTTGTTTTTTTTATTTGGTATTGCTCAATAAAAAATGATCGATAAAAACACGGAATAAGGATGATTACTATGGAAGTAAACGATCCTCGATCGACTTTGAAACGATAGGTGAAAACCTAAACGTCTCGAGGGGCAATAAGTAAACAACAAAAATAAGATTTATTACTACTTGAGGCGGCAAACCAATAATCGGTTTTCCCTCTCAATATACGCACAAGCGAGCGGAGAAATGAGGTGGCTAAAAGCACTTAAAAACCTTTTTCTTTAGACGGCCTTTTATAGCACGTCGCCTTAAACCCACCTTATAGTTTGTATAAATCGAGTTCGAACTTCTTATTAGTATTTATCTATTTTGGCTTTTACTTTTGTTATGGATTCGAATACAATAGCTAGGTGATGAAATCCCAACTAAGGTCTTATTTGGTAGATAGGTAAATTTATTATGCTACGTAATACAATATAGTATTCACAAAAAACGAGAAAAACGATACATACTATATATACAAAAATAACAAAACTTTCCGAGGACGGAAAGGGTCTTCAAATCAACGATCGACAAATCTCCACGAAACGAATCGTACACAAGATCCCCGACAGCGGCGCCAAAATTTTTTGATGTGTCGTGATTAATACATACGGTATAGGGTAAGTTAGAAAATTACCTTTAGGAAAAAGTAATAGACTAAACTTTACCAAAGACGGATATAATTAAACACTCGATGTTGAACCAAGTTCGTTATACACGAAGATCTTATGAATATGAGACGTTTTGATTCGATTTGGACAATTGATTAGAATTGGTTTTCGGTTTTTAAACTAAAATTAATCCTACAAATTTTAAAACTATTTAATTTTATCCTAAAGTGCAAGAATCGTAAACCTCGAATTATTTTAATCTAAAACGATTACTTAAAAATTAAGACTATTTAAAATTTAAACTATCAAATTAAAACTTAATTATTAAAGTAAATTTACTTTTACACTATTTTTATTTAAATCTAAAATAATAAAAATCTGGATATTTAAAAACTAATTAAACTTTTAAAATTAATAAAAACATTTTTATTTTATTTTGATTTATTTATTATCTAAAGAAAAACTTTATAAAAGAAATATAAAAAAATGATTAAAAATGTAAAATAAGAGTATTTAATGTAAATAAAATATGCCAGCTAGTAAGATAGACACTATACTAATTAAATTGACTGTAAATAAAACCAAAAGAGCACTCAGCTCAAATGGCAAACGCATTGGTTGTTGCCCGTGAGGTCACGAGTTCGAGTCCAACAAGGGACGTTTTTGTGATATTATTTTTTTGGACGAAAATTAAACTGTCACAGGAGTGACTATTTTTTTACACAAATCTTATGAAAAAGCTGATAAGGATATCAGCTTATGAGTTAATCAGATCAAATGTATCTGATAACTGATAGCTTAAACATTAAAACAGCAAGAACATACAAAGTAGCCAAACAAGCTTAAATTCAGCAAGATAATAAAATAAGCACATCAGATCACATTAAGGAGTCTATAACAAATAACAAAAACACATTCTACTAATAATAAAGCAAAATCAGTAAAAAAAGCAATCTCAACAGACAAACACATTAAACTAGACCACAAATTAAACTCAATATCAAAACCTGCTAGCACTAAATCACCACAACAATCAGAAAATAGTAGACTAAAAACTCAGTTATATTAAATGAAGCAGATCTTAAACAGATAAGCCCTAACTCACATACTCAGATCAACCACAAGCTAAAACCAGAGGAATAAACAGACCTAGTTTATCAGATTCAATCAAAAACTTAACAACTCACATACTCAAAAATCAAAGCAGATTAACCACTAAAAAACAAACTCAGAAAGCAGATTCATAAACCTTCTCGAAACAGCAGATTCAAATAACAAACTTACACCCTAACATACTCATATCTTCCTAATCAATCTAAGTAACATTAAATTAAACCATATACGCATCTAAACTTATTAAACTAAATAACATGGAAATTAAAAAGTAAATGAACCTTTTTGTAGTAAACCGTTGAGCAGAAGGTTGTGCTGAACAACCTTATGAACCGGAAACGACATCACCATAACCATCAAACACCAATCAATCTGCTCGATCCATCAACAATCTCGAACCAGTGTAAAAACTTACCAGTGGGGAAAGTTTTACTCCAAATTTATTCTTTTAATATTCAATTTAAGCTATTAGATTAAGCTTAACCGAATATTTTAATCATTATTATATTAAAATAGACTGGAAAATAAATTCGCAATATTCAATCTCAACAGAAAATGAATGACAAAATTAAATCAACTCAAATCACTTTTTATTAATAATGAAGGACCAAGTACAAAATTTAAAGAAAGAAATTAAAAATTTTAATCCCACATCTAATTAAACATAATAACTTTAAAGAAATAAAATTGGATGATTACAATGATAAAAACGCTGGGTATTTATAGCTAAACCAGGGGGTGGGTTGTTGAGGAGAAATCATCCTGAGCCCTTCGATCTTCTATTCTTCTTTCTCTATCTTTTCTGTTTTGATCCAAAGGTGGATAATGATCCTTTGGCACACGGATCGCCAGCCTGTCACTTCTTGTGCTTCTTGTATGGATGCTGAGGTGTTTCTTTTCTATTGGTGGATGATGGATGGATGATGTATCAAAACGAATCACATGCTGCCACGTCTCCATGCTCTCCCACTCCTTTCTTCCGAAAACATAGGGGATTTAATTCCCCCTTGTGTGAATTACACGTGCCAAGTGAAAGCCCTAAATTTACTTGGGTAGATTAATCATTAGGGTTAGGAACAGTAATTTTTAGGGTTGGAGGCTCTGGTTATTTTGGTGAGGTGAGAGAAGAAAATGGTGGAGTTACTTAGGTTGTATCGAAAGATATTTGTGGTGGAAAAGTGAGGGTTATTGTGTGTAACATACGGTTTGACCAAATAAATATATAACTCATTTCTTTGTTACATGGGCCCTTGAACCCAACTTAATAATACTCCCTCATCATAAATTGGTACCTTTTGGACCTTATTGGACTTTCCCAAATACTTCCTTCGTTCCTTAATAATTTAGTATTGGGCTTTTATTCAAATGGACCCAAAATATTCTATCCGTCCATTATTATCTTGTAATTGGGCCCTTGTTGGGCTTTTTAGCTTCAAGACTTTATTAATGGGCTTCTAAGCCCATTAAGCTGAAATGGGACCCACTTGGACAATAAACTTCATAAATCCGTGAATAAAACGACTTGTTATCGGCTTTGTCGATCTTTTCATCAAACTTGTGCCGGTTTTCGCCAGTTTTCGTGAACTTGGTACCTACACACATCAAACAACAAAACACGCATATACAAGGCAATAATCATGATATTTATGCATTTATTGTGTGTTTTAAGATACAAATGATATGAGTAAAATCACTCATATCACCAGACCCATTAACTCGCTAAATGATATTTTAAGACTCGAAGTCTAAAATAATTTGGTAGAAAACGATGTTTTGAACAACTTTCTAGTTTTACTCGAAACATGAAACGGATAAAAAATGGATGAAAATGCCCTTGCATTAAATCTGTCAACAAAATGATATTTTAGAATTATTCAGAAAATAACTTCCTAGATTTTACAATCTCAAATGAGCGTAACTTTCTCGATTTTAATGTTTACTGGTGAAATATTATGTCCTAAACGAACATCTCAGCAGGTAGAAATACATATTTTTATGTCTAATTATAAAAATATTTTCTCGACACTGTTAAATTCCTTGTAAAGTTTCTGTACAAAGTATATTTTTCGACCCAGCTTGAAATTAAATCTAAATTTCATGATAACTCAAAATTAATGTACACACAAAACTAATGGACTCCATAAAGACGAAAGAGAATAAACTGTATAATTAATCATGTAAAGAAAACACGGTATAGAAATGGTTCAAGAATGCCAACGATAAACTAAGAAATCAAAAATGGCGCATGACATTCATGTCTTCGATGCAGTAAGGTCTCCTAGTGGCACGATTTTCCAAAATCACAAGACAATTCGAGAAAGAAACGGAACATTAATGGGTCGCACCCTTGGAGTGAGGAGGTTTAATGAAAAAGGGAGGGTACAAGTTTATAGACTAGAATCGTATTCCAAACAATCGCCGCATAATAAATGACGATCATGTTTTCAAAGTACAACAGACGTTGTAATTCGAAATCGAAACGCAGTATGGTCAATGAAATAAGATATAATCCATGTACAAGTGTCGTGTAAAAATGGTGACATAAAGGTCAATCAAGGTTGCGAGAACTCACAATATTATTCAACACGGATTTCAAGGAGTGCTTCGAGATGTGTGACTCACAAGGTGTCCTTTAGTCTTTCCGGGAGACATATTGAGCTACACAATGGTCGATACACTATTTTTCAAGACATCAAATCACAAATGGTCAGAAAGCATTTTAGATATCTAAACTGAGATCTTAAAGAGGTTTAACAATGAAAGTAATACGCACGGTAGTAAAATAAAAATCAGAAGTTCCATCAAAATAGAACTTATTCAATCCCGAAAAATGGTATCACGAGAGTATGCACAACATGTAACAGTGAGTTGAGAAAAATAGACGGTTCAAAACGAACGAGCATATGAAGTCAGTCGTATCACACATAAATGAAATAGAAATAGTACTCAGAAAAATGAGCAAGGAAAGTCGGCAGCATACGCGCTCCGAATACAAGTATGTAACGTCATGACAATATATAATCATTGTAACAAGATCACTTCTAAAAAAAACAAGAATTCAAGATATACAGTATAGGCAGATGTAATCACAGTAATATCGAATGATAATTCATGAAACACATAGGCTTTAAAAAGACATAGTAATTATCGTCATTAAAGTAATGTAATATTTCAAAATGAAAACAAGAGACGAAATACTACAACGATAAATAAAAGTAAATAATAAGGATTAGAGAGTTACCCGCGCAGATATTTAACAACAATGGAAGATTCTATGTTTGACACTTAAAAACATGAAATATTTGAACTTTCGGCTATAGACCAAGTTTTGAAAAACGACTCAGTTCCCTATAACCATCTTTCTGATACCAATCTGTGAGACCCCCAGAATCTGACATGGAGCAACTACTCAACGAGGGGGTAACACGTCATAGTACAAGAAACAATAAATTACAGTTGACACAAAGCTGACGTAATAAAAGCATGTACATTACATCATAAAAGTTCAGAGTTTTTAAACATAGGTCCCAGAGTTTTATAAGCGAAAAAAATATATTATTTCATCACGATTTGTAAGATATAGTTGCCCAAAAGATAGAATAAACTTCTGACAGTTTATATTAAAACCGATCTTTTAAAAAAACATCACAGAAATCTCCAAGCTACGATAATATACTGCGGGCACCCATCCAAGCAAAGTTAAGTAATAATACCTGAGATTAAACATGTAAAATCGTCAACATAAAGTTGAGTGATATTCATAGCTTTAGCAGTAAAGGTGTGGAACACAAACATTCGTTTGTAAGCACGTAGTAGGGGAAATGGTTATATACTTCAACCACAGTCCGATACTATTATTATTATTGCTGTTTAGTTCATGAACCGAAGCTTAACTACGTAAGTATTCAGCCTAAATACTCAGGTATAAACAAATATTAGTGCATCATGGTTAAATAACCGCAACATGGGACATGGATTGTCAATCCCGATGGATCCACCCACAACATTCGCGCTTCGCGCAATGCACACAGGACAATTAACGGTTCATGATCAGGAGATGAAACTCAAGGCTAGACTAAAAATCAATAATAATACGGAAAACATTTGGAAATCATACACGTTCTGGATAGCATACAAGTTCAGGATAACATACAAGTTCTGGATAGCATACAGTTTTTTTTAAATGGTTGTGTTCCACCATGTAAAATCTCACCCCGCGTTTAGAAACCATGTATAAGTAAAAAGGGGCTATGAACTCACCTTAGCCACGAGTTAAGTCAACCACGGTACTCAGCAACTGAGTAGAAACAATGGTAGTGAGACGATCACCGATGATATGGATGCCTAGGAAACACGAAAACCGCAACCTATCACAATAAGGCGCGCGTTAAGACTTGAACTCAATTATCGATATATACAAAATATAATATGACCCAAATGTTTTCAAAGTATTCATATTTCAAAACCATTGACACGAACCAAATGAATCCACACTATCCCATTTATCCAACACTACCCGTTTAAACACTTGTATACTTGAAATTGACCCGTCATAAGACGCCAAGTCAATGCAAGTCAAACTATCACTTAACCTTATTTGGACCAGTAGCTAAGGAATTTATACAATGACTAATCACTTGAGTGAGTCACCATCTCTGATAGTGAATACTCAAACTCACGCACCACAAGCATTGAACTACGTGTCCAAATACCAATCAACATGTACACTCCAAATGTACACACCGATCTACCCTATCTAGACTTGTCTGATTTAGATGAAAATTGGTGCCAAGGTCACTTATAACCTGTATAAGACCCTGCCAAAGTTTGAGCCAATGTTCACTCTTTAAAACCCATCAGCTCGACACTTTACTCGACACTAAATTTGGGACAGAATTGTATACTTGTTTTGTAAAACCATTTATACCACTTTAAAAGTATTATTTTGACATTACACCTTTTAAAACCACTAATAGACTCATTATATTAGGTTTATAAACCTTGAAAAACAGTAGTATAAACTATCTAACCAAGCCTAAAGTCCCCGAGAGTCGACCCAAAATCAGCCACAATTTCGGATTGTGCCGACTTGCGTCTCCCGGTACACGATTACTAAAACTAGCGTACCTTTTGACTCGTAATGAGTTAGAAGCTCTATCTTATACCGAAACGAGCGTATCGGAAAACTCTACAACAAAATAAAATAATCTCAGCCTATATCAAATCTTAAGCCCATGAAAAATCATCCAAAACCCACTGATGTAATATTTACTTTAGAAAATCATGTCAAATCAATTTTCCCACTATATATAATCATTTCCATACCTCTAGAATTACCCTAGTATCATACCCATCAACCAAATACTCCTATAACACTAGCATGTTAGATTTTAACAAAAACGAAAGATCAAAATACAACTTTTTAAAATGAAAACATGATGATCCTACCTAGATCATCACATGCATCGTGATTTAAACACTTTCAAACCACAAAATCATAAAGTTATGAAAACTTGATGCATGTGTGAAATTCTTGTATCAAAAGAACCACAAGATCATTTTAGAGATGGGACTAGAGTTAGTTTTTGTAGATTCAAGTTAGTTTTTGAGGATCATGGGTGTTTTTGGGTTGAACGGTGGCGGCAAATAGAGAAAAGGGTGGGAGAGAGTTGTGAATTTTTTTTGATAAATATGTTATGTATGTGTTTTAGTGGAGAAAGTGGTATTTATATATGTGGTAGTAGAGGGACCAATATTGCCAACTTTGAAACTTGTGGACTTAAAAACAATTTACTAGTTTAAAGGGTAGAAAATGACTATTAGTAAATCATGAAAATATTTATGGGGCTCGGGTTTCGTAAAAATACTTTTCAAAAGTTGCAATGCATCTTAAATATGATTATATGATTTCCCGACACGACTTAATACGTAATTAAAATGAAATCGTCGAAAATATTAATTATCGAAACAATCGATACTGAAATGTAAAATTTTTGGGCATCCGTTGGTATCGCGATCACTAGGAATTCTCGTTGTACATTGATTTGAGTAAACACTTTGTAAAATGCACGCGAGTGATTTTAAATCAAAAACATTGATTTAAATAAATATGGAAAAATAAAATAAAAATTCTATAATTCCAGATAAAATATTTATTAATGATCAGAAAATACTTGAAAAGTATAATTTACTAAAATTATCATGATCTCAGGATTTACATATAAAATGTTCAAGGAAACGTAATACGTTGGAAAATTGAAGAAACACGAATAAAAGAATAAAATAATGTTGGGAAAGTACGGGTTCTTACATGGTATGCTGTTATTGGTTCATAATCAGAATCATATTTAACTCGCATCTGTCCGAGGTAAGTGCGTTAGCCGATTGGATCTTATTATTTGACTGAAGGGAGAACCTTCGTACACATGGGTGATACGAATGGTGTCCTTTATGGTCATGGATATATGAAATATGAAATCAAGAAATGAAGGTGTCACGAAAGAAACGGAATGGATCTCACTGAATGTGTTTTGCCTGTCTTACGTAGAACGAATTCTACGTATCCAAACGTGAATTAAACACCAATGTTGGTACTGAAATTCTTGTGGCCTAATTAATACATGGCACAACACAATTGATATACCCTTTGGAGGATACCCTGAATTTTTTAGGGCTGTTTCAGAAGATAGACGTGAGTCATTGTCTTGACTCGTGTCTCAAGAAAATATGCTTATGTGCTGTGTCTTGACTGATATCTTGACATCTGTCTTTAGAAAAGTAGGTGAGACATGTGCTTTGACTGATGTCTTGACATGTGTCTCGAGGTGTGAAACGAATAAAATTTAAAATCTTAGGCTATCATGCCAAAATTGGCGGATCAGTTGGACTGCCGACCCTTAGTTTTTATGATCACGTTCGTGATCGGTGTTCTGTTGTGATTGTTAGAATAATCGTTGTGACGGTAGTGGTTACTATCGTCTTGTCTGTCCATTCCATGACGGTCATTCTCATGACTGTGATCCATGAAATCATTCAGCTGAGTGGACGGCTGGTACCAGTTCCCACTCATATGACTGAAAGACAACTTGATGATGTGTGACATATGACAAAATAAGGACATGGATTGTGATGGAAATCGTCTGGTGGTGAAGCATCTTCTCGCCCGATAGCCTCGATCTAACGCTTTTGTCTTCGTCTGGTAGGATCTCCAGGTTGTGAACAACATCAACATCTTGTAGTGTCTCCAAATAATCAGCAGCGTCACCATTTAGTAACATCTCCAAATTATGCACGACGTCAACATCTTGTAGAATATCAGTAAGTGAAATATGCCTAAGATGATTTAGAATCGACTAGAGAATACTCGTGGAGTATTGTAAGTGAAATACACATGGATTATGGTACGTGTAATACACATGGAATACGGTACGTGGAGTACACATGGAATGCACATGAAATGATCGATATGGGTCGATCATCTGACATGATTTTAAAGGGAAAAATTTGTTAAACGGTTAGAAGACGAAACTGGACTGAGCATCATGATAGCCTAGCAATTTCAGCATAGACATCATTCTGGTTACATAGAGAAAACACCCAGAAGGGTGGTGAAACGAAATTCAACTATGATTAACATGGAAGCACGATTAATAAAAACCAACCATGACTATCATAGAAGCAGGATTTAACGAATTCCTTCAATGTCTAGCATGAGGGCATGATCAACATGATGACAACATAATCAACATAAGGGGACTTAAGACATACTCAGCATGAAGACGAAATTAACATGGAGAATTTTGGGACGAAATTAACATGAAGGAGCATAAACATAATCAACATGAAAATTAAGTTAACCATTGTAGTATGAAAACATAATCGACATAAGGATCATGAAAGTTTTAATGAGTGGCCATGAAATAAATATGACTGTAATGAAATAAAATTTGAAAATCGTGGTTCTGAATGACCATGGGTCGGTTCACAATACAAAATTAGTATGATTAATTTGATTAGAACCTAATATATATAAACATGAAAACAAAATTTATCGAGATCAACATGGGAAAATTTTTATGCAGAAAAAAGTGTATGAATGCATGATAATGAAAATGACATGGGTTTGGGTGAACGGCTGTGGGTCGGTTCACCTAAACAAAATGATAAGGGTGGACGCCTATGGGTTGGTCCACTAATCAAACAAAAGTTCGATAAAAGCACACGCGACTAAATAGGTCCAGCCCTGTACCAACCATTACTTAGTCAAAATTCTTACAACAATGATACATGAAACATACATAAGTAAAAAAATCATCTGTCAAAACTTAACAGAAAAAGAAAAAAAAATTATGTGACTAATTATGAACTACCGGGGTTCAGTCCACATAGCCACGGTTTACAAGGAACATCATGCATAAACAATGACACATAACTAAGTATAGATGACAGTTGTTCAGTCTATATTAGTAAAAGCAATACCAATGAAAACATCATGGCTAAAACAACCAGGTGCTGAAAACATCATGGTTAAAACAACAAGGTGCTAAAAATATCAATGCGTGGAATAACAAGCGTTGTCTTAGGAAGCTCCTGGTGACTACCCACTAGTCACAGGTCAAGTTTTAGAGCCTACAAGTCGAAACCTTGGGCTCTGATACCATAATTGTAACACCCCAATTTGATAAGTGGACCGTTACGCGTAATTATGGCGTGTCATCAAAGCATGCAAGGTAATATATAGTAAAACATATATGACCATAAGGAAAACCAGAATCAAACATCGGTTCCCAAACATGAGCCCAAAGCATAAATAAAGTAAATGAAATGAAGAAAGACTAACAAGCATAAGTATATGAGGGCAAAAAGGAGAAGAAGTCTAAGCAGCTTCCAATCTATGCACGTCCTCCAAATGCTCAAGACTGTCCTTTGGTACCTACCATTTTGGGACATGGAAAGGCAAGTAACGGCTGAGCAAGACGCTTAGTGAACGGATATATGACATAGTATGAATGACTGAAACATAATATAGAATTAATAGCAACGGAAATGTATAAGTCCTAGAAAACCTGGTATAACTGGTTTTATAGTTTGAAAAGCCTTATGTTTATTATATGAAAACTATATTATACATGTAACCTAAAGGCCATATAGGTCATGAAGTATCAACGTGCATTAATACTTAGAGGGGTGACCTCATCATGCAATTAGAGGGGTTGCCTCTAATTAATTAAGTCTGGGTAGGAGGGATCAGCTCCTTGTGAAGGATGCAAGGCACACACCGCATTCACCTGATAAAAATACTAAAACATGTAACCTAGGATGCACCCATATGCCCCACATGATAATAATAATAATATGGCCAAAAGCTGAAAGGGACGCTGATATGAGTGTATTTACTCATATCATTTGTATCATAAAACAAACCTAAAATGCATAAATTGTATGAAAATGGCCATGTATATGCATGTTTTGTTTGTTTCGTGTGTGTAGGTACCAATATCACGAAAACCAGCGAAGATCGACACGAGTTTGAAGAAAGTTCAAGAGCCAAAAGTCAAGATCGTTTTGTTAACAGATTTATCAAGCTTCATAAAGGTTATTGGGACTTTATGGGTCCCACTTATGATTAATGGACCCAAAAGCCCATTTGAGGATCATGTGTTATTCACTTTTGGATTTAATGGGCCCATTATAAGCCTCTTTGTATATGAGACAGATGGAATGTTTAAAATAAGCCCAATTTTCATGGCGGTAATTAAAAGCCCAATTCGCATAAGAAAGACGAATGTGAGTTGTTAAACTAGGAAAGTCCAAACCAAAACCCATGATAGAATGAGACGGTGGAGTAGGTTATATTTAATGGGTTCAAACGTTATTTACGATATAACACAAAAAAATAGAACGAGAGAAGAAAAAAAGCTTGGGGAAAAATCACAGCCAAGAACCCTAAATCTAAGAATTTGGGGATTTTCTTTTGAGCAACAATTGTCTCTCACACTCCTAAATAATTCGTAAGTTTTAAGGAAGAGAAGAGGTGCTGATAATAAATCCACGTGGCATCCTTGACACATCACTCCTAATCTGTGATTGGTTGATTTTTAATGACCAATCATTGCTCCAATCATATATTTCTACATCAGCTTACAAGAAGCACAAGAAACACAAAGATTTCCACAGGAGCAATCCGTGTGACACAGAGACCATTATCCACCCTTGGATGATCAACTGACAAGAGAGAGAAGGCATAGGAGAAGATCGGAGGGTCAAGATTATACTTCATCTCCAACAAACTCACCTTTTCACCCTCTCGGTTAGCTATAAAAAAACCCCATCAATTGATGTATTTGATATCTCCTTCTTTAGTGTAATTTTTATAGTTAGGAGTAGTGTAATGTTGTTTTTATTAATTGTATTTTTCCTTTTAATCAGTTTTGTAAACATTTACGAATTAATGAAATCATTTTTATGCTATATAATGTGTTTTTAATTTTCTGCAAATTCGTTCTTATGATTGTTATTGAAATTATGTTACAAAACTCTCAAGCTCTTGTTCATTTAATAAAGCTCTTTATAGCTTAGTCGAATTAACCATACTCTCGTTACTATTAAATTACACTGAAATCACAATAAAAAGGGGAAAAACTTGTTTATCCTAATGGATAAACATGTTTAATTAATGCTGCTAGTTTGATGGTTCGAGTTTTATTCGGTGTTTGTGGTGTTTCGAGATTAATCTTGAGGTTCGAGATGGTGGCGTTTTTGGAATCGTTATTGAATAGGCCAGCTCAGTGTTGCGTCTCGTCATCAACGGTCTCTTCTTAAAATGGTTAGGATCGTTTTATTCTTTTTAAGTTTTTAGTTTAAATTAATTTTGATTTTACCTTTGTTGCAACTGTTTGAGTCTGTTTATTTCTGAGTTTTTTTTATACATTCTACATTATTTGCTTGTATTCGTCTACTTATTCGTCACTTGGGATTCGATTTCTCTGTTTGTTTAGTAAAGTTGTTTTAATCTGCTATTTTACTAGAGTTTCGTTTTAATTAAAATCGTTTGGTAAGTGTTAGGATCATTTTGTTAGCAGCTTATTTGTAGGATTATTGCAGCATAAGTTTGTTTGATTTGATCATTAAGATCTGTTTGTTATATGCTATTCATGGAGTACTTAGTTTTATATGTGGTTTGAACTTGCTTATTGTTCTAAATAGAATTGATTGTTTATCTGTTTTTAGTTGTGCTTATGGATTTACAAGCTGCTATATATATTGTGAATTGTTGGTTACTAACTTGGTTTAAATTGTTGAAATTGGTCTGCTAATTTGATTCATTATGTGATCATTTTATTGATGCCTGTTATCTCTGATATTGATTGCTGTTAATTGATAGAGTTGTTGTAGATGTTAGATTTAAACTTTTATATCAAGTTGAAAGTGTAGTTGTTTGTTGTTTGTAAGAATTATTGTTACTGTAAAATTGTTTTAGTCTGTATCTTATTTTTGTATATAATTGGTTGAGATATCAGAGCTGCCTTCTACTAATAAATAAATTGCAAAAATAAATATTGCCATTCGCAGGTCTCGAGTTGCTTGTTATACGCCAAACGACTACACCAACTGAGCTAAGGCTCTTTTTGGTTTAGAATAAGCTTAATTAGTTTAATATACTACTATTTTATTTTGGATTTTTTTTCATTATAAACATTTAAACGTTTTTCTTATTAAAAATACTTTTAAAATTTATTTTATACTAGAATTTTTTTAACAAAATATTATCAATTTATAAGTTTTAAATAAAATAAAAAATAAAAAATAAATAAATAAATATATTATATTAATTTTTAGAAATTTAAATTGTTTAAATTTTTTTTTAAAATAATTTAGTTTTAATTAATTTAGTTTTAAAATATATTTTATTTTAAGTAATTTTTGTTAAAATATTTTGTTTAATTAAAAATATATAGTTAAAGTAATGTTTAAATTTATTATAGTTTAAATAATTGAATATTAGAATTTTAAGTCGGGAACGATTCATACACTTAGGTTTTAAAATTGGTATGATTAATATTAGATTAAACACCAAAACCCAATTCAAAACAATTGTCCAATTCAAAACAATTGTCCAATTCAAAACAAACGTCTCAAATTCATAAGATCTTCATGTACAACGAACTTGGATCGCTCACGTGTTTAATTAATCCGTCTTTGGTGAACTTTAGTCTATTAGTTTTTCCTAAAGGTAATTTTCTAAATTTACCCTATAACGTATCTAATTAAAATACACCGACGTTTCCACAACACATCAAAAATTTTGGCGCCGCTGTCGGGGATCTTGTGTACGATTCGTTCGTGGAGATTTGTTGATCGTTGATTTGAAGACCCTTTCCGTCCTCGGAAAGTTTTGTTATTTTTCTATTATATAGTATATATCGTTTTTCGTGTTTTTTTGTTACTATATTGTATTATGTAGAACAATAAATTTACATACTTCCAAATAAGACCTTAGTTGGGATTTCATCACCTAGCTATTTTATTCGAATCCAAAACAAAAATAAAAGGCAAAATAGAAAAATACTAATAAGAAGTTTAAACTCGATTTATACAAACTATAAGGTGGGTATAAGGCGACGTGCTATAAAAGGTCGTCTAAAGAAAAAGGTTTGTAAGTGCTTTGCGCCACCTCGTTTTTCCGCTCGCTTGTGCGTATATTGAGAGGGAAGACCGATTATTGGTTTGCCGACTCAAGTAGTATTAAATCTTATTTTTGTAGTTTACCTATTGAACCTCGAGACGTTTAGGTTTTCACCTACGTTTCAAAGTCGACCGGGGGTAGATTACTTCCATAGTAATTATCCTTACTCCTTGTATTTGTCAATCTTTGATTGATTTATGAAAAATACCTAAAATAATCTTCTTAATCCTCTATCATGTTTAATTCTTTTTCTCCTCACCCTCCAATTTTTAATTCTTCTATGAATTCCTTCGACAATTGTGTAGGGTGTGGAGAGCCGTTATATGGTCTTTTACCATGTCGGTGGTGTACGTGTGAGCTTGTGGAAATGACTTACGAAACGATTTACGAGTTGGATTTTTTCCTTTTTGTAATGACATTACTTCATGTGGAAACCCGAATGTTTCAAATAATCCTCTCGATTTTTACCCACCTCCACATCCCACATACGAGGCCTTTGTGTGAGTTTTGTGGAAATGATTCTCATTTTGGAATTAATTGTTCGCATCGATTCTCACTTAATTACGAGCAAGAACCGAGCTACAATCAAAACTATAATGATAATTGTTATCCACAAGAATCACCGAGTTTACCACAACAATATCTTTGTTTTGAGTATTGTGAAGGTCCTCACGAGAGTTTTTGTTGTCAACCGATGGATCAAAATTTTTGTGAGCCAAATCCTTGCTATAGTTCCATTCCCTTCGGTTTTGACCAACCCCTACTATATTCTCTCGATGATGATTGCGGAGCAAGTCGCGTTGATGAAAGTATTAGACAAATTGAAACGTTATTTCAAAAGATAATGAATCGAGAAAGTGTTGAAATTGTTGAAAAAGCATCGAAGATATGAGACAAATTGATAAAGAGATTAACGATATAACTAATGAATTAGAAATTCGAGGATATCGAGGAGAAATAATTGATGAAGAGTTTAAAAGAGAGTGTGAGATTAGGATTAGACAACTAATGCAAGATTATAATGGATTAAGGATCGAGATTCGAAAGAAAGAACAAGCTCAAGAGGAAGAAAAATATCTTGCTACTCGTGAACTCGAGCGTTGTTTTCCTTATGACGATGATGATGATATTTTTGATCTCACTCCATCTCATGACATCACCACTCCTATTCTTGAATCTTCCACCATAAAACCCGATAATTCTCTAAGCATGGGGGACGAGCATCTTAGCACTATTCCGGAAACGGAATCAGACGAAGTAATAAATTCTAGTGTTGAGATCCTTGTCCAAAACCCAAGAGAGTTCGATGGTATTTCCAATGAAACATGTAATTTTCCACATTGTGATGACTCTCCTTCTTCCATTCACTTTGAGATTTTCTCCAATTCTAATGATGAAAATTGTGATGGAAATGAAGATTTTGAGTATGATACGACATCTAGTAAATTATCTAATGAGGAGTTCTCCGATGAACTCTCTTATAAAGATGACATTCGCGACTCGGATTATGAGGGGTTTTCCGATGAACCTACTCTTCTTCACCTATTTCCACCGGGAAATGAGGATGATAGCGATCCGGTTTTTGAGAGGTTCTCCTTTCAACTTACTCCTTTAGACCCATTTCCACCGGGAAATGAGGTTGAGTTAACTACTCCGGTTTTTGAGAAGTTCACCGATGAACTTACTCATTTAGATGTGGAAGACGTTATTCTTAGAGAAAAATTATCAAACGTCTATATTCTCATTTCTAAAATAGAAGCTTTGAATATGCTTAATTAGTTTAATATTTATTTTGGATTTTTTTTCATTATAAACATTTAAACTTTTTTTTATTAAAAATACTTTTAAAATTTATTTTATACTAGAATTGTTTTAATAAAATATTATCAATTTATAAGTTTTAAATAAAATAAAAAATAAATAAATAAATAAATAATTAAATATATTATATTACTTTTTTGAAACTTAAATTGTTTTAAAATTTGTTGTTTTTAAGATAATTTAGTTTTAATTAATTTTGTTTTAAAATATATTTTAGTTTAATTAATTTTTGTTAAAATATTTTGTTTAATTAAAAATATATAGTTAAAGTAATGTTTAAATTTATTATAGTTTAAATAATTGTCTATTAGAATTTTAAGTCGGGAACGATTCATGCACTTAGGTTTTAAAATTGGTAGGATTAATATTAGATTAAAAACCGAAACCCAATTCAAAACAAAAGTCCAATTCAAAACAAACGTCTCAAATTCATAAGATCTTCGTGTACAACGAACTTGGATCGCTCACGTGTTTAATTAATCCGTCTTTGGTGAATTTTAGTCTATTACTTTTTCCTAAAGGTAATTTTCTAAATTTACCCTATAACGTATCTAATTAAAATACACCGACGTTTCCACAACACATCAGACACCACGAGCTATCACTCCGCCGTGGTGAAGTCATAACACTAGTGCCTCTAGTGCTATGGTTATGGTACCTCCATAACTAGGTGGAACTGGTCATGCATGTATATGGCTTAGGCATTTAAAACTAAACATAAGCAAATCAAAACATATAAAACATATACTGGGAAAACAGTTGGCTGCATACGGGTAATCCTAATAAGGAAAGATTGTCCATACTGAAGGACGGAGAATCCGTACCTTGTGTCTAGTGAACGGAAAAGAAGAACAACACGAAAGCCTACTCCGATCTTACCAATGCTACATAAATAGGGGACATGTATAAGTATTCTGTTTACTGAGTACGTAACTGATTACATCATGTCTTAGCTTGTTTTATATGGTTTAGTCTTGTTTTACTGATTTTAATGTTTTATTGTGTTTATCATGTATTATACGTATTCATATTAAGTATTAACTTGTATTATTAAACTTGTTGTGTGATAATAAGTAACTTTCTAAAAATAGCAGGTTTCCTAAAATATAAAATTTCCAAAAATGGAAATTTTCCAAAAATAGATCAGTTTCTAAAAATAGAAAGTTTCCAAAAATAGACCAGTTTCTAAAAATAGAAAGTTTCCAAAAATAGAAATAAGCTGGATTAATAAGCTAATAGTATAAGCTTAAGTTTTACTGATAAAATATCATAAGTCATGTAATTATTATTATAGTTTATTAATAATATCTTGTTAATTAAATAAACTATAGGTTATACGATTTAATCAAATATAAGCATGTTTTAATTAAATTAAGGCATATAAAAATACTTAGGTTAATCATGTATCAAAAAATATTAATTATAACCTAAGTCATGTTTATTAATTAATTATAGTCCATGTTCTAAATAATTAATTAATACTATACTCTAAATTAAATGATTCAAATACATAGGTTAAAACATGTATTATTATAAAAATAATTATAACCTAAGTTCATATTAAATTAAATTAATTACTAGCCGTGATTTAATTAATTTAATTCCTTGTTAAAAATAATATACTCGTAAAAATATAAACTTGTAAAAAATAATTTAACTTATAGAAAAACGTGACTTGTGTAAACGTTCGCGTGACAAAATCCCGTGTTTTAATTATAAGCCAAAACATAACCGGACCGGACCCCTTGAACCGGACCGAACCAAACACTCCTAGCAGTGGCTACCCAGCTTAGTCGGTTTCCACTGTCCTTGCAAAACCACCACTGGCTGTAGCCGGTGGTTCCGCCTGGTCAGCCTCAGCTAGCCACTGCCCACAACAACAGGTTCCCACCAGCAGTTAGCCGGTGGTACCCCTGCTGCTGCCGTTCCCTATGCTTGACCAAAACAACCACCGGTCTTAGACCGGTGGTGTTCTTGCTACTGCGCCGAGACTAAATAAACCACAAGGCCACCCGACTTGCGTCGGGGTCCTTGTTCCCTGCTGCCGAGACACCACAGCCCACACCGAGACATTGAGGTCTCGGTTGGTGGTGATACAAAGACCACCGAGAGCCTAGGGCTCTCGGTTCTTGCGTCGGCCAAAAGAAACCCAAAACAAAACCATACTTTTTATTAGCCCATGATTTCTAACATGTTTATTACTTGTTTTTATGATTACCATGTTCATGTGTTCTTGATCTAAATAAAAGAATAAAAGAAGAATTAAAAGGTTTACCGACTACGTGAATCAAACGAGAATAATAAAACGAACACTAACACTTGTTTCCAATAACCAAGAATCAAACACACACCCTTTTGGTGTTGTTATAGCCGGTGGCCAAGGAGAGAGCAAGAGCAAGGTAAGGTTTTATTTTTTTTGTAAAAACTCTGTAGAATGAAAAGGTTTTCCTTTTTTTTATTTAGTTAAAAACCAAGCTGGGCTTGGGCCCTCCCTTGTCTTTTGTGTCCGCGGCTATAAGGGGCCCAAGAGGGAAACCCATACGTTTTTCAAGTATAATAATTTAGGTGTTCATCGATAGTGATTCCGTGTTATATTATTATTAATGGTTCGTGTTACGATTATACTGTGTACGTAACGATATATTATCCTATTAAAATAAATACATACGTAGTACATGTTCGTGATTTAAATGTTCAATATTTCATGTTCATGATTTATAATTCTTATTGTTAATAATTATCGTGTAATATCACGTACTTAATACTTATCGTGTAATAACACGTACTTAATACTTATCGTGTAATAACACGTACGTAGTTTCTGTAATTAATAATAGTGACACGTGTTCATGTTATAAAAGGAAGGTTTTAATTTATTCATATGTTTACGTAGTGTAAGTTCATGGTAAAAGCATGCGGGTTTTTCAAGTTTGATCAGGCCTTGCGTACTTCTTTGGAGTTGATTGTTACTGGTTCATGCCCCGGTTTTGGAGATTGGCAGTGGCGGCTTGCCACTCTGCCCATTAGACTTGGTGGTCTTGGGGTCTTGTGTGCTGAGGATGTCGGGTGTTTTGCTTTCATAGCCTCTCGTTTGCAGTCTACGTCTTTGCAGGATCGTATTTTGGCCAGGTCTGAGATTGTTTCGTCGGGTTCTATCTTTTTGTCTGCTCTGGATGCTTTCTCGACCTTTTGTGCTGTTGATTCTCTCTCTGTTACCTCTAGCTCTCCTGCCCCAGTTTATGAAGTCTTTGCCAATGAGATATTATGGTATCATTGATGGACTTCTTTCGTGACGATATAGTTTGAGTAGTCGCCAGGAAGCTCTTCTTAGCTGCATGCGTGCTCCTCATGCATATGATTAACTCTTTACTATTCCTATTGATGGGTTGGGGCAGCGGATGAACCCACGTCAGTTTCGAGCCGTCATGTGTTATCGTTTGGCGGTTTCTTTGTTTCCTGATGGACCTTCTTGTTCGAGTTGCCACGTGCATCAGATGGAACAGTGGGGTGACCATGCTGTTCACTGCTCTAGTGAGGTGGGGGTGAAGTTTCAGCATAATCTTGTGCGCGATATGTTGTTTGATATCTGTTCTAGAGTTGTTGTTTCTGTTCGGAAAGAGGCCCCTATGGGATTTCTTTCAGTTGATGGACGAGACCTTCGTCCAGCGGATTTATTGTTGCATAATTGGTCCCAAGGCAAAGACGCTTGCTTGGATGATACGGGTGTCTCTCCGTTTGCTGGTGCGGGTTTGGATTCTTGGGTCCCGGGGTTGCTTTGGGGACTGTAGTTCAGAAGAAGAGGAGGAAGTATTCTTCTATTTGTGCAGAGCATGGTTACTCGTTCATCCCTTTTGCCTTATCTACTTTTAGGGAGCTTGACGAGGAAACCTTGGTCACTCTTTCGCGCCTCAAGCGCTTATTTGTTTGTCATTCTAATGATGTCAGGAGTGGTATTTTTCTATTTTCTAGACTTGGTTTTTGTATCCACAAAGGGGTGGGAGCGCAGTTTATTTCTCGACTCCCTTCCAATTTTGTGTGATTAATAAATAAAGTCCGTTTTTATAAAATAATAATAATAATAATAACAATAATTATTATTATAATTATTTTTTAATTATTATTATTATTATTATTATTATTATTATTTATTATAACATTATTATTATTATTATTATTTTTATTATTATTATTATTATTTCATTAAAATAATAGGATTTACAAAAAGTTAGTGGGAAGTCGAGATACTATCTGGGCCCCCACTCCTTTGGCTATAGCAAAAAGTTATTATTATTAATATTATTATTATTATTGTAATAAACATCACTTTATTAGAATAATAGGATTTACAAAAAGTTAGTGGGTAGCCGAGATACTATTTGAGCTCCCACTCCTTTAGCAATAGCGAAACTGATCCTATTAAATATATGAACAGCAGCACGTGCACCGATATCTTGAGCCATAGAGAACTTTCGGATCCTCTTGAGCAATATAACCGCATCTGCCTCTAATTCCCCCAAAGAAGAGAAAGAAAATCGAAGAAACCCATATCCAATAGCCGCACACTTAGCCATATATTTAACACGTTTACGTTTTGCAGCATCAACCACCACTCGACCAGGTACAAAATCAGACATCCCGGTTTGTTATTATTATTATTATTATTATTATTATTATCATTATTATTATTATTATTATTATTATTAAATTTTATTTTTTAATAAAAAATTATTGTATTTGAATAATAAGATTTACAAAAAGCTATTGTTATTATTATTTTTATTAACATTATTATTTATTTGTTATTTGGTATTCGTTATTTTTTTATTATTATTATGTATTATTATTGTTTATTTATTATTTATTATTATTATGATTTATTATCATCATTTAGTATTATTATTATTTTTAAAGTTTATATTTATTATTATTATTATTATTTTATTGTTATTATTATTTCAATATTATTATTATTTTTTAAAATTTTATTATTATTATTTATTAATACTTTTTTAAAAGTTTATTATTATTATTATTTATTATTTTTAAAAAAAAGTTTATTATTCTTATTAATATTATTTATTATTTTATTTTATTATTATTATTAATTATTAAATTTTAATCGTTATTTATTTATATTTATTAATATTTTTTTATTATTACTTTTATTTATATTTTTAAAGTTCAAATCTGCCCTTAGGGTGTTTTAGTCTCTCAACAACATAGGGATGATTTTTTCACTTAATTTTTCAAAAAACTTAATTTTGAAAACATCAAAAATAAATCTTTTTTCTAAAAAATTTCGAAAAATGTTTTTTTCCAAAAAACTTTATTAATTTTTGGTTTAAAATTTACTCTTGTTTTTGAAAAAATAACATTCTCGAAAACAAATTTGAAATAGTTCTATTTTTCCAAAATTTTCACAACAAAAAATTTTTACTTCTGAGAAAAAAAAATTATTTTAATTTTTTAAAATAATTTCTCAAAAAATGTTTCTTTTCTAAAAAAAAATTCAAAGATATTTTTTTTCCAAAAAAAAGTAAACATTAAAACAAAAATCTTAAAATTTTGAAATACTATTTGTTTTTTCAAAAAATTTTCACAGAATTTTTGTTTTACGAATTATTTTGAAAAAAAAAACTTTTTAAATTTTTTTTCGAAAATGTTATCTTTTTCCAAAAAGATAAAGAAAAATACTTTCTTTAAATTTTTTTTGAAAAAAAAAACTATTTTTTAAATTGTTTTTGCGGAAATTTTTTTTTCCAAAATTTTTTTTTTGTGAAAAGGTAAGTGCAAAAATAATCCTTATATTGTAAAAAGACTAAAACACCCCTAAGATAACAAACAATTTTGGTCTTTAATGAAAAACTAATTGCACTATCCGTTCTCAGAGATGTATAATGCCCTATTTTACAATCACAAGGATGTACACTACGCGAAATATTAACGAGGGATGTAATTCAAACTTTTGACAAACCACATGAATGATTTTTTCACTATTCTCTCCTAAAAATTAATGCGTGTTTGTTTAGAAGAAAATAAAATGTGAAAAAACAAATCATGTTAAAATATTATATAAATTTAGAAAATAATATATATATTAGTATTATTGCAAATACATATAACATTTTTTATAAAAAATGAGTCGATCCGGTCGGTTTAACTGGTTGAACCGATCACTCGACCAAATCGATTGAAAACTCGATTTTCACAACATTGATGCAAATAGATTTATTCATCTAACCAAAACTAAGGGTTCAAAAATGTAAATAAAACTAGATAACATGCACATGTAAATTAAATACACATGTAGATGTAAATAGGTTTATTCATTAGTTGGTCCATCCTTAGTCAGTGTGACAGAAGAAGTTTTTCTACCACTTCCTAGCCATGAATGTGAACCAACATTTGTTACATATTCATTACTAAAAATGGTCCGACAACTTATCGCTTGTATTATTGAAAGAGGATCGGTATGTAATAACTGGTTCATATATGTTTTCGATCAAACAAGTTTAATATTAGCCTAGATGGTTAAGGAAGACATGCCATTTATATACAAACATATGTTTTTGGATTTTTGTGACACACAATCACATTAAGGCAAGGCACAACTACTGTTCAAACGACTGGACTTATGTCTTTTCGAATCATTCACGTTATCTTTTCGATTCAATGCAATGATATTAGAGATGAAAAAAAAACCTTTGAACCGGACGGAAGATCTAATACCGGAATTTAATTTGACTGGAGATTCTTTGAGTTGACCGTTATGGGGATGAGGTGAGAATTCTCCAATAATAAAAAGCGGGTATGGAGGCGGGGACGTTCCCCAAACCCGTCTCCGAATATCTTTATTCAACATATACATTTATATATCCATTATATATTTAAAAAAACTATCAATCGATGGTTAATATCTCATTTAAAACTAATCTTTCACGATGAACTCTTGTACGTTAATATTCTTATTGTTAATATTAGACATGACCACATGAATGTTAATGTGGTTAATGTTGTTTGATATTACCATATTTTGTTATTTGTAATGGTTACGTCGTTTGAAATCTATTTTAAATGTTGATTGTTTAACGGGGAAAAAATATTCGATTCCTTATTGGAGATCCCCATTCCTTGCTGGGAATGAGGATAGGATGTAGCTTATTAAACCTCGATGGGGATGAGACGGACATGAAGAATGATATTGAACTTTGAAGATGAAAATGATATGAACCATTCCTCGCAAACCCGAGCTGGTTGCCATCTAAAATAATATGATCCGATATGTTGGTCCATAGATGATCCGATATGTTGGTCCATCTAAAATAATGCTAGCAGATTCTTGCAAGTCACGAGAGTCCTTTAAATAATTTGTTTTGCTTAAAAAGCATGTGCAATGATTTAATATGTGGTCCATGTTAGCAGATTATTTTCCACATTTGGTAAAAAGGACGTGCAAAATATTTGATTAAATAGAACTCAGAAATATAAGAGAGTATATCTTTCCATATTGGGTTAGAACTTTAAAATGATGTAAAACATTATAAATACAAATAATCTCATATCAAATAAGGAAAATCAGCATTAATAAATTATTTAAAAATTTTCATTCATGTTTTCGAACCTAAACTATCCAATAATATATATATCAAAAATCATAAAGACGTAAGTGTTTCCCAATTAGAGTATTCAAGAATTATTGTCATGTTAATTTATTTGATGACAGGTATCCCGACCTGACTTAGCATATATTGTTAGCCGGCTAAGCAGATATATGGATCCTCGATCGATAAACTAATGACCAAGGATACACTAATTACATATTAAGGTTGCCTAATCATGCAACACTAGCGTATTAAGAATCAATCAATCGATTATAGCATGTCAATATATGGATCCTCGATCGAACATGCATAATATACATCAATTTTCATCACCTAACACAGATACAAAAACAATCGTAAGAATTATAACATATGAGGAAACGCGATAAATATTTGGTCTATCATGATGTAATTGAAGATATAATTCAGATAGAATTGGATAGCAAACTATGTATCAAAAGATGATTTTGAATTGAATTAAACATTAAAAGTGGCAGGAACAGCACTTACACAAACCTTAAAATCGGACGTACGGTTGTGGTCTTACAAAATCGAGTTTAAAGAGTTACATTAACAGGACAAACTGGGTCAGGCCGTCTTGATGGCGTCGGGCTTAAAGCCTAACGTCATCGATATCCATTTTTCACCATCTTTGCATGTCACATAGGGTTTAACAAGAGTCAACAGCTAGTTAGCCATAAGATAACAAAACAATCTTGACACGTTAGGCTCACGTATGAGCGTGTCAAAGCCATACGTGTCAGCGCGTCATAGCCATTTTTAAAGACACACTAAGCTACTTATTCGTCGTATTGCCATGGTTTAATATACCGTTTTAAAAAATGTGCAATTAAAAATCATTCATATACATATAGGAAAAAATAACATTATTACAATAAGATTCAAACTTTATAATCACCTCTTATTGGATGTGATAGTCTGATGATTCACAACCTTATTTAATTTTGTAAATGTATTTTTAGATTTGTCATTTTGTTTCAAAATTTAAGTTGACTAGATGTTACCCGCGCATATTTACGAAAATTGCATAGCGGCAAATAATTAACGATATGTTAATTGACCCGGTGCTTAAACCCATAACGATATGCTGATTGTTCTTATCCGTGTGAAATCTCTACCAATAATCAAAACGTTTTGATTATTGTAAATTTATATTTGCTTTTCTTGTAGTCAAAGAATCATCTTTTGGTATATTCTACTTATCTAATTATCAAAGTGGCAGAAGAATAAACACAACACTTAAATCTTCATTGTTGCATCTTCTTGAAATCTGTCATCAAATTTGTATATGGTGTCTCTTTGTTAAAAACTTAATTTTACTTTGTGTTCTTGGTCATTTACTATTCATCTAATTTTGTGGTGGTTTACGTTTATTATCTTGACAATCGTCACTTCTGTTTAGTTCTTCACAGATGTGTTAATTACCCTTTGTACAGGTCTAGCTCTTCGAACTAAATTGCAATGGTGGCTTATAGTATCCCTCGAGAAAAGTAATCGATCAAGTAGACCTTACAGTTCTATTAATCTCTTGATACTCTTCATTACTCGATTAGTTTTTTAAAACTAAAAACATGCATATCTAAAAGCTAACACTTATTTTGTTGATACAGTGTTGCACTTGACGTAACTTGGATGCCTGCTTGACATTCTCAATTTTGGAAGTCATAGTTTTCTGTCAAGTTGTACGTATATCTCGTATGCCATTGTTCTTTTGTATCAGTTTAGCACAAATGTTAACAGACATTATAATCAATATCTGAAGCCACATTAGTTCAGCAACGGATTTTGTTGCAAATATTGCAACCTTTAATGTTCGTTGGCAAGACGATCCAAGCGTTGGTATGTTATAGTTCGTTGCTGACTAGCAACGGCCATTGGTTGTTGAAAAATAAACAATTAGCAACGATTTTGTGCTGTAGTAAAATTACCAACGAGTAACCTTTTCGTTGCTGATTAGCGACAACTACAAAGCATTTGCAACGATTTGTCGCTTTGCAACAGGCCATATAGCAACGAAATTAGGCAGTTTAGCAACGAATTGAGACCGTTGCTATTGGCAGTTTTTCAGAAGAAGGATAGAAGTGTTGAGGAATTGTGTGTTATTATCAAAGAATATGTTAGGCTTAGATTATTGAGGTCTAAGAGCTCATTGGCAGCTGTTAATTAAGATTTGGATCTTTCGTGTTGCAAAGTAATGGTGGAAAGGATACTTATGACCAGGGATGATGTTTTTTTTTTTTAATGGATTTTCATAGTTATTTTATGAGGGAGTTTGTTTAAAAAGGGTGTTATATAAAAAAAAATTGGTAAGTCAAATTGAGTTAAATCGTAAAAAAACAAAGTAATTTGAAACATTTTAAGGGTTGCACATAACAATAATAATGGTAATTTTGAAATTTTTTTATACTTCGTAACTTCAAAATAGATGTAGCTTCTGTCACACCCGGCACCTACGTGACTTCGCCCTTATATATATAGGTATTTTCATATAGGTTTTTTTTATTCTTCTAGCTTCGTGTCTATTTGGCCAGGGAGTCCTTTTCCCTTTTGAAAAATATTTATTTTATTATAAAACATATTATAGAGTTGCAGATACAAACAAGCATAGAAATAAAATAATGAATAACAAAAGCCATGCATGGTTTTTACTACATCCACACACGCTCAATCTCTGACCTACTCTTGTGGCCTATAAATACTAACCAACTTTGGTGGCAAATTTCAGCAAGCAAGCAACAGAAAAAAAAGAGAAGATGGGCATGGGTGGTGATATTCCGGTGATCGATCTGCAGGATTTCCCAAACCAATCATCGAAACTGCTAGCTGCGTGTGAAGAATGGGGCTGTTTTAGGCTGGTCAACATCAATGAGATACTCCCCAAGACACTGATGCTGGAGATGCAGGAGGTGGCCCGGTCAATTTGTGAATTACCGGAGGAGATCAAGCGCCGGAACATTGACTACGAAGTCCCCGAAGATGGATATGCTGCTCCGACGCCCAAACACCCGTTGTACGAGGCCATAGGAATGCAGGACTTGACGTCAACTCGTGGTGTTGACCTTTTTTGCTCGCAATTGGATGCCACTCCTCAGCAAAGGTACGAACGTAATCAGGAAAATTCAGTGTTGTAGTAGTTAAAATTATGCTAAGTACGTACAGTATTAATAAAGGGCTTGCAGCGCATCACTTGCCTTCAGCTACGTACGTAGGTATACATACAAAAGCTGACCTAATTTCATGTTGATGCATGCAGAGAGACGATTAGGAAGTATGCTGAAGCTATTGATGAGATCGGTAAGGTGATCGTAAAAAGAATGGGTGAAAGTTTAGGCGTGAAAAGTGAAAACATAAAATTCTCGAATTGGCAATGTAAAAGCAGGATAAACAAATACCATTTCACCCCTCAAAGTTACGGAATCTTGGGTGGGCCGCAGCACACAGACTCTGGTATCCTTACTCTCGTCCATGATGATGAGGAAGGCGTCGGTGGTCTAGAAGCTATGAGCCCCTCAGGCGACTCCTTCGTCCCCTTTGATCCATGGCCCGGCACCCTTTCTATTCTCGCTGCTGACATGGCAACGGTTTGGAGCAATGGAAGATTTCGCAATGTTAAGCACAGGATTGTAAGCAAAGATGGAAAGTCAAGAGTGTCGGTTACATCCTTTGTTACAGGACTAGCTGAGATACTTGAACCGTTACCGGAACTTGTGGATGATCAGCACCCTAGCTTGTTCCGCCCTATCGATTGTGAAGGCTACAGGAAACTGAGGTACGCAAAGAATTTGCACGATGGTGAAGCTCTTGCACTCTTGAAACCCGACCACATTCAAGCTTGAAGGTGGTTTGAGCATGAATAAAAGCTTCGGGATGCATGAATGAATAAAAGCTTCTTTCTTTCTGTTTGTTTGTCTTGGTGATTTCCGTTTCTGTCACTCGATCGAGTGAACGTGTTAATTAGTTGCATCTTGCTACTTTTGTTATCGTATGTGCCTTTGATTTCCAGTTCAATAGTAATGCATCCTATTAAGACCCTTAGTTATTTCATGTGCTCGATTTTTGTTAATTTGACTTCCTAAATATCTTCATCTCTAGTACCATACCGTACTTACGTGTGCGGCCGGTGACACCTTAATAATAAGACCATCTCCAACCCACCACTTGGAAACCCGAGCCAATTTGTAGTCCGACTCGATTGTTGCATTTTGCCAACCATCCAAGATAGCTATATAACAAGCACTTGTACTTGCTAAAATTTCAGCCATGAGAGGATCAAATGTATATCATATTGTAAAAACTTATCGATTGACTCTATATCAATGAAAAGCGCCAATCTAATCGGAAGCCAAAAAGTATGAGCCATATCGAAACAGCCTCATTCCATCCCCTTATTGAGTATCAAACTGAATATATACAAAATGAATATATACAAAACGAATTATCGATATAAAACATATAATTAACTCAAACCGTTATATTTAAAACCACGTACTAGCCTTTTCGGGTTTGATCATGAAAAGTGGTGGACTCCGTCCGTCCAAGGGGAATGTTGAAAGTTAGGGGATTGTTTTCCCCTCTACTCGTTCACGGGGAAAGTCTGGTTTTTTTGACGAAGATTGCATCCATCCTTGCAGTATACGAGCGTCTTGTGAATTATACAATTTTTAGTATAGAGGTACGTGGCGAATCCCCGGTAGTTTTCATGAAATAAATTATGGGTTACCATCTTTATTGTATGTGGCGCAACAGCAACGTCGTTTTGCTTCTAGGGTTTCTGTTTTTTAAATCCCCAAATATCACGTTGGTTGGTTTGGAGAAGATAGACAGATCGATCGATCGATCGAGGGGATCGAGATATGTGTGGTTTTCGTTTCTTTGCAGAAGATAACATGCTTTGTCTCATCTTCAATGATGGGCCTTACTGTATTGTACAAGTTAAACGATGTCTGGTCCTATAATATAACTGTGCAGATCAGAAACAACTGGCATGAAAACTCTGAATTTCACCCGGCCAGCTTGTTAATCTTGCCGAAAATAGTTAAGGCGCTCAATTCAAGATGTATAAAAGCTTCTTTCTTTCTGTTTGTTTGTCTTGGTCATTTCCATTTCTGTCATTAAGACCCTTGGTAATGATGCATTGGATTGGATTCAGTATCTTCATCTGATCATCTCTAGTAACATACCTACCTGTGCGGCCAGTGACACCAGACCATCTCCAACCCACCACTTCTTCGAAACCCGAGTTGTTGGTGCAACCCTTTGGCCAACACTATTGATACAGCCAGACAATTTGGAGTCGACTCGATCAATTGTTGCATTTTACCAACAATGCAAGATAGCTAAATAACAAGCACTTGTAATTGCTAAAATTTCAGCCATTAGAGGATCAAATTCACACCATATATCGTTCAGAATAAAAGATAATCAAACCCGTAAATGTCACAAAGTTATGGATGGAGACGGTAGAAAAACACACTCAAACAGTTCTTAAGCCGTTTTATTAATCGCAATCAACAAAACACTTAGTATAAAAGAGGATTTGAATCAAAACCATAAACCTCACTACTGCTAATGAGATGTGAGCATATACAAAAAAACCCTAGATCAGGTATAAACATAAAAAAGAACACTAAATAAATAGGTTAGGGTTTCATTTTTGAAACAAAATAATAAGAAAACACACAGATGAAACAACTCCTAAACAAAAAACCTCCAAATGTTGAGGAAAAACTTTTCAGTGAACATTAAACCTCCAAATGTTGAGGAAAAAAAAGCCCCAAAATCAAACTGCTAACTCTCCCTTTTTATATTCCGACTGTGTATGTGTATAAGATTTAGATGGTGTTTGTTTCATTAAAATGTTTTGAGTCTAAATCTGACTACCACATCTAACTGGTAAGAGGCCAGTCTAATGTCTGAATCAAACGGGACCACCAACTCTAACTCAGTCAGATGTTTAAGATGTTATCAAGTATGACTGGAGAAAAAAAAAACAAACAACCAAATCGTCTGACCGCGTCTGACTAGTTAGAGTCAGAGGCAGTCAGACCTTGTTTTTCAAAAACAAACACAGCCTTAGTATCACACATTGCGCCAATCTAATCGGAAGCGAAAAAATTGAGCCATATCGAAACAACCTTGTTCCATTCGCTTATTGAGTATCCTTATAAACCCACTCGTTTATAACTCACTTTGAGTTGAATTTTTTTTATTGCTACTATATTTCATTATATTTCAAATCACATGAATTATGGAGATTCTTCATGATTGCTATGAATCTGTTGCAATGTATTGCTTTGAGAATCATATTTCAAAATCACATGAATTATGCAATTTTGAGTATACAGGTATGTACCGAAGGCCAATGGTACAACGGTTCGTTTTCATGAATTAAATGATGCACCATCTTCAATTATATGATGGTCCTTTGTGGTCACCATCTTCAATTTAATACCCCATGGACGGACGGGTTGTACAAATTTTGGAGAACACGAGGCTGTATTATATGTGGCACAATGGTTTCTGATCTTAAATGCGCAGGATTCACGTTGTTTTGAAGATGAGAGAGGAGATCGCGAGAAGAAAACGATGGTCCTTACTGGTCACCATCTTCAATTTAATTCCGCATGGACGGGTTGTACAAGTTAAACGATGGTCCTATAACATAGTAATGGAGAACATGAGGCTGTATTATATGTGGCGCAACGGTTTCTGATCTTATGAATTAAATGTGTTGCTTCAATACTCTTTTTTTTTTTGAATTTGGTGCGAAAAGTGAGATTTGAATTTGGTGCGAAAAGTGAGATTTTGGTGCACAAAATATGTTTATTGCGCACCAAAATGGACAAAACGTGAATTATGATTACATCCTTTTACGTAAATACACTTGTAAATACGATCATTTATTTAATTTCACTACTAGAAAAAGTGCCATCGCAACGAAAATTTTGCAGCAACCAACAAGTTGTTAAATTCACACATTAGCAACGCGTATAACAACGAAATAAATGAAAACTGGAATAATTGGTTAGCAACGACTTTTCGTTCCTAAATTCGTTGCTATTTACTCAGAAAATGGTGAAAACGTTCCCACTCTTTTTTAGCAACGACTTTCACAAAATTTCCATTGCAAAAAGTTTAGAAATGAAGTTTTTATATTTGACGAATATACCATAAAATTATTAGCAACGAGATCTGTAAAATAGCAACGAAATTGGTAAAATAACAACGAACCATTAGTTACAAAATTTATTGGTAAAAGAGATTGAATATTTCTTATGGATAATCTATAAAGCAATGGTAAAAGAGATTGAATATTTCTTATGGATAATCACGGTTATATCATTGTTGTACAAGTTATCGAATATTTCATATACTATCACAACTCGGGAGAAACAGAAACTCAGTATACATGCATCATTAGTTGCATAATTAAATTAGCTTTGAATTTTTAGTGTAATTTGGCAGCATAATAAGAAGATATATGGTAAACAAACCTGGCCAGAGCTTGGCAAATCAGTATTAGTTCAATAGGTCAAACCAAAATCATGCTGTTGGGCAGGTGATCTCAAAACAATATATCCGCCTCTAACTACAATAAGACCAAGTAGAACAGTAAAAGGAAGACATAGTTACTTAAAAGATAATAGCCCTTTCATATTATGAGTATTTCAGAAATGTTGTATCATATTTTAATTGTGAATCAATAAAATCACTACCACTATAAACTTATATATGAATCACCTAAAACTTAACATAATATTCAGAACCCCTTTATAAACCATTTGTCACATCAGAAAACACATTTGTTAACCCGTATGTACATTGTTCAATAAATTAGATACGGGCGCAATATCGTTGTTTATGGACAGTTAAACTATGTGTTGTTTTAACAATCTGCCAAAGTGTCTTGCAACTTTGGTATTGTGTTATATTACTTTTGTCTCTTGTGGTTGTCTTTGTTTTCAGGTTTTGGGCTTCTGCTTCTTGGGCCTTTGGTTCCTTTCTTGATGGGCTTTGTTGCCATTGAGGCCCCTTGACCAAACGAGTATATCACCCTAGTCTTTGACTAGGGTTTCTTATCACACAACACACAACACAAATATTTGTGTGTGTGCGCAGCTCTCTCTCTCTCTCTCTCTCATCTCATCCATCCATCCATGGAGGTCTGACCTGGGAGTTTGATGTTTCATCTTGTATAGCTGAGTGTTTGAGTGATCTCTTGTATTGTGAGGGAGAACGGATCAACCTAGTTGGGACGTTCTCACTATTTCTATTGTAATCGTTCGATTAGCACCCGTTTGGGGACTAATCTTTATCTTTGTATTTTGAACTCTGATTTATAATAAATTACACCAAGGGGTGGTTGGTTGGGTGTAAAGATCTGCTTTGCCTGTGATATTATGTTTCTTAACATGGTATCAGAGCGTTGGTTATAGATCTTTCAGCCATCGAAGCTCTCTCGGTTCTTTTTTATTATAATCAATTTTTTGATTTTTCGAAACCCTAATTAATTTTTTAAGGTTTTACACTTTGGGTAGTGATTCTTGCTCTCTTGTCACTTCTGGAAGCTTGTTTTGGTGGTGCCGTTAGTTTTCTTGGAAAATATTATTAGGGTTTTCACAAACCCTAATTTAATTTTTGGGGGTTTTGTCTCTAAGGTGCCCAGGAAGCTTTAGTAGGTGTTGCCGTTGATTTATTTGGTGGTGCCGTTAAAAACCTTGAAGATTTGATTAGGGTTTCTTGAAACCCTAATTTAATTTTTTGGGGGTTTTCTCTATTATTGGTATCCTGGTATCACCTTGGTGGTGCCGTTACCAATTTTTTGCTTAATTTCACAGGTACACTTGTTAGGGTTTGCTAACCCTAACTTTTATTATTTTTGGAGGGTTTCTGATTGGTGGTTCACCCATCCTCTAGACTAAGTGAATCTAGAGATTGGGTGTATTTTTTTTCTATTTCCGCTGTAAGTCTTCTTTCATTTTCCCTCTTGCCTTCCTCTTGGTTACTTTTGTGGGTCACTGTTGTCTTGTGTGTGGGTGCAAACGGATTCGGTTAACATCTTAACCCTCCAGCCTTGACTGGTGTGGATACCTGCTCTGGCTAATCCCAGTCCACAGCCTGACATTTCTGGTGCTCACCTTCTGGGTGTTTATTGTGGTTATTTTTTGTCTTGTTCTATCTGCTTTATTTTACCTACCTTGGTTTACATTTTTTGTGTGCTCTCTATTTGTTGCCTTGGTTTATATTTTTTTGGTTAATATCTGTCTGTTGCTCTCTTTGTGTGTGACCTATGAGTGCTAGTGGTACTCCTCCTCCACCATCCAATGGTGGTGGAGGAAATGGTGTTGGTGGGGCCTTCCCTGAGACCACCACCAATCATGTTGCTCTCATCAGCAACTTGGATGCTGGAAATCCACTTCACATTCATAATAGTGATAATAGCAGCTTTGTTCTTGTCCCTTTCAAGTTGTTGGGGACTGAGAACTATAGAATGTGGAACAATGCTATGAGACTTGCTTTACAAGCTAGGAACAAATTTGCTTTTGTTGATGGGTCCTGTTTAAGAGAGTCTTATACTGATGAAGTGTTGTGTGCTCAATGGGATAGATGTAATGCTATGGTTCTTACTTGGATTATGAATGTGGTCTCTAGTGATGTTTACATGGGTCTTGTTTATTCTGAAAATCCTGCTAATGTCTGGAAAGAGCTTAATGAAACTTATGACAAGGTTGATGGTTCCATTGTTTATAATTTGCTTCAGAAAATTGGGTCTGTTAAACAAGGGGGTAGTTCTATATCTGATTATTATTATAGGTTAAACTCTCTATGGAGAGAGTTTGATGCTGTGTCTAAGATTCCTAAATGTGTTTGTGCTGTTAAATGTTCTTGTTCTGCTAGCACTGATTTAGCTTTGCATCAGCAAATCATGAGGCTTATGCAGTTTCTTATGGGGCTTGATGACTGTTATCAGCCTGTTAGGACTGCTCTTCTAACCAGGGATCCACTCCCTAATGTTAAGGAAGCTTATGTCACTGTTTCTAGAGAGGAATCCCATAGGGGTGTTCCTGATAACCCTGATCATGCAGAGGCAAAATTGAATGCTACTTCCTTTGCTGCTAAGACCTTTAATCACAATAGGAGAAACACTTCCAATGTTTCTAATAGAACCCCTAACAAAGGCAATGGGTCTAAAAACTTTAGGGGTCCTAACCCTAATCTTTTGTGCACTCATTGCAATCAGATTGGTCATACTGTTGATAGATGCTTTGAATTGATTGGTTATCCTGCTGGTTATGTTAAAAGGGGGTAATAATCAAAGGCAAACTGTTCTTAAACCCAATTTTAATGCTAATTGTGATATTAAAACTGGAGAAAAACAAGCTTCCACTTGTAATTCTCCAAACTCTTTCACCACTGAACAAATGCAGAAACCTCTCAACTTGATCAATGATTCCACTGGCAATACTCAGTCCAACATGGCAGGTAGATTTTCCTTCTTTAATGCTAATGTCTGGTTCAATGTGAATTTTTCTAAGTTCTTTTGTGGCAACTCTAAATTTCTTGTTAAGACCATTACTTTGGGGTGGATTATTGATTCTGGGGATAACCAACACCTTACCACTTCCACAGTGGGTATGTTCAATGTTGTTGATATTTCCAACCTCAACATTTCTGTTGGTCACCCAAATGGCACTGTTGCCAATATCAGTCACATTGGTGACCTCAAACTTTCTAACAATGTTGTTCTTCATGATATGTTGGTTATTCCTGGTTACTGTGTTAGCTTAATGTCTGTTAACAAACTCATTAAGGATAGTAAATTGTTTGTTGGTTTTGATGAGGATAAATGTTACATTCAGGACTTGGCCAAGGGGACTACTCTGGGGACTGGTAGTGAATCTGGGGGGCTCTACTTGTTTGATGACCTTAAGACTAATTGCCTTGGTACTGTTAATACTGTTATGACTTTTAATACCTCTAAGGATATCTGGCATTGTAGACTTGGTCATCCCTCTGACCAAGTTCTCAATGACCTCAAAAATGACCTCAAACTCTCTAAAAACACCTCCATATTTGTTTGTGAGACTTGTCACAGGGCTAAACAAACAAGGGAACCCTTTCCCTTGAGTGACCATAAGTCCAGTAAACTTGGTGATCTTGTTCACTTGGACTTGTGGGGCCCTTACAAGGTTCCTAGTAAGGAAGGGTATAGATACTTCCTCACTATTGTGGATGATTACTCTAGAGCTGTGTGGACCTACCTTTTAAAATCTAAGGATGAAGTGTTTGAATGGTTAACCCAATTTATTAACCTTGTTAAAACTCAGTTTGATACCAAAGTTAAAATTTTCAGATCTGATAATGGGACTGAATTTGTTAATAACAAAGTTCACACTATGCTCTCTTCCTTGGGTATCATCCATCAGACCTCTTGTGCTCATAGCCCTCAGCAAAATGGGACTGCTGAAAGGAAACATAGACACCTTCTCAATGTTGCCAGGAGTCTTATGTTTCAGGGTGGGATTCCTATCACTTTTTGGTCTGAATGTATTTTAACTGCTGTCTATTTGATCAACAGGCTCCCCTCTTCTGTCTTAAATGGTAGGTCCCCCTATGAATTGCTTTTTAGCAAAAAACCAAATCTCTCTCATTTGAAATGTTTTGGATGTCTTTGTTTTTCTACTTGTTTGAATAACAGTGACAAGCTCACACCTAGGTCTGAGAAATGTGTTCTCATTGGTTATTCTTCTGTTAAAAAGGCTTATAAATTGTTTAGCTTGGATAATAGAAGAATTATTTTCTCTAGGGATGTGAAATTCTATGAAACTGTCTTTCCTTTCAAAATGAAAAACAATAGTGAAAAGGACTCAACTGATGTAGTCATTACAAGTGATGTTGATCTCTTAACATTTTTTGATAACCAAACTAATACAAGTCCCAATGATGATGAGAGAGCATCACCTGGTTTGGATGGTAGGGTTCACCCCAATACTGATGATGCCTTTGAGGATCATCAAGAGGAGAACCCTGCAACCACTATAGGTGAGAATGTGCAAAACTGCTCTGAGGGCAATCTTGAAAATGAAAGCTCTAGTTATTTTATTGATCATAGTGGGGACCACTCTATAGAACAAGAGCAACCTGTTAGAAAATCTAGTAGACCTACTAAGCTACCTGCTAAGCTCAATGATTTTGTCCTTGATAGCAAACTCAAGTATAGTATTGAGAAGCATGTTAATTACTCTAGGCTGAATACCACCAATTTTTGTTTTGCTACCACTCTTAACAATTCTGTTGAACCCTCCACCTACTATGAAGCTGTGAAAGATAGTAGGTGGGTTGAGGCTATGAACAATGAAATTGAAGCCCTTTTAAGGAATAATACTTGGACCTTAGTTGATCTTCCTGCTAATAGAAAGGCTATCAACAATAAATGGATCTATAAGATCAAATACAAGTCCTCTAGTCTTGTTGACAAGTTTAAAGCTAGGGTTGTTGTCAAAGGTTATAGTCAAAGGGAAGGCATTGATTTTGATGAGACTTTCAGTCCTGTTGTTAAAATGGTTACTGTTAGGTGTCTTGTTAGTATTGTTGTTTCTAATGATTGGCCTCTTTTCCAACTTGATGTTAACAATGCTTTCTTGTATGGTGATCTTAATGAGGACATTTATATAACTCTTCCTTTGGGGTTCAATTGCAATGATAAAGGTAAGGTGTGTAAGCTTAATAAAGCTTTGTATGGTCTCAAGCAAGCCCCAAGGCAGTGGAATGAAAAACTTACCACTGTATTGGTTGAGCATGGCTTTTGCCAAAGTAGATTTGATTACTATCTTTACACTAAACAGAATGGTAATATGTTTATTGCTCTTCTTGTTTATGTTGATGATTTTATCATTACTGGTAACTGCATTGAGGAAATTGAATCATTTAAATGCTTTCTTAAAACCAAATTCATGATTAAAGACCTTGACATTATGAGGTATTTCTTAGGTATTGAAGTTCTTGAAAACTCCAATGGGATCTGCATGACCCAAAGGAAGTATTGTCTTGAACTCATACATGAGTTTGGGTTACTTGCTGCTAAACCTGTTGCAACCCCTTTACCTGAAAATTGTGTTTTGGCTGTTGATGAAAGCAAGGATGATAAGTTTCTGTTGAATGTGTTTGAGTATCAAAGATTACATGGGAGACTTATTTACCTAACCCATACCAGACCTGATATATCTTATGCTGTTCATTGACTTAGCCAACATATGCATGCACCCCTTCAGTCTCACCTTAAAATAGCCTTAAGGGTTATTAGGTATCTCAAGAACTCACCTGGTATTGGTATTCAGTTTTATAAGGATACATCATTAAAAGTGTCTTGTTTCACTGATGCTGATTGGGCTAAATGCCTTAAAACCAGGAAGTCTGTGTCAGGGTACTGTGTTTTCCTTGGAAGGTCTCTTGTCTCTTGGAAGAGTAAGAAGCAACCCACAGTTTCCAGATCCTCAGCTGAGGCTGAGTATAGGTGCATGGCCAGTGCCACTTGTGAGGTTATTTGGATCACTAACCTGCTTAGTGATCTAAAGTTGAAATCCTTGTTTCCTGTTAACCTTTATTGTGATAGTAGTGCAGCTATTCAAATTGCTGCCAATCCTGTCTTTCATGAAAGGACTAAACACGTTGAAGTAGATGTTCATTTGGTAAAGGAAAAGGTTCAGAATGGTGTCATTAACACCATTAAGATTGCATCTATTGATCAAACTGCTGACATTTTCACTAAGGCTCATGGGATTCAGCAGCATCTCAAACTTTGTGAACAGTTGAGACTTGTGAATATGTTTGGCAAATGATGGTTTCTACTCTCTCCTTTGTCAGATTAAGGAAGGGTGTTGTTTTAATAATCTGCCAAAGTGTCTTGCAACTTTGGTATTGTGTTATATTACTTTTGTCTCTTGTGGTTGTCTTTGTTTTCAGGTTTTGGGCTTCTGCTTCTTGGGCCTTTGGTTCCTTTCTTGATGGGCTTTGTTGCCGTTGAGGCCCCTTGACCAAACGAGTATATCACCCTAGTCTTTGACTAGGGTTTCTTATCACACAACACACAACACACATATTTGTGTGTGTGCGCAGCTCTCTCTCTCTCTCTCTCATCTCATCCATCCATCCATGGAGGTCTGACCTGGGAGTTTGATGTTTCATCTTGTATAGCTGAGTGTTTGAGTGATCTCTTGTATTGTGAGGGAGAACGGATCAACCTAGTTGGGACGTTCTCACTATTTCTATTGTAATCGTTCGATTAGCAGCCGTTTGGGGACTAATCTTTATCTTTGTATTTTGAACTCTGATTTATAATAAATTACACCAAGGGATGGTTGGTTGGGTGTAAAGATCTGCTTTGTCTGTGATATTATGTTTCTTAACACTATGAAAGTATCAAATTTTACAGGTCAACTTCTAGTAAGGGATGGACAATTGCTTAAACTCCATTGCATCGGTTGATGCCTAAAGTTTGTGCAAGATCGTCTATATATGTTTTCATAGAGCCAGGGGTGGAGCCAATCACAACATAGTGGGGGCAACTGCCCCCCATGGAATCTTCAATGATCATAGATTTTAGAGTTAATTTTTGAACTTTAATCATGATGCCCTCATCAAAAAACTGATATTGCCCCCAACCTAATAGATGGGTAAAGAAAATAAAGAAAGAATTAGTTTTTTTTTAAAGGTGAAGAAAAACCCAGTTTAATGAAGGGTTTTAAGGTTTTGGTGAAGTTCTTTTTTCAGGGAAGAAGATGATGATAAGATGTGCTTTGACTTTTTTCTCTTGATATGTGAAGGCGTGAAGCACAAAAAAGTACTACTGTACTAGTTAAATATTCATAGTTATTTGTTTTGTTTTTAACTTATGCATTAACATTACAGTTTTGTTTTTATTTATTTTGATAATGGCCCATATCTCTGTTTTTTTTAATAGTCTAACCGAGCTAGCACCAATACTTTGAACCCAATTGATGAGCAACGTAACTGTAAATTGTAACTCCAATCCATCATTGGTGTATATTGCTTCGGTTCATGGATCATTTTTGCTCTTCGTCCATAAATCAATTCAGAAAACGGTAAGATGTCTGTACCAATATAAGATCAACCAAATATTACGCAGAGACTTGCATACGAACTTCCCGCCACAAAGCACGGGTCTAACCTCGTTTTTACTAGTATTTGCTTGGCTTGTTTTTCTTCCCCTATAAAAATAAAGATTTTTATCTGTGTATTCCCTTATCAGCAAAAAATAATTTTTTTGCCCCCCATAAGTTACTTTTCTGGCTCCGCCACTGCATAGAGCCAATGTGTTTCCAAATAAAAAAAATTTAAAGTTTGTGCAAGATCGTCTATATATGCTTTTATAAAAACAGCTTATCATCGGGCTCATTGGTCTAATAAATAGTTAGGATTAGTCTTTTTGCTTGTAAGTAAAAATAAACCTACAAAATAACTCAACTCAAAATAATATAATTTTTTATTATATGAAATACATAGCAAAGCAATAACTTTCATTACAATGATAACTATGACCATAATGCTTCTAGCTAGGCTTATACAAGGTTTCAATTGGGAGTTGCCATCAAACGAGTTGCATGTTAAATTCTTTTATTATAAAGCAATGACTTTCATTACAATGATAACTTTAGAAAATGAAGTGTCCTTCCAATATTATTATTGTACAACCGTTTAAAAACTTTTTAAAGTTATGCGGCATATAGTTGGTGAGGCAGGCGTGGTTTTGCTATGGCAAACAATGGCTTAGCTTTTGACAGATCTTGCAAGCTCTCCTCGAGATTAACATGCAACTCGTTTGATGGCAACTCCCAATTGAAACCCTGTATAAGCCTAGCTAGCAGCATTATGGTCATAGTCGAGCCCAATAACACTCCAGCACATCCACGTCTACCAGTGCTGAACGACAACATATCAAGGTTATGGTCTGTTAGCACCAGTTCATTACCAATCTTCATGTGACGGTCTGGATTATAAGTCAGTGGGTCATCCCACACCTTAGGGTTCCGTCCTAGCCCAGTGCGGCTTAGTAGCACATGGCTACCCTTTGGTATAAAGTATCCCGCAACAGTTGTGTCAACAGTTGAGACGTGAGGAAGGTTGAAAGGTGCAACAGGATGCAACCTGAAAGCTTCCTTAACACAGGATTTGATGTAGTTAAGATAAGGTATATGGGATTCTTGTACCAATTTATCTTTTCCCACCACATTATCAAGCTCTTGGATTGCTTTCTCGAGAATCCTCGGTTGATTTATCATTTCTGCCATTGCCCATTCGATGCCATTTGATGGATTATCAAATGTTGCTAACATAAGCTCCTATACACATTCATACAACATTGTGAAAAATAGATCCAAATTATCTCACAAATAAAACAAAAATAAATTGAATCTTACAAGGATCTGAGCTTTTATCTGATCAGCAGTTAGTCTAGGGTTTTTTATGTTGATGAATACGTCAAGCAAGTCGTCTTCTATCACCCTAACTCCCTCTTTCCATTGTTGTATCCTTTCATCAACCAAACGATCTTGATACTTTCTTGCAGTACCAATTGCGTCCCTCATGTTCTTTTCATGACTATCAAAATCCATTATCCATCTCAACCTTGGAAAGTATTCAGTCACGCTAAATGCGTAAAGGTATTTAGTAATCCTGAATAATGACTCAGTATGCTCAATCTCTTCCGCTCCAGGTCCACCATCTGCATTTTCGTTACCAAAATACCTACTACCAAAGATGATCTTTCGTATGATATCGGTCGAGTATTGTTGTACTATTGTCCTAACATTCACGACCCCTTTGGTATGTCCAACATTAACATAACATTGGTTGTGGATGTACCTGTATGATGAAGAGAGGTTATCAGCCAAAAAAAATAAATGTACATATCTGAAGAAAACTAAGCATACATGCACACTCTAGATACGTACCGAATCAGATTATCAGCTTCTTCATTTCGCTTGGTTTGAAGCCAGTTGTGCCTAGCAACCGAGAGAATCTCTCTGGTCAGTGTTCTTCTCATGGTTTTCCAATGATCACTCATTGGAACAAGAACGGTGGTTAAGTATCCACCACTTGCTAGATAACCGGATATGCTATCAGGCCTTGACGAGAATATCTCATCTTTGTCCTTGAGGAACTCACGAGCTATCTTTGGATCACTCACGGCTATTACATGAGTGGTTCCTAGACGAATGCATATGATATTTGTGCGCATTTCATCCATCAATCTATGTATCCATCGAAACGTGGGCTTGTTTCGAAGAATGGGGATTAAGCTGCCAATGTAGGGCAATGGTTTTGGGCCAGGAGGAAGCTGTCGTTGCAGATGTTTGAAAGCAGTGCGCCTGCTCCTGATGAGCAACAACAAGAATGACACGAGAAAGATAGTGGTGAACATTGTGATGGAATAGTTTCTGTGTTGGTTGTTCTTTGTATGCTATATATGGTACGTATTTATGCATGCATATTTATAGAGTAACTAAGATGAAATTTCGACCTAGTTTGTAAGGTGGATAAAGTTTTCATAGTTAGTGAGCCAAATGGCTACTTTTAACAGGTCAAAGGGATTGCATGTGCCATGTGGCCCACTGCTTACAACTATTTTCGTCGCGTGTTTCAGAAGGTGAAATTGTAAGACAGAATTTCATATATATCATTTTATTTTAAAAATTCATATATATTCTCTAACCAGGGAGTAGCACGATACTGGTCCTGTATCGAACCCATCTCAAATTAGTGGTAACGATTATTTCCCGAGCATAAATTAGTGGTATCGGTACCGTACCAAACGGATACGGATATCGTACCGCTACGGGTATGGGTATCGGCGGGTATTTCCCGTATTTTCGAGAATTTCCGTACCGAATTGGTGGTCCTAAATTTGTTTTCACCTTATATATTGTACTCCCGGTACACTATCGAACGAGATTCGGGTACAAAGAATCAGTACGGTTCCATTACGATTTGGATTCGGTTCCAAAATTCAGGTAGAAATTCTGATCCCTAAATCTAACAAAATAATCCCATATATCCAATTAATAATTTAATATTACGTATATGATATACTCAATCTGAGAAGGTGTCTTTTTCATCTTTCAGTCAAGTGGAAAACTCATTAGTTTTTTAAAAAATATATATTTGAAAAGATGTAGTCAAAACAAATTGTACTATCTCCTTAAGTTCTAAAACTTGATGCTCAACTCAAAACGACCATATTTACCAGGGAGTTGGAAAATCATAACATTCTATTTTCCCCAAAAGGTATTTTTTAGAAAAAGGGTTACATGCTATGCTCGAGCGCATATGTATAGGTCGCAATGCTCGAGCGCATACGTATCTAACTGCAAGCTTTAGATAGGTCGCAACGCTCGAGCACATATTTATAGGTCGCAATGCTCGAGCGTATATGTATATAACTGCAAGCTTTAGATAGGTCGCAATGCTCGAGTGCTATCTTTATATAACTGTAAACGAGAATAGAGACAAATATATTAATGTGTGTTGTATCAAAGTTGTTAAAATAAATAAAATGTACATACTAAAATTTCTCGTTTTATTGAGACTCAGGAACCGAGATCTCAATACAGTTCTCGCATTTATTAGTTAATATTGGATTCACACCAGATGTTGAAAGGAATGACACTGTTAATAGTCCGAAAGGAGTCAATATGGAACAAGATCAGGGATTTAATAAGAAACACACAGCAACAAATAATAGTTCAAATTCTGGTTGTCCGGGACAGTTTAAAGCAACTAGTGCACCCAAAACAGGAGGTTCTATATTGGTATGTTTGGAGGAATTGATTAAAGTAGGGCAAACAATTGGTTATGCAATGGAGGGTTGTGAGAACGATGTTATGAAGATCATTGGGTCTCAAGGAGCTGAGTCCGTTCCCCAATGAATTTTTTATCTCTGAATATATAAGGTCTTGCCAGAAGGCCAAAAGAGACTGGGTACGGGAGTTATGTGTTAAACATAGTGTTAATTTACTCGCTTTACAGGAAACTAAGATGGACAACATGGATGATTTTATAGTTAAGTCTACTTGGGGAAACTTTGCTTTTGAATTTGTTCACAGCAATTCCGTTGGGAACTCGGGCGGTATTCTTTGTGCCTGGGATTCTAATTATTTTCGTAAACTTAATTAGGCTACTTCGGATTATTATGTCATGGTTAGTGGAGTGTGTCTTAAGTCTAATACAAACATGCTTATGGTCGTGGTTTATGCTCCTCATGACAAGCGGGAGAAGCGTATGCTATGGGATCATTTGTGTACTGTTGTTAACAGGTGGAAATGGGAAGTTGTTATGATGGGGATTTTGACGAGGTTCGGTTTTCTTCTGAACGATTCGGATCTGTTTTTCATGACGGGGATGCGGATTTATTCAACTCCTTCATTCATAATGCTGGTATTGAAGAGGTTCCTTAGGCGGCAAGAATTCCACGTGGTGTCATGGATCCGCAAGTAAGATGAGAAAACTAGATCGTTTTCTGACTCGGAGAATTTATGGCATTCATACCCTACTATTAGTGCTGTTACGTTCGACCGTTTTCTTTCTGATCATTATCCCATTTTTGTCCGTGACTCTAAGACGGATTACGGGCCTTGTCCTTTTCGATTCTACCATCATTGGATTGACATTGAAGGCTTTAGACAATTTGTGGAAGGTGTTTGGCGGGAGTCTCCGGGTGATCAGCATAACGATACGCGTAATTTTATGTCTAAGTTAAAGTTTCTAAAACAGAGAATAAAGGACTGGAAGATTGGTAGATCAAGAGCTAATTTTAAAATTCTACATGATGATCTTCGGGCTATTGAATTGAGATCGAAAAGGGTAATGGAACAGACTAGATGATGATTAAACGTATGGAGATCATTAATTCTATGCTTAGTCTTAAAAAAAAAATTAATGCCACTAAGGTCTTAAAAAAAGCTAAGCTTAAATGGTCGGTGGAAGGCGATGAGAATTCCTGTTATTTTCATGGTATCCTTAAGAAAAGGCGTAAAGTTATAAGCGTTAAGGGGATTATAAGCCAATCGATCCAGGATGCTTTACATCTATATCTACACCACGAAAACGACCAAGACCTAATATTATCAAATAACATCTCCTTGAAAGGGTGAGTCTTGTCAAATAAAAGCTTATTACGGTATTCCGAAATAGCCCACCACACGGTGTAAATAACGCCTTCGAACACTTCCTATAGATTAGTCGAAAAACGAATTGAGAGAAGCCACTGCCACCATTCTTCAAATGTAGAACAACCCGAATAAGACAAATCCCACCATTTGGAAACGTTACGATACACTTCGTTAACCAAGTTACACCCGAGGAACAAGTGATTTGTCTATTCCAAGCCATGATCACATATAGGACAACTCTAAGAATCAATCTCCATACCCCGTTTAGATAAATTAAGCCTAGACGGGAGCGCATCCATTTTAACTTTCCACTCGAGGATATTATTCTTAATCGGAACGCACTTCAACCATCTCGTCTTAGAGGCGATGCATGTAGTACGAATATCATCAATCTTAATACGCATGGAAACCACCAAAAAAGCCTTGTCTATACCGAGAGACCAAATAAGTCTATCCGATTGCGGGGCTATCGATACCCTGCTCGTTATACCTAAAATGTCGTTGAACTGAGCCTCTTCTATACCTCCTCTGACTCCTCTGCGGAAGGAACTATCAAATCTGTCAGCCAATAATTTCGACCGAATAGATACGTCTTTATTGCATTCGAGAGCGATGAGACGAGGAAAATTTTCTTTCAAGATACCGGTATCACACCACCTATCCTTGTACAAGCCTATGGTAATTTACTTTTCATGACCGTGCTATTGAGCGATAATTTACGCATAGCAAGGAGAGTGTGTGAAATAAAAATATCTACTTCGTGAGGTGTTTTATGGTGTTATCTTTGTTTTTTATTGTTGGCTTTATCTATTATTTCGACACTTATTAAAAATATATTTTTACCTTACTTGAGGACAAGCAAGAAGTTAAGTATGGGGGAATTTGATAACGCCTCATTTATACATGTTTGTAATGATGCATTTATCCTTGTTTGATATGTAAATCAATAAATTATGGGTTGAATTGATACTAATAAAGAATATTGTTTGTATTGTAGCTAAGAAAGAAACCATGAAGGAAAAGAATGAAGAAATAAAGAATAAAGGGGCTAAAGATGGAATTATGTTGAAATAGAGCCAAAGTGCGGCGCACAATTGAAAAAGTGCGGCGCACAATTGGAAAAGTGCGGCGCACATTTTACTGCAGTTACACAATTAAGAGCCTTTATGCATGGCTATTATGGGAAAACTCTTGGGATACTCCCATAACTCTTAACCTACGAGTTTGTAGCTATAAATAAGACCCAAAGGCCAGGCATAAAAGATATCATTCCATAAGTTCTCCATTGTTTAGGAGAATCTCATAATCAAGGATTTTCTAAATCCTTGATCATAGTTACTAGAGTTGGTAAACCTTAGTTGCTTGATGTTATGTGTGCTGGAACAAGGAACTCAGAAGTATTGCTTGCCATTTGTAATAAGTTCAACAGCTTATAAAACCTTTTGGAGCAATTATTGAATAACACCTTGTGGTATAAATCTCATTTCATTTATGTTAATCCTTTACTTTGATTTACATATTGTTGAAATAATCTTGTTTACTGTTATTATAGAGTAGTGTGATGTGTACTTGGTTAAGGTTTGATAGCCTTATGATAAGATACGATTATTGCCGGGGCAAAGTGCGGCGCACAATTAATTTTGGGCGGCGCACTTTTTCCCTGGGTTCTTGATTATAAGTGTGATTTAGATGCTCATGTATTATATGTTATTATGTAAGACCATTGTTATATGTTGGATTCATCCATGATCATGACTAGTACGCATGTGAATGGATGAGTTTCATGTCATCTAGTAAATGAATCTTGTTATTCACTTTTGTCGCGATTAGTGGATTAAAACATATACCAACTCTTGCATAATCTCATCTACTACCTTAGTTATAGAAATAAAACATAAACCATTCTTAATGCTTTTGATATAACAAAGTCTTTAGTCGGACTCTTGTCATATCAATTAGATGTTGCATATACGACTAGTAATCGACATATTTTCTTATATTGTTTATGTGCTTATATTCATCATTGCTACCTATCTTTCATATGGTTATGACCTTAGCCAAACGCACCCTTTAAATACCAATTGTTAAGTATATCTTTAGAACTTGTGACACTCTAGAGGTAATTGTTTTATATTTTGATAACAACAATCCCGTGGAACGAACTGGACTTTACCATTAAGCTATGCTATACATGAAAGGGTATACTTTCCCGTGTTTATGTTTCTAGTCATTTGTGTGGTAATATCTTGAATAAAAATTTAAGACTTGCAAACGAACATCAAGTTTTTGGATTGATTTAAAACATTTGAAATAATTGGGAAACAAAAATTCTAAATCGCCGTACAGATTTCTGGCAATCTGAAAAAAAAGTTTTTAACAAAATAGTTAAAAAGTGCACCGCATATTTCCAAAAGTTCGCCGCACATTTGGTACTAATTTGCAAAATATTGGTAGAAACAATCCCAAAATGAAACCAACACCTTTTACTCTCAACACTTACTGCTGAACACATGAGAATTGCTTTGTGTGTGCTGATGCTTTTCGAGCTTTTTTGTTTGTTAATATTGCATTTCAACAAAAACCAAAAATATTTTCTTTCAAAATTTTATTTTCTATTTTATTTACTCTTTGGTAGAATAATTTGCTTTGGTATGTATTATTTGATATTTATCATAATTTGTGGTAATTTTTCTGGAATTTTAACCAACCTTGAGATATAAGAAAATGAGGAAACAAGCGGAAATGAAAAAATAGCTATTTCTTGCAAAATAGTCGAGAACATCTTACAAAATTTGGTCACTATTTCTTATTCTGACTACTTGTTAAGGAAGTATTATGAAAAATTTCTTATAACATTGTTTGATTGGTATATAGACCCTACAGTTGTGAACAAGAAATTCTTTGCAGAAAGTGCATCGCACAATTCAAAATGTGCGCTGACTTTTCTATGTCGCGCAAAAGTGCGCCGCACTACTCAAATGTGCGCCGCAAAACTGGGAAAGCAGAAAGAAAAAGTTGCTTATAACGCATTTAAAAAGAGATTTTCATCAAAACTAATAAGTTTCCTTAATACTACAGGATATAAAATGTCATTTGGATTTTATAGCACTAACATACTAATGTTTATTTTGATGTGTTGTTGTTTTAAGATGGATCCAAACACTAGCTTGGGTAGACTATGCTTAGGAGTGGATGAGCATATTATCCTAAACGACAAAATTGAATCGGAATGAGAATGGACAGGATCCGAATGTAAGGACTCAGCCAATAGCGGGATTCAAAAGATCCTAACTTTCTATCGTTTGGAAGACTTGACACCTAGTGAGAAATACTCAATGCCTTGCCATGTGGAAGGTAAATTTGCCTATGATGGGCAAGTTGACTTGGAAATGGAGAGAAGTTTGATTAGCAACCAATTTGTAGTGAAGCTTGACTTAACCTACAAAACGCATCGTAATGGGGACAAGGAGATAGAAAAAAAGCTCATTATTATGATCAAGGACGAATTGTTTTTCGTCGACTTCTTTGTCAATCCGGAAGAAGATGATTGTGAACCGTGTGCAATCTTTGGGAGATCTTTCCTAAAGAAGCCAATGCACAAATTGATATCACTTGTGGCATACTCACCTTATGGCCAAAAGTTCATAAAAGCTTGGACTTTTAAGAAATTGACGAGATACTTGATAATCTCGACTTTGATGAATTAGAAGCTATTGAAAACGAGGGAGTTGATGCTCCTAGATTTGTTTGTAATATGGGAAAAGGCAAGAGAAACAAAGGAAAACAGCCCGCTCATGCTTACAAATTGAACTATAATGGTGAAGGACATTCTCTCACCATTAATAAGCCTTTAACTAGAGAAGAACTATCAATGGAAGAGTTGAGGGAAGACATTGAAGAAAGAGTGATGTTGTTAAACATGAATCGACCTATCATTGAAACATTAAAATATAGTGATAAGTATAAAATGATTGTTGATGGGGTCTTGCCTGATAAGTTGAAAGTTGACGATGGATTAACCTCGGAATATGAAGATGTGGCTATCCAAATGCTTCGTGAAAACAAAGTAATAAAAGAAAAAGAAGATCCGGGTTATTTTGTCCTACCAATAAGGTTGGAAGGTAAAACTACATACAATGCTTTGGTACTTACGATTCGAATGTTAATGTCATGCCACTAGGAATCTTAAAAATGTTAGATGTTGAAAGAGTCAAACCAAGGTTTGATCATATCAAAATGCTTGATCACTCCTACGCGGAGGGATTTGGGCGTTTGCTTGGAGTTCTATGCCAAATAGGGACAACCACAATACTAGCCGATTTTATGCTTCTCGATATTCCTATTGATTGGGACATTCAACTAGTGGTTGGAAGGAAGTTTTTGCACACCGTTGGTGCAAAGGTAGATGTTGGAAAAGCTATTATGACTAGCTTTGATGGGTTTGTCCATCAAACATATAATGTGCTAAAACCGAAAAAATATGATGATAGTGATGAAGAATATGATAAGCACTAAACCGTGAAAAGAGATGAAAACGGTATGCCGATTTATGGTCCACATTTGCAACCATGGATAGAACCGGAAGAAGTATTTGATGCTTCACTAAATGAAAGGAGCTACCATAACCCTTTCTTTGATATTTGTGTGTACAAGAAAATTGTGGGGATGCTTGGAGTACTTCCCGTATCATTGAAATACAAAGACTGACAAGTGGGAAACAAGCGAGAATTTGAGAATATTGCTAAGGATGGAGATAGTGAATGGCATGTTGCCATAGTCATTGTTGATCCATGTGGAAAGAGGTACAAAAAAGTGTACGAGGCAAATGACACCAATAGAGAGGTCTCGGGACGTTACACGGAGAGTGATATCATGTCACCTCTAAATTTCTACTACAACTAAAAGAAAAGGAAGAAAAGAGGAGTGCATCATTGGCTCCTAGTTACTTTTATGCAGTTTTATCTTTTTGCATGTAGATAATCAATAAAACGGATTAATATCTAAGAGTCCTAAAGTTTTAGGATGGTCTTAGGAGTGGGGAATGCTCTCCCTAGTGTCTCTTTATTTTTCTATCGAATGGAATTGGAGGTTTTCTTTTTAGATTTTGTGTTTTGTATACTTAAAAAGTAAAATACAGTAACATTGTCTGGATGCACAGAATGTGCGCCGCACAAACCAAAAAGTGCGTCGTACTTCTAGGCGGATTTTTTGTATATACCCCATTTTTCCCATTAGAAACTAAAAAAACACATAAAAACAACAAAAAAGCACCTGACGATTTTGAATCATCACCAAAAAATATTTTCGAATCATTGCTCCAATTCGCATTCGAGATCATGTCTAGGTTAAGTTCTTGTACTTAATTCATATTTGTCTCATTTGATTAGTTTTTAATTTTTGATTAATTTTCAATTAGGGTTCTTACTAATTGAAGAACGAATTGTAATTCAATTAGGAATTAGGAATGTGGAAATGGATTAAGAAAGTAATTATATTATTAGATGAAATTGAAAAACATAAAAATAAAAAAATGAGGGTTTTTGAAAACCTTAGAGATGAAGAAATATCATGGATTAGAACGAATTGGGAATGGGTTAGTGTTCGATTCTAGCCATTGTTATTAGTTTGTGACCATTTACTTTGCGGATTCGGTTAGTTACTAGTGTTACCCCGACTTAGGCTGTGATACCCAGAATGTGCGCTGCACTTTACAAATTGTGCGCCGCACTTTTATGAAATTTCCCCAGGAAGTACGCCGCACATTCCAAATTGTGCGCCACACTTTTCGTCTAGAAAACAAACAGAAAGATTAGAACACAAACATAGGGACACGGTTGACCCCTAAACGCTTATCTAATGTTAATACATGTTTGTTATGTGATAAAATTTACAGAATACAGGTTTTGGAAATTATGAGACCGGCTCGTCAAGCCGATGAAAGAAACGAAGGCCTACCAAATCGGCAAGTGCCGCACTCATGGGGACGCTGAATCACCCATTTTTGAATTGGCCTGGATGTACTAGCGATACCAAAACCATCTACAATAATGTTGTTAGTCTTTTATTACAAAAACAAATTTTTGCAGCTAGCATTGTAGGTTTTGGTGTTTTGAATGAGCTTGGTTGTGAAGCTAAAATCAGGGAGATGCTTAATATAGTAGTGATAGAGGCTGGAGGTAATGAAATATTATTTGAATCCAATGCTTGGATACGTGCTTTTACTTGTAGGGAGAAGATCTATGCGGAGCTTGTACTCGATTTTTTCTCTACTTTTCATTTTCATGAGGATGCCGAAGGAGATGTTGATGACTAAGAAGATTTTGAATTTTAGACTTTGTGGGAAGGGACATTCTTTGACTTCGAAAGAATTTGCTAAGTACTTGGAGTTGTATAATGGAGATGAGCGAAGGAAGGAAGGATTTCAGGTATATTTCCAAGGAGGCGAACGTGATCATGGAAATTTCAATGCTAATGAATTTTGGGCATCAATTTGCCCGGATGAGGATCCATTGAGCTTATCTAGGTGCTTGGCCACTAGAATTTCTAGTCTATTTTTGAGAGTACTTCAAAAGATGACTGCTTATGCCGTTTGCCAAAGAACCACGGGATATGATAGAATACAAAAGAATGATTTGTGGTTATTGAGCATGCTTAGAGACAAGAACCGTGAGCAATACGCTAATGTGGCTTGCGTGATAGCTAAATGAATGATAAGAAAATGTCATGGTAGTCAAGAAAGTAGCATGATTGTGTGTGGATAATTTGTGACTAGGTTAGCTCAAAGAATGGGGCTTTTAAGTGAGCAAGTTGTGAGTAGTCTTAGTCCACCGATTTTGTGTGATACCATTGACATAATTACTTTGAGAGATTTGATTAGAGCGGATGAAAGGTTGATCAGAGAAGACACGCCTGTTAGAGCACCACGGGTGGGCATGGCGCGAGCTCCTCGTGCATCACTCCAAGATGTTTGTGATAGAATGGGAAGGATGGAGGTTAGGAAAGACCAACTTGGGTTTATGATGGAGCGCCAATGCTATAGTATGGATCGTTACGCTCCAGTTTTTGACGGGATGGCAGAACAATATCATGTTCCAATGAGTGGACCTTATGGACCACTCGGATTTCACCACGAGCCATTCCACTACACCAAACAACCGCCACCCTATCCACCACATTTTTACCCATCCCAAGCTCCAAGGAATGATGAAACTGAAGAGGATATGTGAAGCCTCGTGTGTTTGTGACTTTCGTGTTAGTCACATTTGAAAACAATTTGAAAACAATTTATTTGGGCTATGTAATATGCCTTTGTTGGTATTAGGAAAACTTAATACTTTGTCTGTGGATTTTTATTTTTAATTTGGTATGTGAAATATGTTTGTATATATTATTTGTGTTAAATTACAGAAAATAAGCGAGTCAAGGCGAACTTAGGCGAAGATTGATGATCTCGGCTTCGCTCACGACTTGTAATAAAAGGGGAGTATTATTCATATTTTCCTCTAATTTTATTTTTTCCTTATGTTTAGCATTAGGGACAATGCTCATAATAAGTATTGGGGGAGGGGGGGTGATTGAGTGAAAATAAGATCGAATGAAAGCTTGTTTTTAAGAAATGATGTTTCTGAATTTTCTGTACCCAGAAGTACGCCGCACATTTCAAATTATGCGCCGCACTTTCTGGGCGAATTTGAAAATTTTCTACAGTAAAAAAAAAGTTTTTGTCGAAGGATTGATAATTCTTATAATCGTAAAGCTATTTTGACTCGGAATTGATAACGTTATTTACACAATACTTTATTCATAATTGTGAAGATCTTTTCCGTAAGCATTCTTATATTTCAAATTGTGTGTGTGCCGATGATTAGTTTAATTCTAGAACTTGTGCTTGGTAGTCTTTATGAGACCATAGTGGGGTCATACTTGTATGATAAAAGGTATTTTAAATGATAAAGAGAAAAAAAAGAGAGAGAAAAGATTGAAAGTTTTGCCGATGTTTTTAGATGATTATATATTGTCTGAAACAATATTGCGAAATGATAGTAGATCATAAGTATGGGGGAAAACATGTTCTCCCAAAAGATCGTTGAAGAGATGTGGTATAAAAAGAAAGCCAAATAGAAGCCTAAGAAGTTTTGAGTTATGAATTCGTGAAGCAACAACATGGTAAAAGATGATGTATTATTTATTCATTAAACATGCGGTGGTAATAAGAGTTTTTGAAAAAGACCTCTTTTAATATTTTACTTTGTGCTTACGCCAAATATGGTTTAGTTTAGTTCCTTGTACAACCCTATGGTAATTTACTTTTCATGACCGTGCTATTGAGCGATAATTTACCCATAATAAGGAGAGTGTGTGAAATAAAAATATCTACTTCGTGAGGTGTTTTATGGTGTTATCTTTGTTTTCGATTGTTGCCTTTATCTATTTTTTCGACACTTATGAAAAATATATTTTTACATTACTTGAGGACAAGCAAGAAATTAAGTATGGGGGAATTTGATAACGCCTCATTTATACATGTTTGTAATGATGCATTTGTCCTTGTTTGCTATGTAAATCAATAAATTATGGGTTGAATTGATACTAATAAAGAATATTGTTTGTATTGTAGCTAAGAAAGAAACCATGAAGGAAAAGAATGAAGAAATAAAGAATAAAGGGGCTAAAGATGGAATTATGCTGAAATGGAGCCAAAGTGCGGCGCACAATTGAAAAAGTGCGGCGCAATTTGAAAAGTGTGGCGCACATTTTGCTGCAGTTACACAATTAAGTGCCATTATGCATGGCTATTATGGGAAAACTCTTGGGATACTCCGAGAACTCTTAACCTACGAGTTTGTAGCTATAAATAAGACCCAAATGCCAGGCATAAGAGATATCATTGCATAAGTTCTCCATTGTTTAGGAGAATCTCATAATCAATGATTTCCCAAATCCTTGATCATAGTTACTAGAGTTGGTAAACCTTAGTTGGTTGATGTTATTGGTGCTGGAACAAGGAACTCAGAAGTATTTCTAGCCATTTGTAATAAGTTCAAAAGTTTATAAAACCTTTTGGAGCAATTATTGAATAACACCTTGTGGTATAAATATCATTTCATTTATGTTAATCCTTTACTTTGATTTACATATTGTTGAAATGATCTTGTTTACTGTTATTATGGAGTAGTGTGATGTGCACTTGGTTAAGGTTTGATAGCCTTATGAGAAGATACGATTATTAGCTTTGTTGGGGCAAAGTGCGGCGCACAATTAGTTTTGTGTGGCGCACTTCTTCCCTGGGTTCTTGATTATAAGTGTGATTTAGATGCTCATGTATTATATGTTATTATGTAAGACCATTGTTATATGTTGGATTCATCTATGATCATGACTAGTACTCATGTGAATGGATGAGTTTCATGTCATCTATTAAATGAATCTTGTTAATCACTTTTGTCGCTATTAGTGGATTAAAACATATACCAACTCTTGCATAATCTCATCTACTACCTTAGTTATCGAAATCAAACATAAACCATTCTTAATGCTTTTGATATAACAAAGTCTTTAGTCGGATTCTTGTCGTATCAATTAGATGTTGCAAGTACGACTAGTAATCGGCATGTTGTCTTATATTGTTTATGTGTTTATATTCATCATTGCTACCTATCTTTCATATGGTTATGACCTTAGCTAAACGCACCCTTTAAATACCAATTGTTAAGTATATCTTTAGAACTTGTGACACTCTAGAGGTAATTGTATTATATTTTGATAACAACAATCCCGTGGAAGGAATTGGACTTCACCATTAAGTTATTCTATACATGAAAGGGTATACTTTCCCGTGTTTATGTTTCTAGTCATTTGCGTGGTAATATCTTGAATAAAAATTTAAGACTTGGAAACGAACATCAAGTTTTTGGCGCCGCTACCGAGGATTGATTAGTTATTGATTTAAAACATTTGAAATACTTGGGAAACAAAAATTCTAAATCGCCGTACAGATTTTTGGCAATCTGAAAAAAAAAGTTTTTAACAAAATAGTTAAAAAGTGAACCGCACGTTTGCTACGAATTTACAAAATGTTGGTAGAAACAATCCGAAAATACAACCAAAACCTTTTACTCTCAACACTTACTGCTAAAAACATGAGAATTGCTTTGTGTTTGCTTATGCTTTTCGATCTTTTTTGTTTGTTAATATTGCATTTCAACAAAAACCAAAAATATTTTCTTTCAAAATTTTATTTTCTATTTTATTTACTCTTTGGTAGAATAATTTGCTTTGGTATGTCTTATTTGATATTTATCATGATTTGTGGTAATTTTTCTGGAATTTTAACCAACCTTGAGATACAAGAAAATGAGGAAACAAGCGGAAATAAAAAAACAGCTATTTCTTGAAAAATAGTCGAGAATATCTTACAAAATTTGGTCACTATTTCTTATTCTAACTACTTGTTAAGGAAGTATTATGAAAAATGTCTTATAACATTGTTTGATTGGTATATAGACCCTACAGTTGTTAACAAGAAATTCTTTGCAGAAAGTGCGTCGCACAATTCAAAATGTGCGCCGGTTTTTCTGTGTCGCGCAAAAGTGCGCCGCACTTCTCAAATGTGCGCCGCACAACTGGGAAAGCAGAACGAAAAAATTGCTTATAACGCATTTAAAAAGATATTTTCATCAAAACTAATAAGTTGCCTTAAGACACAGGATATAAAATGTCATTTGGATTTTATGGCACTAACATACTAATGTTTCTTTTGATGTGTTGTTGTTTTAAGATGGATCCAAACGCTATCTTGGGTACACTATGCTTAGGAGTGGATGAGCATATTATCCTAAACGAAAAAATTCAACCGGAAGGAGAATGGACAGGATCTGAATGTAAGGACTCAGCCGATAGCGGGATTCAAAAGGTCCTAACATTCTATCGTTTGGAAGACTTGACACCTAGTGAGAAATACTCAATGCCTTGCCATGTGGAAGGTAAATTTGCCTATGATGGGCAAGTTGACATGGAAATGGAGAGAAGTTTGATTAGCAACCAATTTGTATTGGAGCTTGGCTTAACCTACAAAACGCATCGTAATAGGGACAAGGAGATAGAAAAAATCTCATTATTATGATCAAGGACGAATTGTTTTTCGTCGACTTGTTTGTCAATCCGGAAGAAGATGATTGTGAACCGTGTGCAATCTTTGGGAGATCTTTCCTAAAGAATCCAATGCACAAATTGATATCACTTGTGGCATACTCACCTTATGGCCAAAAGTTCATGAAAGCTTGGACTTTGAAGAAATTGACGAGATACCTGATAATCTCGACTTTGATGAATTAGAACCTATTGAAATCGAGGGAGTTGATGCTCCTAGATTTGTTTGTAATATGGGAAAAGGCAAGAGAAACAAAGGAAAACAGCCTGCTCATGCTTACAAATTGAACTATAATGGTGAAGGACCTTCTCTCATCATTAATAAGCCCTTAACTAAAGAAGAACTATCAATGGAAGAGTTGAGGGAAGACATTGAAGAAAGAGTGATGTTGTTAAACATGAATCGACCTATCATTGAAACATTAAAATATAGTGATAAGTATAAAATGATTGTTGATGGGGTCTTGCCTGATAAGTTGAAAGTTGAAGATGGAGTAACCTCGAAATATGAAGACGTGGTTATCCAAATGCTTCGTGAAAACAAAGTAATAAAAGAAAAAGAAGATTCGGGTTATTTTGTCCTACCAATAAGGTTGGAGGGTAAAACTACATACAATGCTTTGGTAGTTACCAGTTCGAATGTTAATGTCATGCCACTTGGAATCTTCAAAATGTTAGATGTTGGAAGAGTCAAACCAAGGTTTGATCGTATCAAAATGCTAGATCACTCTTACGCGGAGGGATTTGGGCGTTTTCTTGGAGTTCTATGCCAGATAGGGACAACCACAATACTAGTCGATTTTATGCTTCTCGATATTCCTATTGATCGAGACATTCAACTAGTGGTTGGAAGGAAGTTTTTGCACGCCGTTGGTGCAAAGGTAGATGTTGGAAAAGCTATCATGACTAGCTTTGATGGGTTTGTCCATCAAAAATATAATGTGTTTTAAAAGCAAAAAAATATGATGATAGTGATGAAGAAGATGATAAGCACTACACCGTGAAAAGTATGCCGATTTATGGTCCACATTTGCAACCATGGATGGAACCAGAAGAACTATTTGATGCTTCACTAAGTGAAAGGAGCTACCATAACCCTTTCTTTGATATTTGTGTATACAAGAAAATTGTGGGGATGCTTAGAGTACTTCCCGTATCATTGAAATACAAAGACTGACAAGTGGGAAACAAGCGAGAATTTGAGAATATTGCTAAGGATGGAGACAATGAATGGCATGTTGCCAGTCATTGTTGATCCATGTGAAAAGAGGTACGAAAAAGTGTACGAGATAAATGACACCAATAGAGAGGTCTCAGGACGTTACACGGAGAGTGATATCATGTCACCTCTAAATTTCTGCTACAACAAAAAGAAAAGGAAGAAAAGAGGAGTGCATCCTTGGCTCCTAGTTACTTTTATGCATTTTTATCTTTTTGCATGTAGACAATCCATAAAACGGATTAATATCTAAGAGTCCTAGAAGTTTTAGGATGGTCTTAGGAGTGGGGAATGCTCTCTCTAGTGTCTCTTTATTTTTCTGTCGAATATAATTGGAGGTTTTCTTTCTAGATTTTGTGTTTTGTATACTTAAAAGGTAAAATACAGTAACATTGTCTGGATGCACATAATGTGTGCCACACAAACCAAAAAGTGCGTCGCACTTCTAGACGGATTTTTTGTATATACCCCGTTTTTCCCATTAGAACCTAAAAAAACACACAAAAACAACAAAAAACCACCTGACGATTTTGAATCATCACCAAAAAATATTTTCGAATCATTGCTCCAATTCACATTCGAGATCATATCTAGGGTAAGTTCTTATACTTAATTCATATTTGTCTGATTTGATTAGTTTTTAATTTTTGATTAATTTTCAATTAGGGTTCTTACTAATTGAAGAACGAATTATAATTCAATTAGGAATTAGGAATGTGGAAATGGATTAAGAATGTAATTATACTATCAGATGAAATTGAAAAACATAAAAATAAATAAATGAGGATTTATGAAAACCTTAGAGATGAAGCAATGTCGTGGATTAGAACAAATTGGGAATGGGTTAGTCTTCAATTCTAGCCATTGTTATTAGTTTGTAACCATTTACTTTGCGGATTCGGTTAGTTACTAGTGTTAACCCAACTTATGCTGTGATACCCAGAATCTGCGCTTCACTTTGCAAATTATGCGCCACATTTTTATGAAATTTCCCCAGGAAGTACACCGCACATTCCAAATTATGCGCCGCACTTTTCTCTAGAAAACAAACAGAAAGATCATAACACAAACATAGGGACACCGTTGACCCCTAAACGCTTATCTAATGTTAATACATGTTTGTTATGTGATAAAATTTGAAGAATACAGGTTCTCGAAATTATGAGACCGACTCGTCAAGCCGATAAAAGAAACGAAGGCCTACCGAATCGGCAAGTGCCGCACTCATGGGGACGCCGAATCACCTATTTTTGAACTGGCCTGGATGTACTAGCGATACCAAAACCATCTACAATAATGTTCTTAGTCTTCTATTGCAAAACCAAAATTTTGCACCTAGCATTGTGGGGTTTGAAGTTTTGAATAAGCTTGGTTGTGAAGCTCAAATCAGGGAGATGCTTAAGATAGAAGTGATAGAGGCTGGAGGTAATGAAATCTTATTTGAATCCAATGCTTGGATACGTGCTTTTACTTGTAGGGAGAAGATCTATGCGGAGCTTGTACTAGGGTTTTTCTCTACTTTTCATTTTGATGAGGATGTCGAAGGAGATGAGTTGATGACTAAGAAGATTTTGAATTTTAGACTTTGTGGGAAGGGACATTCTTTGACTTTGAAAGAAATTGCTAAGTACTGGGAGTTGTATAATAGAGATGAGCGAATGGAGGAAGGATTTGAGGTATATTTCCAAGGAGGGGAACGTGATCATGGAATTTCAATGCTAATGAATTTTGGGCATCAATTTTCCCGAATGAGGATCCTTTGAGCTTATCTAGGAGCTCGGCCACTAGAATTTCTTATCCACTTTTGAGGGTACTTCAAAAGATGATAGCTTATGCCGTTTGCCAAAGAACCACGGGATATGATAAAATACAAAAGAATGATTTGTGGTTATTGAGCATGTTTAGGGACAAGAACCGTAAGCAATACGCTAATGTAGCCTGGGTGATAGCTAAATGGATGAAAAGAAAAGGTCATGGTAGTCAAGAAAGTAGCATGATTGTGTGTGGACAATTTATGACTAGGTTAGCTCGAAGAATGGGGCTTTTAAGTGAGCAAGTTGTGAGTAGTCTTAGTCAACCAATTTTGTGTGATACCATTGACAAAATTACTTTGAGATATTTTATTAGGGCGGATGGAAGGTTGATCCGAGAAGACACGCCTGTTAGAGCACCACGTGTGGGCATGGCGCGAGCTCCTCGTGCATTACTCCAAGATGTTTGTGATAGAATAGGAAAGATGGAGGTTAGGAAAGTCGAACTTGGGTTTATGATGGAGCGCCAATGCTATAGTATGGATCGATACGCTCCAGTTTTTGACGGGATGGCGGAACAATATCATGTTCCAATGAGTGGACCTTATGGACAACTCGGATATCACCACGAGCCATTCTACTACACGAAACAAACGCCACCATATCCACCACATTTTTACCCATCCCAAGCTCCAAGGAATGATGAAACTGAAGAGGATATGTGAAGCCTCGTGTGTTGTGACTTTTGTGTTAGTCACATTTGAAAACAATTTAAAAACAATTTATTTGGGCTATGTAATATGCCTTTGTCGGTATTTAGGACAACTTAATACTTTGTCTGTGGATTTTTATTTTTAATTTGGTATGTGAAATATGTTTGTATATATTATTTGTGTTAAATTACAGAAAATAAGCGAGTCAATGCGAACTTAGACGAAGATTGAAGATCTCGGCTTCGCTCACGACTTGGAATAAAAGGGGAGTATTATTCATATTTTCCTCTAACTTTATTTTTTCCTTTTTTTAGCATTAGGGACAATGCTCATAATAAGTATGGGGGGGGGGGGGGGTGATTGAGTGAAAATAAGATCGAATAAAAGCTTGTTTTTAAGAAATGATGTTTCTGAGTTTTCTGTACCCAGAAGTACGCCGCACATTTCAAATTGTGCGCCGCACTTTCTGGGTGAATTTGACCATTTTCTACAGTAAAAAAAACGTTTTTGTCGAAGGATTGATAATTCTTATAATCGTAAAGCTATTTTGACTCAGAATTGATAACGTTATTTACATAATACTTTATTCATAATTGTGAGGATCTTTTTCGTAAGCATTCTTATATTTCAAATTGTGTGTGTCCGATGATTAGTTTAATTCTAGAACTTGTGCTTGGTTATCTTTATGAGACCATAGTGGGATCATACTTGTATGATAAAAGGTATTTTAAATGATAAAGAGAAAAAAAGGAGAGAGAGAAAAGATTGAAAGTTTTCCTGATGTTTTTAGATGATTATATATTGTTGGAAATAATATTGCGAAATGATAGTAGATCATAAGTATGGGGGAAAACATGTTCTCCCAAAAGATCGTTGAAGAGATGTGGTATAAAAATAAGCCAAATGGAAGCCTAAGAAGTTTTGAGTTATGAATTCGTGAAGCAACAACATGGTAAAAGATGATGTATTATTTATTCTTTAAACATGCGGTGGTAATAAAAGTTTTTGAAAAAGACCTCTTTTGATATTTTACTTGGTGCTTACGCCAAATATGGTTTAGTTTAGTTCCTTGTACAAGCCTATGGTAATTTACTTTTCATGACCGTGCTATTGAGCGATAAGTTACCCATAATAAGGAGAGCGTGTGAAATAAAAATATCTACTTCGTGAGGTGTTTTATGGTGTTATCTTTGTTTTTGATTATTGGCTTTATCTATTCTTTCGACACTTATTAAAAATATATTTTTACCTTACTTGAGGACAAGCAAGAAGTTAAGTATGGGGGAATTTGATAACACCTCATTTATACATGTTTGTAATGATGCATTTGTCCTTGTTTGCCATGTAAATCAACAAATTATGGGTTGCATTGATACAAATAAAGAATATTGTTTGTATTGTAGCTAAAAAAGAAACCACGAAGGAAAAGAATGAAGAAATAAAGAATAAAGGGGCTAAAGATGGAATTATGCTGAAATGGAGCCAAAGTGCGGCGCACAATTGGAAAAGTGTGGCTCACATCCAAAGTACCCCCGATTTTGGAGAAACACAAGAAGTGCGGCGCACAATTGGAAAAGTGCGGCGCACATTTTGCTGCAGTTACACAATTAAGTGCCATTATGCATGGCTATTATGGGAAAAATCTTGGGATACTCCCAGAACTATTAACCTACGAGTTTGTAATTATAAATAAGACCCAAAGGCCAGGCATAAGAGATATCATTCCATAAGTTCTCCATTGTTTAGGAGAATCTCATAATCAAGGATTTTCCAAATCCTTGATCATAGTTACTAGAGTTTGTAAACTTAGTTGGTTGATGTTATTGGTGCTGGAACAAGGAACTCAGAAGTATTTCTAGCCATTTGGAATAAGTTCAAAAGCTTATAAAACCTGTTTGAACAATTATTGAATAACACCTTGTGGTATAAATCTCTATTCATTTATATATGTTAATCCTTTACTTTGATTTACATATTGTTGAAATGATCTTGTTTACTGTTATTATGGAATAGTGTGATGTGCACTTGGTTAAGATTTGATAGCCTTATGATAAGATACGATTATTAGCTTTGCTAGGGGCAAAGTGCGGCGTACAATTAGTTTTGTGCGGCGCACTTTTTCCCTGGGTTCTTGATTATAAGTGTGATTTAGATGCTCATGTATTATATGTTATTATGTAAGCCCATTGTTATATGTTGGATTCATCCATGATCATGACTATTACTCAGGTGAATGGATGAGTTTCATGTCATCTAGGAAATGAATCTTGTTAATCACTTTTGTCGCTATTAGTGGATTAAAACATATACCAACTCTTGCATAATCTCATCTACTACCTTAGTTATCGAAATCAAACATAAAACATTCTTAATGATTCTGATATAACAAAGTCTTTAGTCGGATTCTTGTCATATCAATTAGATGTTGCATATACGACTAGTAATCGACATGTTGTCTTATATTGTTTATGTGCTTATATTCATCATTGCTACCTATCTTTCATATGGTTATTACCTTAGCCAAACGCACCCTTTAAATACCAATTGTTAAGTATATCTTTAGAACTTGAGACACTGTAGAGGTAATTGTTTTATATTTTGATAACAACAATCCCGTGGAATGAATTGGACTTTACCATTAAGATATGCTATACATGAAAGTGTAAACTTGCCCATGTTTATGTTTCTAGTCATTTGTGTGGTAATATCTTGAATAAATATTTAAGATTTGCAAACGAACATCAACCGAACTCCACTTAACACATACAGATTTTTTACAATCTAACTCGTGCTCGTGAAAAATCTCCCTTCTTATAGATTCCAACGTGTGAAGCGCTTTACAAGGCGCTTTATAAATGGACAAGTAGAAAACGGGAATAGACCCGAGAACCGATTTAATTAATGTGAATCTTCCTCCAATAGAAAGCGCTCTCATCTTCTATTAATCGGATTCTAACCTTATCTAACACTTCATGCCAAGAGTCAATACGGTGAATATGACCTCCCACTAGAGTACCCAAGTATCTAAAAGGCGTGTTAAGAATTTTACAGCCAAGTTTATTTGCCGCTTGTTCAACCTTTTAAGCTTCCACTTTAACCCCTATAATTTTACTCTTACTCATATTTATCTTAAGGCCCGATGCAAGATGAAAACAGTCTAAAACATACTTAAGAGTATTGATGTTACCTTCATTCCATTTGCTGATGAAAATGGCGTCATCCGTAAAGAATAAGCGAGAGATGGTGACCTCCTCATTAAGACTAGTACCGGTGAACATAACCGCTTCCACAACTCTTTGAAGCGATATATGTAATGTTTCCATGACCAGAATTAATAAAAACGGAGATAAAGAGTCTCCTTGTTTAAGGCCTTTACAAAATTGGAACTCACTAGTAGGACTCCCGTTACCTAGGATAAATCATTTTGATGAACTAAGACAACTTCGAATCCATTTCTCCCATTTACATCCGAAACCAAACTTATCTAAGATATGATCAAGAAAATCCCACCTCACCGAGTCGGAGGCTTTTTCGAAATCCACCTTAAACACAAGAGCATTTTTATTTTTAGAAAAGCACAATTTCATAATCTCATCAAGAATAACGGCCCGTCCATGATATGCCTCTATGAAACAAAAGTTGATTGCACTTCGTCAACAAGATTACTAATAACAAGAGCAAGTCGATTGGCATGAATTTTAGTAATAATCTTATACAAACTGCCAATTAACTGATGGGTATAAAATCATTTACCTTGTTTGCGTTAGGAATCTTAGGGATTAAGGTTAAAAAAGAGGAGTTACAACCTGAAGAAAATTCTCCATGCTCAAAGAACGAACTAACAGCTTTATATACGTCCATCTCAATAAGATCCTAAAAACGACGATAGGATCCGAATGTGAATCCATCAGGACCTGGAGATTTTTCCGTTCCATAATCCCAGACCGCCCTTTTAATCTCTTCTCGAGAAACGTCACAAACAAGCTCCCTATGTTGTTCTAGACACAAACGAAAAGGAAACTCAATGTCAAGAGTAAGGTTGTGCCCTTCATGCGCAGAAAATCTATTACGGAAATGAGACAAAAACTCCTCTTTAACCATCTCCGGTTTATCAATCCACACGCCATTTTTCATAATCCCCTTAACACTCATAAGTTTACGCCTTTTGTTAAGGATACCATGAAAATAACGGGATTCTCATCGCCTTCCACCGACCATTTAAGCTTAGCTTTTTGTAAGACCTCAGTGGCATTTATTTTTTTTAAAACTAAGCATAGAATTAATGATCTCCATACGTTTAATCACCATCTAGTCCGTTCCATTACCATTTTCGATCTCAATTCAATAGCCTGAAGATCATCCTGTAGAATTTTAAAATTAGCTCTTGATCTACCAATCTGCTGAGAATTCCAGTCCTTTATTCTCCGTTTTAGAAACTTTAACTTAGACATAAAATTACGCATATCGTTATGCTGATCACCCTGAGACTCCCACCAAACACCTTCCACAAATTATCTAAAGCCTTCAATGTCAATCTAATGATGGTAGAATCGAAAAGGATAAGGCCCGTAATCCGTCTTAGAGTCACAGAGCAAAATGGGACAATGATTAGAAAGAAAACGGTATAACGTAACAACACTAATAGTAGGGTATGAATGCCATAAATTCTTCGAATCAGAAAACGATCTAGATTACTCATTTTACTTGCGGATCTATGACACCACGTGGAATTCTTTCCGCCTAACGGAACCTCTTCAATACCCGCATTATAAATGAAGGAGTTGAATAAATCCGCATCTCTGTCATGAAAACCGAGCCGAATCGTTCAGAAGAAAACCGAACCTCTTTAAAATCCCCCATCATAACAACTTCCCATTTCCACCTGTTAACCACAGTACACAAATGATCCCATAGCATACGCTTCTCCTGCTTGTCATGAGGAGCGTAAACCACAACCATAAGCATGTTTGTATTAGACTTAAGACACACTCCACTAACCATGACATAATAATCCGAAGTAGCCGAATTAAGTTTACGAAAATAATTAGAATCCCACGCACAAAGAATACCACCCGAGTTCCCAACGGAATCGCTGTGAACATATTCAAAAGAAAAGTTTCCCCAAGTAGACTTAACTATAAAAACATCCATGTTTTCCATCTTAGTTTCCTGTAAAGCGAGTAAATTAACACTATGTTTAACACATAACTCCCTTACCCAGTCTCTTTTGGCCTTCTGGGCAAGACCTTATATATTTAGAGATAAAAAAATCATTGGGGAACGGACTCAGCTCCTTGAGACCCAATGATCTTCATAACATCGTTCTCACAACCCTCCATTGCATAACCCATTGTTTGGCCTACTTTAATCAATTCCTCTAAACATACCAATATAGAACCTCCTTTTTTGGGTGCACTAGTTGCTTTAAACTGTCCCAAACAACCAGAATTTGAACTATTATTTGTTGCTGTGTATTTCTTATTAAATCCCTGATCTTGTTCCATATTGAATCCTTTCGGACTATTAACAGTGTCACTCCTTTCAACATCTGGTGTAAATCTAATATTAACTAATAAATGCGAGAACTGTATTGAGATCTCGGTTCTTGAGTCTCAACAAAATGAGAAATTTAAGTATGTACATTTTATTTATTTGAACAACTTTGATACAACACACATTAATATATTTGTCTCTGATTCACGTTTATAGATATATAAAGATAGCACTCGAGCATTGCGACCCATCTAAAGCTTGCTGTTAGATATGTATGCGCTCGAGCATTGCGACCTTTACATATGCGCTCGAGCATTGCCACCTATACATATGCGCTCGAGCATTGCGACATATCTTAAGCTGTTTCAGAAAAGAGCATGTAACGCTTTTTCTAAAAAATATCTTTTGGGGAAAATAGAATGTTATGATTTTCCAATTCCCTGGTAGAAATGGTCGCTTCGAGTTGAGCATCAAGTTTTGGAACTTAAGGAGATAGTACAATTTGTTTTGACTACATCTTTTCAAATATATATTTCTTAAAAAACCAATGAGTTTTCAACTTGACTGAAAGATGAAAAAGGCACCTTCTCAGATTGAATATAGATATACGTAATATTAAATTATTAATTGGAGATATGGGATTATTTTGTTAGATTTGGGAATCAGCATTTCGACTTGAATTTTTGAACCGAATCCAAATCGTAATGGAACCGTACAGATTCTTAGTACCCGAATCTCGTTCGGTACACTGGGAGTACAGTATAAGGTGAAAAGAATTTAGGACCACCAATTCGGTACGGAACCGGTACCAGATTGGGAAATTCTCGAAAAAAACGGGAAATACCCGGTACCGGTACCGATACCCATATCCGTAGCGGTACAATATCCGTATCCCGTTTGGTACGGTACCGGTACCACTAATTTATGCTCGGGAAATAATCGATACCACTAATTCGAGATGGGTTCGATACGGGACCAGTATCGTGCTAATCCCTAGTTAGATAGAATATATATGTAATTTTTAAAATAAAATGATATATATGAAATTATGTCTTACAATTTTACCTTCTGAAACACGCGACGAAAATAGTTGTAAGCAGTGGGCCACATGCAATCCCTTTGACCTGTTAAAAGTAGCCATTTGGCTCACTAACTATGAAAACTTTATCCACCTTACAAACTAGGTCGAATTTGGTGTGTTAATGAATATGTGTCACGATAAACACTCTACAGTTACACAAGTTTTGTTAAAGAGTGTCTATTGTTTATAAGTTTATCACATGAATATACAATATGTGTGACATTTACTATGTGATTAGTGTATTTTGTGTGACTATATGCATCAAATAGTCACATGAAGTGTATGTTTGTGTGACCTTTTATCACGTGTTATCACACAAATCATGCTAATGGCTCTGAGATTGTCACATACAATTAACCAAAGAGTTACCAATAGTAGTAATTGTTGGGAATAAATTAGCTAAGTCACTCGGACGCTGACAAAGGGATTTCAGACGCTGACAAGAAGAATTAAAGCACTGACAGGTTGAACGCTGACAAGAAATATTGAGGCGCTGACAAAGGAAATATTAGGAAGACAAGGACTAAATCTGCCAATGATGAATTCTTCAAGCTGGTAGACAAAATATGAAGATAAGAATTCAAAATATATTCTTAATGTTTAAAAAGATTTAGTCAATAAGTTATTTTATATGTTTTGTATATCTTCCTAAAATAACTGATTCTAGCTTTTTATACAATGCTCCTTAGTGTATAAAAAGAGGCCTTAGGGTTAGACATAAGACATCCCTTTTTACACACCTCTTCCACATATTTCTCAAGACTTTCATCGTAATCATTTGTTGATATTACTAATCAAAGTGAAAGTTTGGTATTCATATTTTGTTTGTTTGTTCTTTATTCCAATTATTAGTTTCCGCATAATACTTAGAGTGTTGAATACACAAAGTTTCTCTACCTATTATACTTGATTCAATCTCGATAATACAAAGCTAATCGATCTAAGTTTTGGATCAACAAGTGGTATCAGAGCTTGTTGAGAAACTTTGATTTGAAGAACGAGATCCAATATCGTGAGGTGAACCAGGCTAAGGAAGAAGGTGAAGAAGAATCTAATGATGTTTTCAGTTAAGGCCAAGTCTACTTCAAGTTCCACAAGTTCCAAGTCATCTTCGTCATCTGATAATGAGGTATGTGATGACTCTTCTTGTAGGATAAATATTGAAAGACTTAATAAATAAGTTTTAAAATTAAAATCAGATGTTTTAGACAAAAAAGCTATGCTTACAAACTAAAAATGGCTATTGTACAGACTGAAAAGACTGTAGAAGAATATAAGAAAATGGAATTTGACCTAAAAGATCAAATTAATGTTTTGTCACATGATCTTAAAGTTGGTGTTGAACTTAGGGACATTCTGATGAGAAGGTGAGGTTCAACTTAAGCTAGATGAAGCCATTAAAGATAAAGATAATGTAGGGCTTAAGATTCAAACGTTTGATAAACCTAGCCAAACCCTAGAAAAGTGTGTAAGTGAACTAAGAGACTCTAGGGATATGTCTGGGATTGGGTTGAAAGAATATGTTGCGGTTCCACCACCTGCTGGGAACATCTATGGTGTCCATAGAAAGGAATATCAACAAAAGGTTACTGACCTAGAAGAGTGGAAGAAGGCCAACCCCACTTTGTTTGTTAAAGGTGGGATGCTTAGTGAGAGTCCATTTGTGCCTACACCCATTGAGAGTCTAGTTGTATCTACACCTATAACTGTCACCAATCCCATCACAGGAAAAGCTGTTAATCTTGGCACTCTAATTAAGAAACAACCTAGTATTAAATATGTTGAAATGTATAGAAAACCTAGGTCACCCAAAGCCAAGCTAGTGTGAATGGGACAGGCTTCTTTCAATCTAGACCTAAAGTTGTGTCCAAAAAGGCTTGTTACTCATGTGGGAGTTTCTCGCATTTGGCATATAGATGTGTCAGCGAATACTAACAAGCCGCTGACAATAGGTCACCCAATGTCAACCATAGATCTTTTGTCCACACTAGACCACATGCTGCTAGACCAGCTCCTTTCTTCTCTAAGGCAGCTAATATCCATGGAAAAAGGCCTTTTCAAAAAACCAACACTTGGTCAAACAGACAGTATGTTCCTGTAGCAAACCCTAATTTAGGCACTGAAAGGAACAAATTCAGTGCTGACAGGAACAAATGCAATGCTGACAGCACTAAGTTTCGTATGAAAATGCCACAATTAGCTGCTTTCAGACCTTATGTTAGACCAGATAAACAAAGATACTTGGTTAATAAGGGTCAAGGGTCTAAAGCATCATCCCACTTAACTTGGAAACCTAAACGAAAGCAAAACTCTAATGTTAGTGTTATTTCAATGACTTGCAATAGATTTAAATATCTTGAGAAGGTCATTATTAGACTCATTGGAACAAATTGGGTGATTAGGTCACAAAGGGATGAAGAGGAATTTGTGGTAAAGAATATGACCACTCTGTTGGAAATAAAATTAGCTAAGTCACTCAGACGCTAACAAAGGGATTTCAGACGCTGACAAGAAGAATTGAGGCACTGACAGGTTGAACGCTGACAAGAAATATTGAGGCGCTGACAAAGGAAATATTAGGAAGACAAGGACTAAATCTGTCAATGATGAATTCTTCAAGTTGGTGGACAAAATATGGAGATAAGAATTCAGAAAATATTCTTAATGTTTAAAGAAGATTTAGTCAATACGTTATTTTCTATGTTTATCTTGTATATCATACTAAAATAACTGATTCTAGCTTTTTATACAAGGCTCCTTAGTGTATAAAAGGAGGCCTTAGGGTTAGACATTAGTCATCCCTTTCATACACCTCTTCCACATATTTCATAATATTTTCATTGTAATCATTCGTTGATATTATTTATCAAAGTGAAAGTTTGGTATTCATATATTGTTTGTTTGTTCTTCCTTCTAAGTATTAGTTTCCGCATGATACTTAGATTATTGAATACAGAAAGTTTCTCTACGTGTTAAACTTGATTCAATCTCATTAACACAAAGCTAATCGATCTAAGTTTGGGATCAACAGTAATAAGTGTGACTTTATGCTTTGTCAAGTCAAGCCAATTGTATTTTGTGTGACTATATGCATCCAATAGTCTCATGAATTGTATGTTTTTCTTGGGTAAAGGGGAAACTACCCCGATAAAATATTAATCCCAAAAATCATTAAGTACAATGGAATGTGGCTGAAGTACCACATTAACCTCAAGTCAAAACTTGAACTTAGATAGCCATATGACACACCATACGACTACAAACAATAGCTACAAACCCAAGCACACCAATTGGGAAAAACCACCTACATTTACAATGACAAAAACGAAAAGCCATGAACACTAGGTAAATAGACTATCCGAAATACTCCATCGTTGTAGGAGACGAACACCATCAGTCGACTTCTTGAATTGGCAAAAAAGAAGCTTGAACCTAACGGAAGCCAAAATACAATCCACTACTTGGGAAATAGACTGCTTTGACACCTTAAACAACCGGTTATTCCGCTCCTGCCAAATGAATTGTATGTTTGTGTAACCTTTTATGACATTAGTCACATAAATCATGCTAATTGTACTGAGTTTGTCACATACAATTAACCAAAGAGTTACCAATAGTAAAAATAAGTGTAACTGTATGCTTTGTCAACTCAAGCCAATTGTATTTTGTGTGACTATATGCATCCAATAGTCACATGAATTGTATGTTTGTGTGAACTTTCATGACATGTAGTCACACAAATTATGCTAATGGTACCGAGTTTGTCACATACAATTAACCAAAAAGTTACCAATAGTAGTAATAAGTATGACTGTATGCTTTGTCAAGGCAAGCAAATTGTATTTTGTGTGACTATATGCATCCAGTTGTCACATTAATTGTATGTTTGTGTGACCTTTTATCACATGTAGCCACACAAATCATGCTAATGGTACTGAGTTAATCACATACAATTAACCAAAGAGTTACCAATAGTAGTAATAAGTGTGACTATATGCTTTGTCAAGGCAAGAAAATTGTATTTTATGTGACTATATGCATCCAATAGTCACATTAATTGTATGTTTATGTGACCTTTTATGACATGCAGTCACACAAATCATGCTAATGGTACTTAGTTAGTCACATATAATTAACCAAAGAGTTACCAATAGTAGTAATAAGTGTGACTATATGCTTTGTCAAAGCAAGCAAATTGTATTTTATGTGACTATATGCATCGAATAGTCACATTAATTGTATGTTTATGTGACCTTTTATGACATGCAGTCACACAAATCATGCTAATGGTACTTAGTTAGTCATATACAATTAACCAAAGAGTTACTAATAGCAGAAATAAGTGTGATTGTATGCTTTGTCAAGTCAAGCAAATTGTATTTTGTGTGACTATATGCATCTAATAGTCACATGAATTGTATGTTTGTGTAATCTTTTATGACATGTAGTCACACAAATCATGCTAATGGCTCTGAGTTTGTCACATACAATTAATCAAAGAGTTACCAATAGTAGTAATAAGTGTGACTGTATGCTTTGTCAAGTCAAGCAAATTGTATTTTGTGTGACTATATGCATCCAATAGTCACATGAGTTGTATGTTTGTGTGACCTTTGATGACATGTAGTCACATAAATCATGCTAATGGTACTGAGTTTGTCACATACAATTAACCAAAGAGTTACCAATTGTAGTAATAAGTGTGATTGTATGTTCTGTCAAGTCAAGCCAATTGTATTTTGTGTGACTATATGCATCCAATAGTCACATGAATTGTATGTTTGTGTGACTTTTTATGATATGTAATCACACATTGAAATGTGACTAACATTGATAATAAGTGTGACTATGTTTCATCTAATAGTAACCTGTCAGAATTCAATAAAAACAAAAAACAAAATTCTGGAAATCAAATTTCAATTGCATTAATATATAAAATTGAATGTACATAAGCAAATCAACAACTGTAATATCGTATTATTCTCAACTAACATACTTTTTTACAAAGAATCACACTTGTAAAGACTTTTAATCACCGTATTGTAAAGTCTTTTGAGCCTTGTTATTCCTAGCTTGTTTCTTCATTTGAGGAATAGTCATATATGTACTGCCTGTTGCAACATTCATCGAGCGCTTAGATCCTATCTTTGGTGCACTTTCAACAATAGCTTTTATGGTATTTAGTGGTGTTGTTTCCTATAGGGAAACAAAAGCCGTGTATTAAACATTGAATTAAATATGAAAAGCTATGTATATGTAGGATGATAAATCAAGTGTATGTACCTGTTGATAAAAACTAACCTTTTCCTTTGGCCATGCGACAAAACTACCTTTTACACCCTTAACAGTTTTTAAACCATTATTTTTGTCATCAGGTATGAATGATGCATCCAATAGGGATTCATCAACTGAAACTTTGTAGCAATTTTTTGGTAGTGGTTGGTTATGAATCATTACATTGTCTCTATCATTAGACTTGTATACCGTACCGTTACCAATGATAATTGCCCTAGAGATGTTCCACAGTTTGCACTTAAATGTCTGAAGAAATTATGTTTACATGCGTTAATGAGAAATAAATTAAACAAGTAATTATACGAATAATGATGAAATACTTACATCTGGTAGTGATGGTGGAGACTGATTTACTTTCGATTTAGAAGGTGTACGCTTCTTTCGTAATGATGAAATAGGTACGTCTTGTTTTGTCGAGGGAGACAGATTTTGTTGTGATCGGGAAGCTGGAGAAATATCTTCTTGAGATTGGAAATTTTAAAGTAGAGACTTCTTTTCTAACGATCTAGTCTTATTTTTTGCTCCCCTACTTCTAACAGGTCCCTGCATATATACATAACACAGTAAATAAGTCATGTATAGTACAATTTAGAAACCAAACATGGTTTTTTTATAACTTACCTTGTTTGCAGTTGAAGTGTCCAAATCCTTGTTCGAAGTTACAGTTGACTTAGACAGTGGAAATAACACACCATTCTAAATTCCACCACCATTGATCGACGTCCTTTGCTCTTCACTAGGTATTGTATTTAATGTATTATTTTCTAGTTGTAATACCTGCAATATATAAGTATGTTAATTGTTATTGGTATTACAGACTGAAAATCATCAAATCAAAATTAGAAAACTAGTCTTACATTTGACTGACTTGGCGTTAACTCTTCTATATTAACCCCATGTGAAGACATAAGTTTCAACATTTTATTAAGAGTTTCCTGTGTTTGTGACATCTGGGTGGTTAATTGAGTGACTGTAATCTCTTTATCTTTACGCTCCTGTCTCTCCTTATCAAGTTCAGTTTCAAGCATCGTAATCCTTACATCAGTTCCTTATTTCCTTCTAGGTAGATCAAAGAACTTCCTGTACGTAACTCTGCCTCCCACTCCTCTTGCATACCCTCCCTTGTCCGTTCCTAATACATGTGATAATGAATCTGTGCCACTATCAACCGTCAAGGTTCCATCTCTGATCTGGTCCTCTGCTTCCAGCTGCACACAAAAATGGTAAATAATTTATTATACGAATATAAACATAATATACAAAAATTTGCAATAACACTTAGAATCTTAGTGCCAACTTTGACTGTTTCATCATTTGTCTCTTTTCCCTATTTTCTGACCCTTCCATTAAACCACAATACACCACCGGGGAGGGGGGGGGGGATTCTTGATCTGGTTTAATTTCTTGTTTTATGATCTTCCAAACATCACATACATAAAGATGAAAAGTTAAACCAACATGGACAATAGTGTTAGGATAATATACCAATATAACCTTACCATTTGCTCTTTTATATGTACATAAGCACCACGTCCCATTGTATGCTGATAAAGAGACTTGGAACCCGCCAATTTATGTGCAACTGATTTCACCTAATAAAAGAGATTACTGGATGAGAAGTTGCTAGTATGTAACAGAGTGTGTTTGTTATACGGAGTTTCCAAACAATGCATAGATACTGTGTTTATAAATGTAAAACGAAATAGAAATTAACAACCTTAAATTCTTCTATGGCCGTGTGGTTTACAAAAGCGACCCACTGTTCAGCATTGACGATTCCTATGTAATTCTTTGGAACTTCATTTAGTTTTTCAGTTTTATCTAGGTTGGGAACTATGTGCTTTGCTGCGATTTTACTTCTGAAATTTCTTAGAAGTTCACCTACCTTATTCACAACCGACTTTTTGAAGGACACGTCAAATTCAAAATATTGATGCACATATTAACATAATGTTAAAGTAAATGTAGGAATAAGACTAATAGTTGGGTAAAAAGTTTTTTATGTGTACCGTGGTTTCAGCCCAAAGTTTTTCTCTTGCTTCCTCCTTCACATCTTTCCACGATAGAATCTTCAATCCTATTTGCTCCCGAACCATGTCTCCTAAAAAACTGATAAACAATGATTTATTTGGCCCTGATATTCTCTCCAGTGCATCAAATTTTACATTTATCTTCATGACACCTTTCCATATTTTTTCTGAAACTTGGATAACCTAGTTATACCCCTCCTATTAACAACCTTCTGTTTACTGATGTCTTCATCCTCATCTGATTGATCACCATAATCCTCTAATTCATAATCTCCTTGATTATGGTGATTTACATCATGATTATTAACCAAAGTTCATCATTAAAATCATCATCATTAACAATATAATCTTTATCATCGTTTACAGTGTTCATAATTATTGACCACAAATCAATGTTTACAAGAACAATAATTGGAAATGGTATGAAACTAATGAAAAAGTAATTAAGTTTTGAATATTTTGGGAATTTGGAGAACAATCAGGGTTTGGATGGAGATGGAGTTCGAAAATTATGGAAACTACATATGCATTAACTTAGCATGGACATTCAAAATTTTCGTGAAAATTGTGGCTCCAAATACAAAAGTTAAACAACCAAATATTTTGAACTCCAATTTGCCTCCAAATTAAACATTCAAACAGGTAAACTTTCCCTTTGAGTTTCATGGTAAAAATAAAATTTGAACAAATTATATACTATTTTACACATTTTAACATTCAACCAAAAACCTTTGGTAGATAACTGATAATTGCTTGAGTACAAATTTTGAATTATACATGGACTTAAAATACTTATATTAACTAGTTAACAAACCCATATTGTTGATTACAGATAACTGATAATTGTTTCATAATGCCAGTAATGCATAGAAATCTATTAAAATTTTGCAACATGTATGTTGCTAATACAATAGGTGCCTAGCAATAGCAGACCAACAAAACACAAAAAAATTGTTCATATTAAACAGGGAGAACTGACATCATCCAACCTTCCTTTTGCCTTTCCTATTACTCCCTTCTACAGCATTCCTTGACCGAACCTTCTTCTCAGAAATTTCTTTCCAAGTGTTTTTTTTGGCTAGACATTTGGTCTTAGAGCTTTAGCTTGAGAAGATTCAACTTTGTGGGTGTGCTTTGATCTGGGAGTGTTCTTTCGTCTTGGAGCATCAGCTTGAGCAACTAACTCTTCATCGTCAGAGTCAAAGAAAGGACTCATTCTAATCCAATCTCTGTTTTCCCATTCCTCCTGATATTTGACCACATCATGTGTTTAAAACAATTAATCGACACTAAAAACGTATACAGCTTTATGCATAAACACATAACAACTTAACTATACCTTGTTTGAAATTTTCTTATATCCTTTGGAGTAAGCAGTCGGCTTTGACTTTGAACCCGACATAGCATTAAATTGAATAAATTAAAACTTCACATTGCTGTACATTCAACCATAAACTTTAAGTTTAAACAGCTTTACCTTTACAATTGCTATTCTTTTTAACTTCTAACTCATAATCCTCATCACTCGTGTCTTTCTCGTCATCACTTGTATCTTCCTCCTCATGACTAGGATCTACCTCGGCATCATTAGTATCTTCCTTCTCATCAGATGAATCTGATTAATCCTCTGCAGTAGGTTTGAATAGAATAGGAGTTTCTAAACAGGGAGGACGAATAGAGGGAGGACGAAATTTTTTGGAAGATGTTGTGGCAATAGGTACACCTAAAATTTGATTTTGAAGCAAGGGAGGACGAACTCGAGCGGACGAACTTGTGGCATTAGGAGTTCGAAACAAGGAAGGACGAATAGATGAAGAACTTGCGACATTATGTATGCCTAAAATAGGAGTTTGAAACAGTGGAGGACGAAAACAGGGAGTACTTGAAGACTTCTTGGCAAACTACGAATAGGACTTGTATTGCTAGGGGGTGGGAGAAATTTAACACTTTCAGAAGTAGATGATGAAGTGTCTAATTCAATAAGAATTACTTCTTCAAACATGTACATATTAATGTTAGTTATATGTCGATGAAGGGAGTATTTGGCACTATGTGTAGCATGGTTGTGGATTCCCTAATAAAATTTGGATTTAGTTATGCATATGTTTGTATAGGGGACAATATCCAATTGATTTCAAAAAACCTAAAACAATATCATACAAAAATAACCTGAAACTATAACATACCATGGGACCATATCCAGACACATTAACAAAACCCATAACCTAGATTGAAACATAGACCATATAAACACATTAAGAAGGGTTAATCCTATAAATTGAATCACGTTAATTAAATATCACATAGATCCACATACATGCATTAAAAATAAGTGTAAACTTAATATAATAACAAACTTACACTATTCGTATGAACCCTAATACTAAATTAAACAATACTGATTGTTGCATTACCTCTTTCCTGATGTTTCATGTCGTTAATGATTGTGTAGATTGCGACTATTGTGTATGAGGTTTTATTTTATGATCAGTTATTAGGTGCTTAATTTAGGGTTCGTTCTTCCTGTGTGATTGTGAAAATAGTGATGAAAATGGTGGTGGTTACAAGATGGTTACCGGATATTATGTATGTTTAATGAAAATGTAAATATTAAATTTTTTTAATAATAAAATTATAATTAACATTTAATTTTTAAATATTAATAATAAATAAATAATACGTAAATAAAAAAGCACATACATTGTATTTTTATAAAAAACATAAAATTAAAATATTACTTTAATTTTAATCATAAAATTATAGTTAAATAACTTAAATATATTAGGTTATAATAATGATGACAACCGCAAGATAAATATCTTTTGGTTTTAAAGCAGTATGTGGAATTTAGTTGGGCTTTATATCAATCACCTTGAATAATCATCTCAAGCAATTCATATTAATAAGGTCGATTTTGAATGGCCGGTTTAATAAGGTTCGGGTGAGGACATTCTACTTAGGTATTGGGTTAGGGTTTATGGTTTATGGTTGGGTTTAAGGTTGATATATGGTTTAAGGTATAGGGTTGATGGTTAAGGTTTAGGATTTAAGGTTTAGGGTTAATGGTAAAACTATCTAGGGTTTATGGTTTAAGGTTTAGGATTAATGGTTTAATTAGCTAGGGTTTGTGGTTTAGTTTAAGGTTAAATGGTTTAAGATTTATGATTTAGTGTTTAAGGTTCATTGGTTTAAGGTTAAGGGTTTAGGGTTTAAGGTTTATGGTTTGTAGTTTAAGGGTTAATTAATGGTTTAATGTTTATAGTTTAAGGTTAAATTGCTTAAGGTTTATGATTTAGTGTTTAGGGTTTTTGGGGTTAAGGTTTAGGGATAAGGGTTTTCAGTTTAGGGTTTAAGGTTTAGGATTAATGGTTTACTTAAGGGTTTGTAGTTTAATGGTTAATTAATGGTTTAATCTTTATAGTATAAGGTTAAATGGTTTAAGATTTATGATTTAGTGTTTATATATGGTTCATTGGTATAAGGTTCATGGCTTATGGTTTAATTAGCTAGGGTTTGTGGTTTAGTTTAATGTTAAATGGTTTAAGATTTATGATTTAGTGTTTAGGGTTCATTGGTTTAAGGTTCAGGGTTTAGGGTTTAGGGTTTAAGGTTTATAGTTTGTGGTTTAAGGGTTAGTTAATGGTTTAATGTTTATAGTTTAAGGTTAAATGGTTTAAGGTTTATGATTTAGTGTTTAGGGTTTTTTGGGGTTAAGGTTTAGGGATTAGGGTTTGCGGTTTAGGGTATAGTGTTTAAGATTTAGGATTAATGGTTTAATTAGCTACGGTTTGTGGTTTAATTGTTAATTAATGGTTTAATGTTTATAGTTTAAGGTTAAATGGTTTAAGATTTATGATTTAGTGTTTAGGTTTCATTGGTTTAAGGAATAGGGCTTACGATTTATGGTTTAAGTTTTTGGGTTTATGGTTTAAGGTTTAGGATTAATGGTTTAATTAGCTAGGGTTTGTGGTTTAAGGGTTAATTAAAGGTTTAATGTTTATAGTTTAAGGTTAAATTGTTTAAGATTATGATTTAGTGTTTAGGGTTCATTGGTTTAAGGTTTAGGGTTTAGGATTTAAAGTTTATGGTTTATGGTTTATGGTATGCATGATTATGATATATGGTTTAATTAAGGTTTATGGTTTAAAGGTTTAAAGGTTTATGGTTTAAGGTTTAGGATTTCGGTTTTATTATTGGTTTAATGTTTAATTTGGGTTTATGGTTTAATTGGTTAAGGTTTATGATTTAGGGTTAACATCATTCGAGATAGATGGGTTTGGAATTTCATATTTTTTAAAAACTTTATGGTTTTAAAATAAATCAGATAACAAATTAATCATCGTTTATGTTACATTCAGACGTGAGCTTGTTGAAATAAGTCATAAAGCTGTATAACCACCCGACTTATATTATATAATTAATAAACAAGACTTATGTTATAATTATTAATATAACTATCATGAAAATTAAACATGGCCATTTTTTTTAAATAAACTTTAGGTTAAAATAATTATTAATATAATTATTCATGTTACATTTAATTAATTAAGAAACGTACATTAACTAAGTTATATTAATTTTTAACCAATGTTTAATTAAATTAATAACATGCTTTAATTTAATTATCCAATAATCATGTAAGGTAAAGTTCAATTAATAAAATCAAGAAGTATTAATAATTAATAATTACTTATAATATCATATATTATTATTATTAAGTAACAATCATATCTAAAGACTAAGTATTTAATATTAATAAAATTTACTGTATATAATAATCATGACTTATAATATATGCTTATTAAAACTATATCTTATATCATACACTTATTTAATAAGATTATACTAAATAAAGTCATTAATGTAACAAAAATCTAAAAAATACAAATTTTATACCCGACTTATATTATATAAGCTCTAACTCCAGTCCTGACATCAACCCGTTTCGTCACACACACCCAACGTGTCTTAAGGGTGACGCCTTTTTTATTGCACCGGTACCCCGTCCACTAATCACTCACTCACACACACACACACACACACACACATACATGCATTCAATATCCGAAGGTCAAATAATGAATTAACCACCCACCCACCCAGCCACAAACAGTAACAAATCTTCAAACCCTGATAAATCAAACCTAAGTGACTGGATGGATATTGATTTTAAAGAAGTCCCAATCACTACTGAGATGATTGATTATGTGATGGATAAGTATGGAACCAACTGGAGATATGATGATCCGATTGCTAATACTATTATTGAAGACTTGATGTAGTTAGAGTTTAAAAAAAGACTAAAGGAAAATGAAAACAATGTTAGGGTTTTTACTTCGCAACAGTATAATTGAAGTTTTGATGATTTGTTTTTGTTTTGATGATGTTACATGTTATGAAAATACCAATAATTGATTTTGTTTTAATATTTGTTATATCGTTGACAAGGCAGATGAGTCTATGAAGGTTGATGAAGATATGAAGGTTGATGAAGCTATGAAGGCACATATTAAAGGTCAATTTTGTGCCATTTTATGTTTATATGTTTGTCAGAAAGGCGTTAGATTGATCAATAGTTAATGTTTACTATGTAAAGTTTTAGGAGTAGTGAAAATGATAAATGGTTTAAGTATTTTGTTGTTTATATGATGATGTAGATATAGGAGATAAGGGGGTGTTTGGTTTAGCTTATATAATGGGCTTATATGCTTATTAGCTTATATAAGCTTATAAGCTCAAACCAGTGTTTGGCTAAGCTTTTATAAGTGGGCTTATAAGCTTATATATGGGTGTTATGATAAGCCATAAAAATGTGGCTTTTTTTAGGAAGGTTTGGTCTTATATAACATATTTACCATTTTACCCTCATGTTAACTTAAGCTTATATCAGCCATGGGCTTATAAGCTTATGAAACATAGGCTTATATAAGCCCATTGTATAAGCTAAAACAAACACACCATAAATTTTTAAAAAAGGGGTTGGTCATACTTGAAACCTTAAACGTTTGAGTTGAGATTAGTTTTGATTATCTTGATGTGAAAACGTATAGACTTCTTGGCCAACATTTTTGAATCTAAGATGGCATTGATAGAACAACCTACATCTTTTTGTTTACCCTTTTTTTATGAAAGTACCTCTTACTATGGCCGTTTCATTTCCCTTTTTCATGGTCCTTTTACCATCAACTACGGTCTATAATAAACGACCCTTTTCTTTTCTGTTGATTGGTCGAAGATTTTCCTTCCCAGTTCCCACTTTTGGGGCTTCATGGGGTAGCAAGTTATTCGAGTCACCACTATGAATGCTCTCACTTTTCAGTTTCAGTTTCAGTATCCGAGTACTCTTTCCAGTTGGGTATCTAGATACAGACTTGTGTGGTTTTTATCATGAATTTAGTATTTAGATTGATCCATGTGTGGATTATATTTCGATACTAAAACTCAAAGTGAAAGTGAGCGTGTTCAGAGTGACGACTCGGATAACTTAATGCCGAAATAAGCGCCAAATTTACAAATGGGAAGGAAAACCTTCGACCAATCAACAAAAAGGAAAAGGGTCGCTTAGTAAAGACCTTAGTTGATGGTAGTGATACCCATGGAAAAGATAATGCGACGTCCATAGTAAGAGGTGCTTACACAAAAAAGGGTACACGAAAATATAAAGGTTTTCAAAACATCTTTTCACTTTATTTCATTTTGTTTAACTTTATCATAAATACAAGTAAAAGTTGATTATTATCAAGATTTTTACGGTGACTACTATTCAGCCTAGCATTGCTCCTTCTAATTTAGACATAGGTGATCAGACCATGAATAATTTAGGACTAGTAATGCAATGCTCAGTTTCGTCGAACTAGTATTACGTTTCTTATGTTTATATATAAACCATGCCATTTTTAAAATGGAATCTAAAAATATTTTATAAATTTAGAGGATACAAGTAATTTGCGAGATTTTTAAGCAACAGCTTAAATGTTATAAAAATTATTTCATAATATCAAAGTAAAACAATTTGTGAAAATAATTGTAATGAAAATGTAAATTAAAATTATAAGGTGACATTTTGATAAAGTATATAATAACCAACGGTTTGCAAAAAATTAGTGAATAGTAGCTCATAGGAAAACTAATGAAATGCTCACGAGTTAATAAGGTTTCAAAAGGTTATAAGGTTTAGACAAAATCGCCATGAGACACGTGATAAAAATGTCGACTAAAAATATGAAGACAAAATTACAAATCTCAAGCCAAATCAGTAGTAGGTTGGAAGAATTTAAGAATAAAATCAAATGACAAATGAGTCATATATATAAAAAGGATAAAGTAATCCTCATGTGTACTTGTCCTAAGCTACTCGACGCAAACATGCTTTTAAGAAAAGTATTCTTCGTTTTCAAATTACACCACTAATCCTGTAATTGTTAATCCTATAAAGTTTGTATATTTAGAAAGTTTATATATTAGGCAGGTTTCTGATTTTGGAAAGTTTCAAAATTTTAGTCGTTAATATTGACTCATAAAAATGTTAACCTTTTTGACAAAATTAATTCTCCAAAATTTTTATTCAAGTGCTTCATTTTATACATTCATGATATATGATTCGGACCCAATTTTTAGTATTAAGTATAATGTTTATAAGAACATTTTCTAGACAACCTTAAGCCTCATTCAAAATTTCTGCATAAAATGCATTTTCCGACACATCTGAAAGTTCAATCAAACTTTATTAATATTTTCAATTATAACGCAATTTCTATTCTACGTCATCTAATATATTTTAGCAACACTTTTTAATGACCCAATAATTTACATACACACATTAATCATGGATTACATAGTAATGAAATATAATTAATATAAATGAGCATATAAAGAAAATATTGCATAAAAATGCATGAATACCAACGAGAAATTAGAAAGTCAAAACGGTTCATGACGTTCATAGTTAAGTTTCAAGATGTGTGACTCACGCGATGTCGGTTAGTCTATTCTAAGGACACATTGAGTTACACAATGGTCTAGAAACTACTTTTCAAGACGTCCAAGCACAAACAGCCAGGAAACGATTTGGATATTTATATATATATCTCAAAGGGTTAAACAATAAAAATAACACGCGCAGATGAAGGTATGTAAGGTCATAATATAAAATTTTTGCAATAAAAGCAATTTAAATACTTCAAAATAAATACAGAAAAATCTTGAAAATTCATTGTATTTATCTAAATTTATCATTAATAAATGATAACTTTTATCGAAAAGTTTAACGACATAAATATATCAATAAAGGGATCTAGATATAAATATATATCCATTAAGAGATCATAGTATTTATTTATAAATACTCGACAATAAGGTATACGTAATAACACATACTAAAATTGTAATCCCAGAAGTAGTTTGAACCTGAAGTCACGCGAAGTCATGTGCACCAACTCTTTGAAAAATAAAAACTGACAATTATACTTTAGGTTTTTAAAATAAAGACCTAGTTTTCTATAACTCATGGCTCTGATACCAATTTTAACACCCCCAAATTTACACGCAACAGAATATAACTTTGGGTGCTAAATAATGGTATAAAAACACACAATTTATAAAGAACGACCCGAAAAGAGACGTTTAAAATTATCGTTCCTAAAATATTTTTCAGAGTAGCATATTCCCAAGATATCGAAATCAAAGTACAACTAAAAAAAAGATTTAAATTGTTTTAAGAAAGGAACGATAAATATTTCAAAGAGTTTTAATACATCAATGCACAACTTCAATCCCGTGACCACCAAGCTGCCACTTCTTGATTACCTGAAATACATGTGAGTAAAAATGATCAGCAAAAATACCGAGTGAAATCTATAGGTTTATGTAATCATATTGAACACAAGCAAAGATTATAAGTTTGTGGCATACTTGAAGGCAACAAGCATCGAATAATAATTTGCATCAACAATAATAATTGTATATAGCATAAAATTGCATTAAGCTCATGGAACCGAACCCTTAGACACTCCCTTTAGGTCTAATAAGACAGGAGATTTATTAATTGTCATTACCTCCAGACTATAGGCACATTGCCGCGTACCAGACTTCTCAATACAATATGTTCAAACAGAGTGGATGTCAGGCGTAAGCTTCTATGAACAAGTCCACACACACTGAACCGGGGCGACTTCCCCCATAAATCTATTAATTTTACTAGCGGTTAACGCATCATAGGTTAATTAACGGTTCATAATTGAGGATTTAATAAAGGCAATGCAATTTAAGGCAACCACGGGTCCATTCATAGAGGGACAAGCCTACCCTAAGACTTGTGTTCTAAGTTTATAAAGACATGTACTCCACCTCGCGGGTTTTTAAAACAATTAAAGTGCACAAGCGAGGCTATAGACTCATCTTAGCCAATAGTGGTAATGAGACGATCACCGACGATAGATGATGCCTTTCAAACACGAGAACCACAGCCTATAAAATAAGGCGCGTTCATTAATAATTGACTCGAGAAATAAACCATACATAATAATATAAAACTCAACTCATAAAATCACAACAAACTTGAGAGAAAACGATACAAGTGAAACTATTATATCCTTCTACATGCACTAGTTTTCCAAACTAGCTCTTCCGGATATTGATCCATCTCAAGATGCCAAATCAACACTGGTCTAGTACCCAACACGGGTATTCAATATCAGAATATACACTCAAGCCTAACACTTATAACCTTCAGGAATTTCAGAAGCTAATAGATTAACCTCTCGCCCCAAACTATGATGCGTGGTTAAGTACCTCCCAAAAATACTCAGCCGATACTTACCAAAAGTACACGCTGATTTACCATACTTAAACAACTCCGTTTTCGACGAAACTTGGTGACAACCTCACTTATATTCTGTATAAGACTCAGTTAAAAATTCATTTAAAAATATTACTTCTAAGACCTTCTGCCCGACACACCTTCGCGTTATATAAACCGGACAGTTTAGCGACCTTGACTTACAAAACTATTTTGACCATTCTAAACACTTCATTTATAAAACCGACACTTGATTCTAAAAATAGACTCAAAACACTAACTATAAAACCTGAGAAAAGCCCTTGACTCCTTTTGAAATCCATTTTATAGTCCCCGAGATTCGATCCAAATATCGACAATAATTTTCGGATTGTGTCAACACTCGTCTCCTGGTACACCAAAATCAAATCATCATAACTTCACGCTCGTTTCGAGCTAGAAGCTCTACTTTATATCAAATTAAAGCTAACGAAATTCTCTAAAACCCTATCCTATTAGTTAAAGAATAATCAAACTATAAGGTACCAAAAATCATCCTTTTTCCCACTGATCTAAATCACCTACTAAAATCTCCCAGAAAATGATGTTTTTGATCAAAACCAATAATTTTTGTCATCATCCTAACATCCTAATATCAACATATCTAATCTATAATACTTATATCATCATCAAAATCAAAAACCCAAAATCAAAAATATATTTCTTTACAAAAATAACATGAGACATGATTATCACTAGATAATCACATGCAACATCATCTTATCATCATACCACCCTAGTTCATAATCAAAAATCAAACTAATGCATGTAGGTGAAATTGGTACCAAAAGAATCCTCTTTCAATTCCAAGATAGGCACTTTATTTGTTTTTGAATGGATCAAGCCAAATTTTTAAAGAAAATTGGAATAAGGGTGCTAGGGGGTGACGGTTTGGAACAAAGAGAGGCAGAGGGTGACAATTTCTATGTAAAGTTATTATGTGTGTGAAATTTGGTGAAAAAATAAAGCTTTTATATGGTGGGTGGAGGGCTAGTTTTGCCAATTTTACATAGTTTTGGAGGAAAATGTAAATATTAGTTAAAAAATGGGAAATGACCATTAGTCAATTTAGAAAATATTCACGGGGCTAGGGTTTCGTAAAAATACTTTTCAAAAGTTTAAACGCACACGAAAAATAATAATATAATGACTTAATACGTAATTTGAAACGATATCGTCGAAAGTATTAAATATCAAAACAATCGATAATAAAATATAAAATTTTAGTCGGTATCACGATCACTAGTAGTCCTCATTACTCGTCAAAATATAAGAATAAAATGTTCAATATCGGTATCAACTTAAACCGTTAATGATAATAGCATTTAACGTTATAAAATACTTCAAAAATATTTGAAAGATAGAATTAAGTTATGACCTTATTTTTACGGGTTTTACACATGTGTGGTTAACATTTAACAAAATATACTAGTCACATTAAAATAATGTGTGTGACAACCTTGTTTATCAATTTTTCACTTGTAAAATAAGTCTATGTGACCATATATGATTTTTGGTCACATTCAATGTGTGTATGACAAATATTTGTCACACATGTATAGGTATCATGTGACCTACTTGAACCAGACTTTGATTCAGTAACACTCTAAAATTATTAAGTGACTAATAAATCATCCAAAAAGCAGTTGTTAGCCCTAGTCACGTAAATATTCATATGTGTGACAAACAAAATACGAAATGGTCATACAAACTGACTTCAAGTGTGACTGTTTATTTATGACTGGCGAATTCAGTCACACCAAAAAATTATTTGTGACTACACGAAATTTGATATGTGTGACCAAAAACACTTTTTGTACTAGTGACTCAAGAAAGATTTCCATCTTCATTGAAATACTTGCGTATTACTCGGATGTTCAGGCAAGATCATAAAGATTTTGCGTAGGACTCTTAATATCTTTCTTACTTTTCATGGTGTGTGAAGAAGCAAACAAATATAGAAATGTGTCCTAATGAGATTATTGATGATCTCGGATGGCTCTATACACGATCGTGCATTTAGATTTTAGTGATCAGAGGCTGGAGAGGAGTGCTACAATTTCAATACCAATTTATTCGGAGTGAATAAATCGATAGATAACGTGTTGATCTCCGTGTGATTAAAACAAATACCTTTTAAGAGATAGAGTTAGATGGGATGGGTTGTGCATTACATCACTGGGTCCATGATGTCTATCTTCAATTACATATGAGTTGACTCGATTTTTGCCTAAGTTGTAAGGAGGGCTAATTTCTTTAGACACTTTATCTTTTCAATTCTTTTTTATTCTTCAACCCCTTCAATGCTTACCAATACGTCATCATTAGCACCTCGTCATGATTGTTCTAGTGCTAACATAAGTACTTGGTCGACATTAAGCTATGTTCACAACCTTTCTCCATCTTTCCTAAGGACTATTATTACTAGCTATGCAATGTCCTTGGGAAGATTCCTCTGTTTCTAGAAGAATCATTGTACTTTAACATATCCTACCATCCTTATGTCACCATAATTTTCACCATCGTGAATAGAGATGTTTTGGGTAAGTGCATGTCACTATGAAATCGATTTTGATATCCAAATCTATTATTCTCCCCCTTAACATATGCCACGATATTCAAAAATATTTCACATATTTTGGGGTGACCCAACACATTAAGTCAATCCATTGAATTAACTGATCTCAATATTAAATCACATTTTCTCTCCTATATTAAAAATATTAACCCTATCGATGTTTTTAATATCAATTGATTTAATGAAATCTTAAGAAAAATTTTTGTAAAAAATTCAAGTTCAATTATCTTTATGATTTTCACAAGCTCTCACTTAAAACAATGAGGTTGTACTTGATACTAACTTAAATACCTTTGACACATAAGTGTATGGTCACGTGCAAAGATCATATATATAATGTATTCACATTATTAGTAATTTACGAGGTTAGACCTGAATGATGTGAACAACATATGATAAGAATCATGTGGTTCTTGTAGGCGAATGTTGGTCTCCCCCGTAACGTCTAAAGTTATATCCTCCTTTTTGAAAAACGGTCATCTTTCATGACACCACATGTACCATTGGTATTTTTGTCTTGACACAAAATGTGAAGTCGGTAATTTCATCTTGACAACAATTGAGAAATTGATACTTCTGTCTTGAGACCAGGTGTAAACACCGGCAATACACAATGAATCGGCATCGAAGAATCTGAATGCTTGACAATTTCTCCCCCTCAATTGTTGACCCGTGTTCTATCTAAAGAACTGTAGTCGTTGTTTGAGTAGTCGTGTCGTCAAGTATGTAGATACCAAATCATAAATATTCAATTTGTAGAGATGATAACCTCGTAAAAACAAGATTTCTCTCGTTTTAACAAATAAATGCACTGATGCCGTACATATATTCGTGTTAGATTGCGTTATAATGTAAACACAATCTCTTACGTGGTTATAAAGGAAACCATGCCCGAGAAAAATAGTTTCTGTTGTTGAGCCAAAGTTTTCATAAGAAATACTTGACTTTAATGTGAAAAGTGGGTTACCATCTGAAATAATAGCAAGCCATATTGAGCATGTTTTAAAAAGATTTAAACTTCTGCTCGAACATTATTACAAACCCGTGTCATTTTTAAATGACATTTCTAGAATCGTAAATATTATCGATTTCAGAAGACATGCTCTTTTTATCAACACATTGGCTTAAAATAATCTCCCTCAGTTTATTGAGATGAGGAGTGTTGAACACACAATTTTGAAAGATTTAGACAGAATACTTTTGATAAAATTTTGATAAAATTGTGTTCAACGTTTTAAAAACCAACTACTTTAACTTACGATTTTGAATGTCTTAGTAAACGAGCTCAAGTCCGAGAAGTTGTAAGCTTCACGTTGTGAGGATAAGTTATCATTAAATATATACTTTCCTTTTAACTGAAGAACGACTCCTAAGCTGACATTTGCTTAGAAGTCGTTTTCATGAGCTTGAGAACTTTTGAATGTTTTAACGGAAAGCTCATGACCGAGAAAAATTAATTCCCGTTAAGCGGATAAGTTATCTTAATTAAAAGATACACTTTCCTTTATGAGCTTCAACACATGGAATGTTTTATTACAAGCTCATAACCGAGAAAATTTAATTTCTCGTTGCTAGGCATAAGTTATCGTCCGTGATGAACTTTTCCTTTAATTGACGTCCGAGTTACAGTATGATATTTAAATATAAGTAATTTTTCATGAGCTTAAAAACATTGAATGTTGTTAATATAAGCTCATGCCCGAGAATAATTAATTTCTCATTCTGAGGATGAGTTATCATCGGCGATAAACTTTCCTTCTTTGAAGTCAGGGGCGTAATATGTGAGATGATTATACACCATCACGTGAAGCTTAACCGCAAATCCCTAAGACACTTGTTCCTTAGATATCTGCTTCTTCAGCAACCAAACTCTGAGATTTTCTTCCGTGTTGTTCTTGTTGAACGTTGACATTGGTAACTACATTCTCATTAGGAGTTTGTATGCTATTATATGGGTTAGTGATATCTATGTTAGAATCAAGTGGGGTTCACAACCAACTTGGTAGTGCTAGAGGGAAACATCCTTCCTTTAGGAACCCATTGAAGATTAACCGAAGTGATAATCCTACCCGTGGGTTGCCACCTAATATTGGATCTAGGCGACATGGTTTTCTTATGCAGAGCGGAGTCTCGCACGGTGGGGTTTTTTTTGCGCAATGGCTCGGCATTACCGAACCATACGATTACCAAACATACCAAAACCACTAAAGCGTAACTCTTAAGGGCTGGTAGAAAGCATCATATGGATTCACAACCGACCATAAACCATGACCTCACACATGAATAATAACGCCTCCCAAGAGCGTTGAAACACAAGATCTACTCAAGTGGTGAGATTGTGAATAGTAAGGATGGTAGGTTGAAGAAAATAACTCATAATGTATGAACACCACCTAATGAAAACCCCCAAGCTCAAATGATTGTCCATCGACTCTTGCTCTTACGACCATTAGCTTACGACGCAAGTCTCTTCATCTCACAACCGGCAACCGGAATAGCGACCTCCCTAAACACCTAAATAAACTCATCATCTCTACATATAAACCATCTTGAAACCTCACTATTTCCATGACCTGAACCATCTCACACAAGACCTCGTAATATTCATGAGATGAATTGATTGATAACCTGAAGATCTAAGACCCTCACAATTCATGACATTACCATCTCACACAAGACTTCATAATATTCGTGAGATGGATCTGTTAATAACCTGAAGATCTAACACCCTCATAAATCATGGACCTTACCATCTCACAGTCTCCCCTTTTAAGCATTTCATTTTTTAGTCAAACCACCTCAATCTCACCATATCTACGACCACATTAAACTCACAACCTAACTGACACCATCTCCACACTCTAAACCATCTTCAGAACCTCACCACCTCCACAACCTGAACCATTTCACAACCCCGAACAATCTTCAACAACCTAACCACATTCACGATTGAGGGTGTAAGATATTGCATCAGTTATTAAATTTCAATCATCTTTGAGAACCAATATCGTCAATAAACACATACCCGAGTAATTGATTTTGTTGGTTTAAGAAGGCTTTAATGGTAAATGGTGGTAACAGAAAGAGAGAGATACACTGGATTATAGCTTCACACCCAAAGCTTTCATTAAAAATGAACAGGAAATGAATTACAGAATCTGAAAAGTGGAATGCTATATTACTACTTTCTACAGCTATTTATTCTTAAAAGAAGCAACTGCAATACTAGAAACTCGGTCCACCACCTAGTATCATGGAGTATGTTATAGACCATTTCCCATGCACGTTCCAAGTAGACAAAGTCAGTCAACATTAATCGACATTCTCCCCTTTAATGTTGATATCTTCAGCTCCAATCAATCTTCTCATCTCAGTGAACTTAATCCGAGGCAGCGCTTTGGTCAAGATATCCGCCTTCTGCAAATCACCACTAACATGCTCAACATAAATTTGATCCCTCTCCACACACTCCCGTATGAAATGGTATTTAGTGTCGATGTGCTTTCTTCGCCCGTGAAACACAGGATTCTTCATCAATGCTATAGCAGATTGACTGTCGACTAGAAGCTGTACTCTTTGAGCTTCTTCTCCTGTTAAGAAACTAACCATGTTTCTTAACCATAGTGCTTGACACGCTGCCGCCGTTGCAGCCATAAATTCAGCTTCACATAAACTTAGAGCAACCGTTTGCTGCTTCTGTGATGCCCATGTGACTAGATTTTGTGAATAGTAGAACACCATACCTGTAGTTCCTCTTCGGTCCTCAATATCTGAAGCATGGATATTGTCACTATACCCGCAAATTCTTCCATTTCCACCCTTTCTATACTTCAAACCATACCCGGTTGTACCCTTGAGATATCGTAGAATTTTCTTCACCGCTGCATAGTGACTCTCTCTAGGTGACTGCATGAATTTACTCACTACCCCAACCGAGTAACTAAGATCGGGACGAGTGTTAATCAGGTAACGAAGACTCCCGATGAAACGTCTGTACTTGGTCGGATCAACTTCCTTGCCACCTTCATCTTTGGTCAGCTCTAATTTAGGATCCATAGGCCACTTTGCTGGATTACATTTAGACATGCCTGCTTCTTCAAAAAAAAAATTTAGCATAACTTTCTTGCTTTATAATGATGCCATTTTCTTCTTGTTTAACCTCTATCCCAAGATAGTAGTTCAACTTCCCCAGGTCACTCATTTCAAATATTAAGTTCAAACTCACCTTGAACTCTTGAATGTGGTTCTCACTTGACCCTGTCACAATTATATCGTCAACATACACACCAATAATTAAGGTTGTGTTCTTACTTTGCAGCTTGTACATGGCCTGATCTTGTGCACACTTTCTAAACCCGAGCTCCTTTAATACTTTGTCGAGTTTCACATTCCATGAACGAGGCGCCTGTCGTAACCCGTAGAGAGCTTTGTGCAGCCTATAGACCATCTCTTCTTTCCCTTCGACTTCGAACCCGGTGGGTTGAGCTACATAAACCTCTTCCTTAAGCTCCCCGTTTAAAAAAGCCGACTTCACATCTAGATGGTGCACAATCCAATTTTATTTTGCTGCCAAAGCTAATATCAACCGTATTGATTCCATTCGAGCCACCGGAGCAAATGCATCTTCGAAGTCTACACCCTGCTTTTGTACGCAGCCTTTGGCCACAAGGCGTGCCTTGTATTTCGTGACCTTACGTGATGCATCCCTTTTTACCTTATACAACCACTTTAACGCTATTACCTTATGATTGGGAGGTAATCGGGTTAAGGTCCACACCTTGTTCTTCTCGATTGAACATATCTCAGCACTTATGGCTTCCATCCATTTTTTCTCCTTCGATGCCTCTTGAAATGAAGTTGGTTCTTCATTTAACAACAGCAATCCCGCTTGTTGATACATATCTTGTACCTCTTCTTTTGTCATCATGGGTGCTTGTTGGTGTATATCTTCTAGAAGGCGGGTTCCCCTTATAGGCGTATCGTCAAAAGTATCGAAAGGTACTGCATCATTAATCGGCACACCGCCGAGAGAACTTGAGAGGCTTCTATGTGCACTACTTGAGCTTCCTGTATTAGTACCTGTGGAATTATATAAAGATGGAGAAACATTATTAAAACGTGGGGTTAATGGTGTGTGTGTCCCCTCCCCTTGATCCATGCTAGTGTCTTTTGGATCTTCAATGTTTCCCATGCATATGGGTTGTACAATGGATGTGCTTCCTGACATACTTTCTTGTATACTATCCCATGCCCATGACTTTGCTTCATCAAATGACACATCACGTGCCACCACAACCTTCTTACTCTTTGGATTATACAACCTGTACGCCTTGCTTCCTGGTTCTTTACCTATATGAACCATCGGTATGCTCCTATCTTCCAGCTTAGTGAGATGGCCTCCCACCCTTTTAACAAACGCCAAACAACCGAATATTTTTAGAAATTACAAGTTTGGTTTTCTTTTCTTCCAACCTTCATATGGAGTGATATCTTTCACCGCTTTCGTGGGAAGCCTTTTAAGCAAATAAACTGCATGGCGAACCGCTTCTGCCCATAATGAATCTGGTAGATTCATGCTTTTCAGCAATGACCGTGTCATTTCTACCACCGTTCTGTTTCTCCGCTCCACAACACCGTTTTGTTGTGGAGTATACGGTGCCGTGGTTTGCCTTTTAATACCTTCTTCTTGACAGAACTTAACAAAGGCATGGGAGTTAAACTCTCCCCCGCGATCTGTCCTTAGTGCCTTCACCTTATGCTCAGTTTCTGTCTTAACTTGAGCTTTGAATACCTTAAACTTTGCTAACGCTTCATCTTTTGTTCTGAGCAAATAAACCCACCTATATCTACACCAATCATCAACAATTAGTAAGAAATATCTATTACCTTCTGTTGATTGTGGCGTTATTGGACCGCAAAGATCAGCATGTAAGAGTTCCAATGGTTTGGTCGCTCTCCACTGAGCTTCATTTGGAAAGCTTTGCCTCGCTTGTTTTGCTACAACACACCCGCTGCACACTTGTTTTGGATGCGAGACACACGGCATTACGGTCACCATCCTTTTCTTTCCCATTAATTCCAACGCATAGAAGTTAGCATGTCCCAATCGGGCATGCCAAGTCCAAGCATCATCAACAAAAGAAGGTGTCAAGCATGCTAGTTTTGCAACCTTCAATGTTATTTTATACAACCTGTTTTACGAACGTTGAACCTTAAACACAAGCATCCTTTGCTCATTATAAACTTTCAGATATTCATTATGCAACAACACATCATACCCAACTTCAGTAAATTGACCAAGGCTAAGGATATTGCTAGTTAAAGATGGGATAAAATACACATCAGAGACCATTAATTGGTCACCATTTTTGCATTGGAACAAAAGTGTACCTTTTCCTTTAATTTCGACCGTCGAGCCATCACCAAACCAAACCTGTCCCGTGACGCTTTCATTCAATTCTGTAAAAACGTTTCTTTCCCCAGTCATGTGGTTACTTGCCCCGTTATCAAGGTACCACATGTCTTGATTGCTCCTGTTCCGATTTTCATGCAATTTAGGAAACACTTTGTCCTCATTCAACATGACCATTGATGGCTTTTCCTCTCCTTTAGCACACAACAGGAGAGCTTGTTCTTCCATTTCCCTCGTCAAGTGCACTTCTTGTTCCTGTTTCTTCATGTTTGTGCATTCTGATGCGTAGTGCCCGTATTCTTGACACTCGAAGCAGTTGATGTGACTTTTGTCACGCAGATTTTGGTTCGAGTATTCCCCTTCTTGAGACGGTTTCTTGCCATATCGATCACCCCGACCTCGGCCTGATCCACGACCCCCTCGTGTGCTACCTCTACCGCCATTCCAGCCTCTACCACCATTCGGACCTTTACCACCATTCCAGCCTCTACCACGACCACTAGGTGCCTTGTTATTTTGTCTACTCATTATATGGCCCTCCGCCTTTGTTAACAACAATGAGTTTTCCCCCGTCGACCCTCCTTGTCGAAGTCTTAACCTATCTTCGTAGGCTTTCAATCGACCTATCGCTTCCTCAAATGGCATCTCTTCTACATCCGAATATTGCTCCATTGAAGCAATAAGATGGATATATTTTTCGGTCACCGTATCAAAAAGTTTTCGAACGAGTTCTTCGTCTTTGAGTGTCGCACCGACACTATTATACTTCGAGATCATTCCAGATAACTTCCCCGCATACTCGTCAATGGACTCGCCGTCCTTCATTCGGAGTGCCTCGAACACACTCTTCAACGTGTGCAACCTAGCCTTTTGAACACGCTCTGCTCTAACGAACCTGGTTTTAAGCGAGTCCCACACTTCACGGGCGGTTTTCTTCTTGGCCACCTGCATCAAAATATCTTCTGGTATTTCTTGGAAGATAAACGCACGAGCCATTTTACTTTTCTTCTCATCCGCAGCCACACCAGCTGCAGGCTCGATGGATTCCCATAACCCTTGGGCATCCATTATAGCTTCCATCTTAATGGCCCATGTGGTATAGTTTGAAGAAGTGAGGGTTGGACACTGGAAAGTAATTGGGTTTTCTTTGGCAGGGTTTGAGGTGTTTGTTACAGTAGACATTTCTGAAGATCGAATGATTTTGGTCATACACTAGAACACCCTTGCTCTGATACCAAATGTTGCCTTAAGAAGGCTTTAATGGTAAATGGTGGTAACAGAAAGAGAGAGATACACTGGATTATAGCTTCACACCCAAAGCTTTCATTAAAAATGAACAGGAAATGAATTACAGAATCTGAAAAGTGGAATGCTATATTACTACTTTCTACAGCTATTTATTCTTAAAAGAAGTAATTGCAATACTAGAAACTCGGTCCACCACCTAGTATCATGAAGTACGTTATAGATCATTTCCCATGCACGTTCCAAGTAGACAAAGTCAGTCAACATTAATCCACATTCTCCCCTTTAATGTTGACATCTTCAGCTCCAATCAATCTTCTCATCTCAGTGAACTTAACCCGAGGCAGCGCTTTGGTCAAGATATCCACCTTCTGCAAATTACCACTAATATCATATGTATCAAAACACTATTTAATAAAACGATAATAAATTAGGATAAAAAGAGTCCCTAAAATTAACAGTACCTTTACATAGATGAATGAACAATGACGTCAATGGAAGCTGGTGTGATAAATGGTATGATGGAAGTAGTTAGGGTTGTAAGATGGGTAATTATATTTTCTTTTACATTTTTATTTCGGGATAAATGTGTTTTCGCTTTAGGGTGAAATGAACTAACTAAAAATATCAAATTTTGGGGGAAATCTACGGGAAACTAATTTTTATTTTGGAGAGATAGATAATTGTCATCTATTTTCATTTTGAACATGATAACTAACTGAATTTAATTAAACAAGACGTATACCCGCGTGTAGCTACGAAATTTTCCTAGCGTCAAATGTTCAAGATATGCTAATTGCTTTGGTGGCCGAACCGGTAATCCCATGACTCGACAAGATTGACCCGGTAAGCGATTCAGTGAACCAGTGACTCGACCGGGTTGACCCGGTGACTCGACCGGGTTGACCCGATGGTTGACCCAGTGACTCGACCTAGTTGATCTAGTGGTCAAACTCGTGACCCGGAGACTCGACAGGGTTGACCCGGTGGTCAACGTCGAGACTCGGTGATTCGATCGGGTTAACCCGATGGTCGAACCCGGGACTTGATGATTCGACCAGTTTAACCAGGTGGTCGAACCCCTGAACCGTTAACTCGATCGGGTTGACCAAATAATCGAACCCGTGACCCTTTGACTAATACACTTGTTTCCTATTTCAGTATTTTGTTTAACTCATATCAGAAAATCTTGAAATTTTCAACAATATTATAAAGCATGTATATGTAGTATAGAAGTATTGATTATTAAAAAAGAGAGAATATAAGAACGTAAAATTAAACAAAAACACTTTTTTATTAAAAAGGATTCTAAAATACTTGTTTGTGTATGTGTCCGGACGATACGTGCCAACGGTATACAACTCAACGAACGGACCGAATAACATGTGGCAGATAACATATTATTGATACAACTCATCTTTACCCGTAGGTTATCCCAAGGACCAAATGGTCTCCATTTAGTTGTTCATCAAACAACACAATGAGAATGCTAGAACGTCTATAACACCAATACACTTGACCTTCAATGATGATTCTCGTTGAGAGAATGAGAAGACTCGCGAAGGTCAAGAGACGAAGATATCCATGAGCCTTTTGAAGATGTAAAAAGTTCACCATTAAATCGAAGATTTATCGAGTTCTCGACACACAACTCATTTGTTGCCGACCAACATCAAGTTATATGATGATTCGATGGACCTGGATGATTATATTGTCCGGTTCGTGGGAGCGGTGAATTAAGGAATATGGCCTAGGCCAATATGATGTATAATGTTTCAACAAACAGTAGATGACTATGGTTTGACCGATTGCTAAACAAAAGTAAAGACAATTAGGCAGACCTACGCGAGTAGTTATATGTTGTCATTCCGTTCCACATTTGTTCACCTCTTAACGTGTTGTGGAAAACTAGAAGGGGGTTGAATAGTGTACCGGTTAGTTTTAATTTTTTGACACTTTAGTTATGATTACAAAGGATATATAGATCACGTATAAGCCAAGACGAGTATATAGAAGAAGATAATCAAACTACACAATGTAAGAGATTTATAGTGGTTCAGCCTATCAAGATCTCACTTATCTTGCCATACTTCCACTTCTTGAGTATCCAACTCGAGAGTTTGATTTTTACTAGTCAACCATCCTTCTTTAACCGGCGAATAAAACCTTTACACGTTTCTTACAATATTTACCAACACCTAAGCTAGGATGTCGTTTCTAACGGTCAAACTCATGATGAATCCGTTTATATGCTTTTGTACAAATTTGAGGATGATCAGACAGTTAAAGGACTCGTGATCACTATTTTCCCTTAATTAATTATTGCAAGTTACATATTGACAAAGTTACACTATTTTTTGTCATAACTCCTTTATACGAATTGCGCTTTTGATTATTCAAGAATCCACGAAACGAAAAGATAGAGATCTACAACTTTCGTGTTGGATTCGAATCTAGTTTTCAACTCATTACCGCCACAAGTCAAGTTAAGTAGGAATTAATGTTTGAAATGTTATTTAAATTTTGACGAGCAGGTTATTCTAAGGAAGCACACATGCGAATACAAATTCCAACGATGAAACTTATTATCTATGCCTTTTAATTCTTTAGTACAAGTTTGAGGATGATCTGACGGATAAAGAACTCGGGATCACTATTTTCCCTCAATTAATAATTACATGTTACATATTGACTTACAATGTTTTGGTCATAACTTCTTTATACGGACCGTGCTTTTGACGATTCATAAAGCCACGAGACAAAGAAATATCGTTCTATAACTTTCATATTTGAGTCGAATCTAAAACTTCTACACATTAGTGTCACAAGTCAATTAAACTAAGAATTTAGGTTTGAAAATATAATCTAGAATTGGAAAAGTAAGTTAACTAGGAATTAATGTTTGAAATGTTATTTGAAAGTGGATGAGAGCTTATTCTCAAGAAGCACCCACGAGATCACAAATTCCAATGGCTAAACTCATGATCTATGCGTTTATATGTTTTAGTACAAATTTGATGATGATTTGACGGTGGATAACTATATTCCCTCAATTATTACTAGTTATATAATAACATAGTTACATTGTTTTGGTCATAACTTCGTTATAGGAAGTGTGCATTTGATGATTCAATAAGCCATGAAACCATCAAATATAGATCCACAACTTTCGTACTTGAGTCGAATCTAAAATTTATACAGATTAACGTCACAAGTCAATTCAACTAAGAATTTAGATTGAACAATATTATTGAGAATTGGGCAAGCAAATTTATCTCATGACGTACGAATGTGGTCACAAATTCTAAGGTCAAAATCATTATCCATGCATTTGTATGCTTTATTAAAAATATGAGGACAATCTGACGATTAAATAACTCGAGGTCACTACTTTTCCTAAATTAATGATTGCACGTTATGTATTGACAAAGTTACGCCGTTTTGTCATAATTTCTATCTACGACATGCGCTTTTGATTATTTAAATAGCCAGAAAATCAAGAGATAGAGATCTACAGATAAATGTAGTAAAAAGAACGATAACTTTAGATAGAATTGATTAACATTTGCATTTAAAAAATGGTGGGTATTTCCCAGCACCTTATAGATTATCCATTACAATATTCAATTTTTTTATTAATAATTTTTATAACCAATGGTTCATTGTTATTTTACTAATTTTGTTGCTATTTTAGCTTTCGTTGCTATTTTACAGATTTCGTTGCTAATAACTTTATGGTATATTTGTCAAATATTAAAACTTCGTTGCTAAATTTTTTGCAACGAAAATTTTGTGAAAGTTGTTGCTAAAAAAGAGAGGGAATGTTCCCACCAATTTTTGAGTAAATAGCAATGAATTTAGCAACGAAAATTCGTTGCTAACCAATGATTCCAGTTTTGATTAATTTCATTACTATATGTGTTGCTAATGTGTGAATTTAACAATGACTTATTGGTTGTTGTAAAAATTTTGTTGCTATGGCAATTTTTCTATTAGTGAAATTAAATAAATGATCGTATTTACAAGTGTATTTACGTAAAAGGATGTAATCATATTTCAGGTGTTGTCTATTTTGGTGTGCAATAAACATATTTTGCGCACAAAATCATCATTATTTAAAAAAAAAGCGTTTTGGAGCACCACACTTTCATAAACCAATACCAACTTGACGCATTATTTATGGTGCACAAATTATGTGTTTTGCGCATCAAATATTAAATGTAATATAAAAATAGTGTTCGAGCACCACGTTTAATTTCTAAACTAATGATAATATGACACGTTATATTTGATACGAAATAGGTACACTTTGCGCACCAAATGTATTATTGGACACTAACTTTAAAAAATAATGTTTTTGAGGTTACGTTTGGATGCAGGGACGGAACCAGGAGATAAAACGACCAGGTGCATTTATTATAAATTGTACGGTGTTACGAACAATGTTTTTGGGGACCAGGTGCATTTGGCACAAATCTAAACAAAATTAAAGTTTTTTAAAAAATTTAACACTACGCAACAAAAATCCATGGGTGTCCCGAGACCCCCCGGGACCCACCCTGGTTCCGTCCCTGTTTGGATGTTTAAATAGATATACTTATCAAAAACAAGAAGTACTTAATCAATCTCGTTCAATTAAAATAAAAAAATGTTTGTTGCTAGAATATTCTAACAAATCCAAATGTTAGAAGAGATATCGTGAGGCATGTGGTGATGGCATGACTAAGCTTCACGTTTTTTGAACCATTTCGAATAATAACGTTTTTAAGGCGTGAGTTAAAGCGACAAAAATATAAAAATATATAAAATTTAATATATTTATATCCTAATATAAATATACTGGGGTCATAAAAATTTTCATATATAAAGAAGAGTGAAATGCACTTTTCATACATGTGGTATGTCCAGATTGCATATATAGTCAATTGTCTTCTGAAACTACAGGCGACCTCCCTGGTCTTTCATTAAGTGTTCACTTTGCTACCTTGACCGTAACAAACGTTATCCGTTGACCGTTACTAAAGGGGCAATGTTGTCTTTTTCTTTTCTTTGTCTTTCTTCTCCAACACACCACTCCATCACCACACCACCATCACTCCTCCCACTCAACTATTAATAAGAAAACCGGTTAAATGGGTCAAAATGGTTTCCCAAAGAATAATTAAATGCATAACCTGAAAAAACTCTAACAAGAATGGAATGACCTGTCTGGAACATGTTTAGCCATGAATGATATAGCACAAGAAAACTGATTCCTTTGAGACGAAACAAGGAACATGCTTGTGACTCGGGTGCATTTGCGAAAAGACGTAAGTGTATTACACACCACCTATTCCAAAAGTTGAACAAGGCCACAAAGATACAAGAGTTGTAGCTAATCCGCCATCTATATAGCAGCAAAATATCATAGGCCAAATCAACAAACGTCAACAAAAACTTATAAACTGCATACGACATTCAGAGAGTCGGAGAATCCAAAAAACATCAATACAAACTAGCAGCAGGAGACATGATTCTATGTAGGCCGCCACGGGGTAGGTTTATTAAAAAAGTTTATTTCATTTGATTGTTTATGTAAATCTAATTCTTAGATCTTGGTTTTATGATTGGTGTTTGAATGATTTTTAGGGGACGATGGAAGGAGAAGTGGTAGTAGAGTGGGAGGAGTGATGGTGGTGTGGTGATAGGAGTGGTGTGTTGGAGAAGAAAGACAAAGAAAAGAAAAGAAAAAACAACATTTCCCCTTTAGTAACGGTCAACGGATAACGTTTGTTACAGTCAAGGTAACAAAGTGAACACTTAATGGAAGACCAGAGAGGCCGCCTGCAGTTTCAGAACCAGGAGGTATTTTTAAATGTAATTTTTTTCATTTTTATATAAAAATTTAAGTTTTATTGAAAATGAATTTAAAAAAGTCCTCCATGAATCTTGTTTTATCGCGACATATCATGTCTTATTACTTATCGTCTCACGTCAAGCCTTGATCTATTACGTGATGTGAAGGCCATGACTCACGCCTTTGCGAGACCTTTACTAGACATTTGCAAACCTTTTAGAATCTACAATATTTAAACACATTCTGTTAATTTGCAATTTACGTAATCTTCCTAATTGTAATCAAGCTCTCTTTAATTTTTATAAAACGCTCAGCCCCGCCCCATTTCTATCTCTCCTCGATCTGTCTATCTTCTTCAAACAAACAAAACCCACACATTTCTGGATCTCCTCTATCTTTCTATCATCTTCAAACCAACGTGAATCCTGTGCATTTAAGATCAGAAACCGTTGCGCCACATATAATATAGCCTCATGTTGTCCATAATTATATTATAGGACCATCATTTAACTTGTACAACCCGTCCGTCCATGGGGTATTAAATTGAAGATGCATGGTGACCAGTAATTCATGAAAACGAACCCTTGTACCATAGGGATTCGCCACATACCTTTATACTCAAAATTGCATAATTCATGTGATTTCGCAATTGCAACTGATTCCATTTTGAAATATAGGGGCATGGTGTCTCAAAGCAATCACGAAGAATCTCACCAATAATAGTTGAAATATAGTAGGAATAAAAAAATCAACCCAAAGGGAATTATAAGTGAGTGGGTTTATAAGGATACTCAATAAGCGAATGGAACGAGGTTGTTTCGATATGTCTCATTTTTTTTGGCTTCCAATTAGATTGGCGCAATGTGTGATACTAAATCTTACACACATATACAATCGGAATATAAAAAGAGAGAGTTAGCAGTTTGATTTTGGGGCTTATTTTGTACCTTTCAACATTTGGAGGTTTTTTGTTACGGAAATACACATAAATACTATTGTGAACAATTTGTATATGAGCCGAGAACGAGGAAAGAATTTGGTGATGAAAACAGGAAACCCAGAAACGTAACAGAATGGATTATCCGAGAAAGAAAGAAAGAAGGTAAGTAGTTAGGGCGTGTGAGATTACGAAAATATATATACCCTTGCACTAAAAGTTTGTACTCTAATGTTAGGTCAGAAGAACAAGGCACCCAATTGCCTATTTGTTGGTCATGTTGGCTGGTGTAACCTGCCCAAAGTTGAAACCTGAACAACCAAAAGCCACTGAAACAGATACTGTAAAAAAGTAATAACAATCTGACCCAAATGAAAGGAATTTTATCCGAAGAAACTTGGCGATTCAGCTTACTATTCAATTTCTATACAGTCACAACAAGTGACTACTTTTTTATAAACTTGTTCCATCTTAAAATTTATGAAAGGTTTTTATAAACTTCTGATGGTCGGTATGAATTATTTATATATTACTATAACAAGGATTCTAGAGCATTATTAAGAAATTCATTGTATTACATATTGCGCGTCTTAACTACTATCGGCAAGATGAACAAGCTGGCCGGGTGGAATTCACAATTTTCATGCCAGTCGTTGCGCCACATACAATACAGCCACATGTTCTGCATAATTATATTATAGGACCATCATATCGTTTAACTTGTACAATACAGCCACATGTTCTCCAGAATTCTCTTATATTCGCCACATACAATACAGCCACATCGTCCCGAAAAAAACGTGGTAGTAAATTGCAGATGGTGAGCAGTAAGGCCCATCATTGAAGATATATGAGACAAAGCATGTTATCTTCTGCAAAGAAACGAAACCCACACATTTCTCGATCTCCTCGATAAATCGATCTGTCTATCTTCTTCAAACCAACCAAGTTGTGCTTTCAAAAAAACAGAAACCCTAGAAGCAAAACGACGTTACTGTTGTGCCACAACCACATGTTCTCCATAATTATATTATGATTGAAGATTGTGATCCATCATTTAATTGCATACAGTAATTCACAAGATGCATCATTTTAAATGCATACGTGATTTTGAAATATAATATTTCGAGTTAATCATATGTTTGATATTAATAATTCATTTTGTATAACAAATTATAATGCAATTTAACTCATAAAATCACAAAAGTTGACATAATATATATAGTAGCAATAAAAGTATCAACCCAGTGGAAGTTATAAGCGAACGGAAAGGCTGTTTCGATATAGCTCATTTTTCTGGCTGCTGATTAGATTGGTGCAATGTGTGTTTTTTTATACTAAATCTTCCACACACACAGTCGGAATATAAAAAGCCATAGTTAGCAGTTTGGGGCTTTTTTTGTGCCCGAACATTTGGAGGTTTTTTGTTACGGGAATAGGCCAGATACACACATAAAATAATAAGTTACCGGCCGGCGAAAAGGTTTTATTCTATCATTGCTATATATGTGAATTAGAAGTTAGTTCTCTTTAATTTTTCTATAGGGAAATTTGTGGTTTCGTGAAATTTTCAGAGTTTTGTGAAATTTGGGAGTTTCGTATAGTTTTAGTGCTTTTGATCAGTAAGTTTCCTGCATTAATTCACTGAAAGTGATGGTAAAACTTAATTGGTTCAATTTAATTCCTGCCTTTTTGTGCCTGAACATTTGGAGGTTTTTTGTTACGGAAATTTAAATGTGATATCCCACCTCTTCTGCGCGCTTTGGTTATTTATGATGCTTCTTAAGAGATCGAATTCGTAAGTTGGTGAAATTTAATTGTGATGCATCTCATAAACCATACAGGCCGCCGGCCAACTTGGGTGTCATTGTCCGTGATTCTACGTACGGGTTTGATTCTCTTATGTTCTGACGATATATGGTGATCCTCTCGTGGCTGAGATTTTAGCAATTACAAGTGCTTGTTATTTAGCTATCTTTTCAGTATGGTTGGTAAAACAATCAATCGAGTCGGACTCCAAAAGGCTGGAACCAAGATATTCACTTAAAACGCCTCGCCTGAGGGAGTGGTGTTCCCCCGGCTCACAACATGATTACCAAGGTTCTTAAGAGGATGCATTATTATTGAACTGGAAATTACAGCCTATGACTAGGCACATACACAATAACAAAAATACTAATTAACACACTCGAGTAACAGAAATGCAAAATTAAACCAAGACAAACAAACAGATCGAAAGAAGCTTTTATTCATTCATGCATCCTGAAGCTTTTATTCATGCTCAAACCACCTTGATCAAGATTGAATGTGGTCGGGTTGCAAGAGTGCAAGCGCTTCACCATCGTGCAAATTCTTTGCGTACCTCAGTTTCCTGTAACCGTCACAATCGATAGGGCGGAACAAGCTAGGGTGCTGATCATCCACAAGTTCCGGCAACGGTTCAAGTATATCAGCTAGTCCTGTAACAAACGATGTAACCGACACTCGTGACTTTCCATCTTTGCTTACAATCCTGTGCTTAACATTTCGAAATCTTCCATTGCTCCACACCGTTGCCATGTCAGCGATGAGAATAGATAGGGTGCCGGGGAATGGATCGAAGGGGACGAAGAAGTCACCAGAGGGGCTCATAGCTTCTAGACCACCAGCGCCTTCCTCATCATCATGGACGAGGGTAAGGATACCAGAGTCTGTGTGCTGCGGACCACCCAAGCTTCCATAGCTTTCAGGGGTGAAATGGTATTTGTTTATCCTGCTCTTACATTTCCAATTCGAGAATTTTAGGTTTTCACTTTTCACGCCTAAACTTTCACCCATTCTCTTTACGATCACCTTACCGATCTCATCTATAGCTTCAGCATACTTCCTAATCGTCTCTCTGCATGCATCAACATGAAATTAGGTCAGCTTTTTTATGTATACCTACGTACGTAGCTGAAGGCAAGCGAGCAACAAGATGCGCTACAACCCTTTATTAATAAAGTACGTACTTGGCATATTTTTAACTACTAGAACACTAAATTTTCCTGATTGTATGTACGTACCTTTGCTGAGGCGTGGCATCCAATTGCGAGCAAAAAAGGTCAACACCACGAGTTGAAGTCAAGTCCTGCATTCCTATCGCCTCGTACAATGGGTGTTTGGGCGTCGGAGCAGCATATCCATCTTCGGGGACTTCGTGGTCGATGTTCCGGCGCTTGATCTCCTCCGGTAAATCAGCAATTGACTGGGCCACCGCCTGCATCTCCAGCATCAGTGTCTTGGGGAGAATTTCATTGATGTTGATCAGCCTAAAACAGCCCCACTCTTCACACGCAGATAACAGTTTCGATGATTGGTTTGGAAAATCCTGCAGATCGATCACCGGAATATCACCACCCATGCCCATCTTCTCTTCTTTTTCTGTTGCTTGTTTGCTGAAATTTGCCAACAAAGTTGTTAGTATTTATAAACCACAAGAGTAGGTCAGGGATTTTTTTTTTCTTTTTACAATAAATAATAAAGGCAAGGGAACAACAAAACCTTACAAGATGTACTAGCCCAAATTAAAAGTCACCCATTTCTCTACTACAAAAATGCCTTTCAGTAGCACACAAAAAGTGTCCCAAAATATCGTAGGATCCTACGATCATACAAGATGTACCACGACATTACACGATTTTACCAGGTAAACTCGTCGGACCGTACGATCTTACGATTTTACTCGCGAGTTTGACAGCATTGCTTCCGACTGTCCTAATGGATTAATTTTATTAACGGGCAAATGATAATTGACCAATAAGTCTTGTTATTAATATTGTGAGAAGATTTTACTTTTAAATTTCAAATAAAGTAGATTGTTTCAAAATTCAATTCCAAATACCTTTACATAAGTAATGTAAATAATCTTTTTTTATAGGCAATAAAAACATCTTCAAAACATGCCTAAACAACCGGACCAAGCTGATTATCAAGAAGCAATTTTTCACCATAGTATATTTCTAATATGCACGTTTACGTTACGTCCATCACATCAAACAGCGAAAAGTCTTGGACCACCATGAAACGTTTCCTAAATCTTCGAAACGTTTCTGACATGTTTATGGACGTTTCCAGCCGTTTCCTGTTTCTGAAACGTTTCCGATACGGAGACGGCACCTAAATGACCTTTCCATGTAACATAGTCAATATCAGTTCATGAGTAAATGGGACAAAATATAATCTGCTAATTAGGAGTATATAACTTTAAGGGTATGTTTGATGTTTTTAGGAGCTAGAGTGAATCGCTGGAGCTGGAGCATGTAGCTTGTGTGTATTTTTACACGCTAGTTTAACTAGCATGTCATTTAAGAACTTATTTTCTCAACATGCTCTTTCAAGCTCTGTCAGCCAAACGAGACTTATTTTTAATAGTAGCTTATTTAAAAAAACAATAAACTCATGCTAAGATAAACTCTGACAAACTTACGCGCCAAACTTGCCTAAATATTATAGTTACACAGCTTATCAAATATTTACTCAATTCAATATCAACTTCTAACCACAAACATATATAAATTCCAAAGACTATCTAATCCTACCAAAATTTACACCATTTTATTTTGGGTAAGCCATTGACAATAATTAATTGTTTTTTATGGGTTAAATAGCAGAATCATATAATTCATAGTTTTGCGACTCTGATTCAGAAAACTCACAATTCCAAAGTTTATAACAAATATAATGCATTTTTTAACGACAAATTTTATAACCAAAGCTAACTAGAAGCCTAGAAACTAGCAAAAAAACAAACAAACAAAAAGAAAAGTATGAGTTTTTAACATTTGCCCTCGTATGCATGTTTGAATTTGTTAAGAAGTAAAGTTCAGACTTATTAAATGCAAATTATTATTTATTTATGTTGAATTTTGAGTTTATTTAATGTGAATTAAATGTAATCTAATGTTTGATAGACTTGAGCTGGACACACGCACCACTTCCATTTCTAACTTGAAATCATGGCCTCACCAGTCGGTTTTGTTACAACAAAACATATTAGAGTTCATTTTTTTATTGGTTTTGCTAACCACCACCCATAGGGTGGTTTTTAAACATTCCGTACCTAAAAAGTAACATTTAATAATCTTAAATATACGATGTTTAACAGACTTAATAATTAATATATACCAAATTAAAACTTACTTACCTTAATTATATGTGTTATAATCATGTATTTATAGAAATAAGTAGTTCACATTTGGAAATGTTTTTAACTATGGAAACTTAAAAACACCCTATGGGTGTTTGTTAGTAAAACCTTTTTTTTATTCATAAAATATGTCATCCACTAGTATGCATCTATATTTTGTTTGTATCTCATTTTTTATTGTTGAATAATATAAATCATCTCAGTTATTAATAAACAAATACTTATAATTAAAATAATTATTAATTTTTCTTTCTATTTTATTTCTTAAAACCTACATAAAATCCTAAACCAAATTAAATAACAAACCTAACTCCAAAACCATCTACAAACCAAACGAACCTTAAGTGTTTAATAAATATAGCTTATGTAATCTTGTTTACTTTTACATTTTCATATTTTATGTACATATGAAATTTAAAACAAACTGAATAATTATATCATCGTGACTTTATTTCTAATTCAATCATAAACATGAGCAAACACATCATTAAAATCTATTATACTATATTTTTAGGCCCTCTAATTGAATGCAGAGGGCACTAAATGCGTTTGGAATAATATTGATTTGCCAAGGGAAAAAATAGCTATTGGCAAGTTCTTCCAAGGGTTGTTGAATTGATTTTCAACTTAATGAGATCCTCCCTTAATGAGCTGCAAGCATGTTAACAGCCTCCTGATCCGGTATCTCAATGATTATGCAGTTACAATCTCTGCCTTACTATAATGTGGTTGTGCAATGGTCCAGTATCCTTAGTATTGTAACTATACAACAAAGTAAATACCAAATGTCAAGTAATTCTCTACACAAAGATTTGGCTATGATGTATGGGCCTAATTTTTTATAACCTACGGTGAATAGCAGGGTTGCTGGGAGTACCAGCAAAGGTGTGAGTGCCTCGAATAATGATGGGGTTGCAAAGCCTGACTCTAAACGTCCAACCAGCAAGAGGACTGAAAAGGTTTCTATCAACACCCTAGAAATCACTAAAAAGATGTTGGTAAGGAGGTTGCCACTAATGAAACACATGTAGATGAGCCTTTGTATTTAGATCAATTGGAGATGAATATTACTGCCTCTATTATTGTTATGGTTGGTAGAGTTTGGGATGTTAATGCTATAAAAGAGACTTATTTGAGTACTGATTTTGTAGTCTCTGATGCAAAGGTATATTTGTGTAATAAATTAGATACTATTTTAAATAATATGGTTTCCTATGATGATTCTAACTCTTACATTTTTTTAAGGGTAATACCATTCATTGTACTACAAAAGGGAGTGTGGCATACAATTTTATGCGTGTAAGAGAGGGCGATATATACTAAATCAAGAATTTTATTGTGCATCAGAATAAGGAAAAGTATCGAGTGAAGAAAGATGATACCTTCATGTTGGAGTTTGATGGAGCGACAACAATCAGAAAGTTTCTGTCAGCGCTGATGGCTTCATTAGATATCCTTCACTTTGTCCCTAGTGATGAAATTGTGGCTACAGATGGAAAATATTTGATTGGTAAGATTTGTGTAATTATTTAATATCTTAAAATAATTTAAATTAGTACATAATAAATAACCGTTAACATTCATATAAAAAAACTGCAGATGCTGCCGGGTATGTGACAAATATTGGTAGGACAAATGAGATAAAGAAAACAGGGTCCAAGAACTTAGATTTCTATCTTAAAAATGATAGGTGGATACTATTATTTGCAATTGTTGGACTTCGGTGCTATATCCTAATTTGTTCCTTTTATTGAATCAGTGGCCAGTCAATGCGGGTCACCCTATGGGGAGCCCTTGGCGATGTTCTCATAGAGAAAAAAACTAAAAAAGTTGGTTTATGCCCCATTATTTTGTCATGCGTGTGTCCCAAGATTTATAACAGTAAGTAGAAATAATTTTAATCTGTATTCAAATAATGCATCTACACATGTTAAATAAATTAGTGTTATTACCTTTAAGATAAGCTATATTTGTCCAGCACCACCTCAACAAAAATTTATGATAATTTAGAAATACCCATTAACCAGGACCTGAAAAGGCAAACAGGTTAGAAAGTGTATATTTATTTCTATTCGGTTTGAAACGTTAGCTTTATTCTTACATATACCTTGCCGAATGTCAGGTGTAGTGTTCAATCAAGAAAAAGAGTTGGCCCAGTCGATCCATCTGAAGCAAAGGAAGGAACGATGGAAAATCTCCTTATGTGGGCTCAAAACAAAAAAAATGATGTATGTTCTTTCGTTTTGAATACTCCTTCTTCTAATGTCAGCATGCTGCAATTTAATCTACATTAGTGTGTGTGCAGTCTGTAACCTTCCATTGTAGGTTGAACAACGATAACATAAGGACAAGATGAGGCTGTCATTATCCATCGTTTGGGTCTGCTACATGCAAGAAAGGTGCAACGAGGAAGGATGGCTACTTCTATTGCGAAGACTATAATAAGACAGTTGAATACCCAGTGTTAATGTCTATTGTTTCTTCTTAATTTAAATAATTTAAATTAAAAAACAAACAACTTATTTCCCCACTATTACCTTGCATATATAGGCTTGAACTGGGCGTGGCGGATGAAACCAGGTATGTTGTGGTTGTTGTATTTGATGAAGTAGCGACTGAAATAGTTGGCTGTGTAGCTGATACCATTGTTGATTTTGAAAATGATGGGAATGATGATTTGCCACCAACTCTAATGAATCTTATTGGAAATACTTATGTTTTTTAAATCAAACCCCATACTTATAATTATGAATATGGGTCTTTTGAAAGTTTTACATGTTGGAGGCTCATTTATGATGAGGCATCTATGGAAAGCGTTGGATCAAGAAAGGAAGATGAAGATACTGATGAGAGTGTCGAAATTTTGTCCCAAAACAAATCCAATTCAACAGAAAACGTAACCCCTGAAATGCCAGTGGATATTACATCCCCTCAAAAGATTGCTGAAGATTAATATCCTTTGAAGATTGCTCATCGCTTGAAGAGGCTTTCCAAAGAGCCATCTGTCTCAAATCCTTTGAAGCCTGTTGAAACCAATAAACAAATAAGGTTTACATCTCATTTGAACATAATAATCTTTCTGTGCACCCTTTAATTATAAACACTAAATTGCTCTTTACATTGACATTGCAAACTATGATGACCATGGATGTTCTACGGCTAAGAAGAAAATAAGAAGAAGGTCTTGATAAATTTACTTAGCACATTTATGTTGGCCAGTGTAATAACAAAGCATAATCTTACGGTTTAATTGTATTTTTTAGGCTTATTTAGTCAAGCACCGATGAATCAATCTCTGCAGAAGATTAGAAGAACCAATTATGATGAAATTAGTTTTTAAGATGAACTTCTTTTGGAGAATAATTCTAAATATTGTCCTAAATGTTTGGAGGACATGTTTTTTTATGTATTATGTGTTAGACTCATTTTGTTTGATAATGTTGATAGCATTCATGTTATGAGATAATTTGAAAATAACCTATCCATGTTCAATTAACTTTGTTGTCTTAGCTGCAAGATACATTGATAGGTCAACCAAAGGGCCATACAATGGTTACGATGACAATGTTCCAGCCAATAAGAAAATAAGAAGATGGTCAGAGCAAATCCAATAATTAGATGTGGATTGTTCACTCAGGGATTGAACCAGGGTAGATGGACAAAAACTGAAAGCTTCATGTATACTACAATCAATTTTTGAGATTAAATTTTTATATATATTTGAATAGATGTAGTCCTGGACCTTTAGGGGACTGTGTAGTTTATTGAACAATGTAATAGAAATCTCCTGTTATGTTTAACAATGTTGGTTATCATGGATGTTAATAGAAGTTTTTGAAATAATCCTATTGATGTTCAGTTAGCTTTATTATTGACCATTGTTAGCCGATTTAGAAAAAACAACTTCCAATAAATCAACCAAAATAACTATGGGGTTAAAATTAGATCAAATAATAATATAGCATGGTTTGACTTAGAACAAACAAGTTTACACAATTAAAAGGTACACCTAAAATTGATTGTCTATTATATAAGAGCTAAAGCAATGCTACAACAACATTTTGCTTAAAAAGTCTTATATGTGAAGGAATTTCTATACAATATAAATCGTCGATTCAGATGTTAAGGAACTTCTATATAGTAAAAACTCACCTTGATAGGTTGACGCCATTGGTATTTTCTTCCATCTTAAACCGTTCTTTGTAAATTATCAGATCTTTCTGATTCAAATTATAAGAGAGTTATGTTAATTCAGACAGATATAGTTATGTACAAAGTAATGAATCATATTCCAACCTACTAATATCTTCCATTTATTAGCAAACTTATAAAACATTATATCAAGTGATTCCAAAAAAAAAATTCTTTTAAAAAACAGATATTATCTGATCAAATTCTACAATTGTCTCTATAATTTTAAAAATCAAACAGCTTCTTACTATCTGCAACAACTATGGATAAATGTATACATTTTTCATACTTTTCTATGAATCCTATGATTTCATAACTATTTTTATTTATATTCCATTATTGCCAGATGCTCCACCGCCCAACACTTCTCTTGGTAACATGTTCAATAACTTTGTTACCATTCAAGCAAGAACAACTATTAGACGAGATGGTAAGGTGCAAAGTTACTGTGGTCTAAAACTAAAAGATGTGTGTTTTGCAGATTCAAGTAAATGAATAAACATATTTGTTTGTTTAAAAAGATTTTATGAAACTATTTGTATATTGAAAAGCCCAGATGTAACAAGTGTTACATACCCACACATACATGAGATAGATCTAGGACACAAAAATGTTGGTGAATGTTCAAAATATTCACATAAACGCAAAAGCAGGCAATCCGCAGGTATTCTGTTGAATCAAAAAAGTCTGTAAATCCTACATTCTCATTGTTCTGCCAAGATGGAAAATTGTTGCTGCCCAAATTTAACAAAACATCCCAGCCTTTAAATAATCTCCTTGATTATAACACACCTGGAACATCAAGATTTAAAGATCATATTCGTGTATACAACCTAATGTTTTGCTTGACATCTTTTGCAACAAAAATAGATCACTCAATTAACACAGGAAAGGGTCCATATACCTTTACGATAAATGGTCAAAATTATCATAGAATGGGTTCTATACTTCCTCAACAAGGAATTCAACAAAGATATGCACACCTTTACTTCTTTGATACATATAATGAAGTTAGAAACCATATGGGTGCTTTTATGAATAACGAATCAGAACAAGGAATTCACAGATTCATAGTTGAAACTTTGATGGAAATGCTATACAACTACAACTCAATATCAAATGCATTTCGTATGGCAAGGGATTGGTGTTGGTCACACAATTCAGTTAGCTTTCAATTACGTTTTCTTAGTACTCAAAATACATCAAGGCAGTATAATGCACCTACTGTATCAGAAGTAGTTGCGCTCATTACTAATGATTTTGGTGACGTTGATTCTACAAGAGACATCATTGTGACTGATAAAGAAGGTAAACCAAAACGAATCTCTGAGTTACATCCAGAGTGCATGGCATTACAGTATCCTTTGTTATTCTCGTACGGAGAAGATGGATACCATGATAAAATCGCTTAGCATAGGATCACCGGCGTTCGGAAAACAAAGAGGTCATTTATAACAATGAAAGAGTATTACTCTTATATAATTCAACAAAGAAATGACTAGGGAACTACTTTGTTAAGAGGTGGTCGTCTCTATCAGCAGTATTTGGTGGATGCATACACTGCTGTTGAGGAAGAGAGGCTTCAATGGAAAAGAAATAATCAGGACACGCTCTGTGTAGACCTCTATCATAATCTTTGTGACATAGTTACTAGGGGTGACAAAAATGCAGCAGGTCTTGGGATAAGAATTGTTCTACCACGTACATTTATTGGTAGTCCTAGATATATGATGAAGAACTACCAAGATGCAATGGCTCTATGTCGGGCATATGGCAATCCAGACCTATTCATCACTTTCACTTCCAACCGAAAGTGGACAAAAATAGATGAAATGTTGGCTTATATGCCAGGTCAGAAATCACATGATCATCTAGAAATTGGCACGCGGGTTTTTAAAATGAAACTAACCTATTTGTTAGATATCTAAATATGAAATTTTTGGCCGAACTTGCGCAGGTATTAATATTTACTCATACTTACATTAATTTAATCCTTATAAGGCATACCATTTCTATGACTAAATACTTATGTTTATTTCTGTATCAGTGGTATATGTGATTGAGTTTCAAAAAACGGACTCCACTACGCTCATATTCTCTTATGGCTGGAAAAAGAAGCTAAATGCAAGACTGCTAGTAAATAGATAATCTAATCTTAGCAGAACTTCTATCTCTAGTTGATGATCCAGAGGGATAGTTTCTTACTTTATGCTCCATGGACCTTGCAGAAAAGAGAACAAAAGTGCAACATGTACAAATGATGGGAAATGCTCAAGACATTACCCAAAACCATTCCTACCAGAAAAAACGATAGATGAATATGGTTACCCTAATTATCGTCATAGGGACAATAAAGTGAATGTTGTGAAAGGTAAATTCACCTACGATAATAAGAACGTTGTTCCTCACAATCGTCATCTTCTCTTGAAATATCAGGCACATATCAACGTTGAGTGGTGTAACAGATCAAAAGCAATAAAGTACTTATTCAAGTACTTAAATAAAGGTCCCGATCGAGCAACCATCATGATAGAAGAAAATATAAACAATGCACCAAATGATCGCTCTAAACAGGTATTCCAAGTGGATGAAATAAAAAATTTCTTGAATTACCAGTTTTTAGCACCATGTGAAGCAGTGTGGCTTCTCTTTTCATATGATATTCATTACTACTATCCATGAGTCATGCAGTTGAATTTTTAATTACCAAATCAGAATGCGATCACATTGAGAGATTCAGGTCATCTACCCGCTCTACTTTAAAGAGAAGGCATCGATGTCACAATGTTTACTGATTGGTTTGAATTTAACAAGAGGGAAATGGAGGCTAACGCATATACTTATGCCGAATTGTGTCGAACAACTATTGACAGATAATGTTTTTAGAGGCCCCGAACGCTTCGAACAACTGATGACAGTCGATAAACAATTATGTGCAACATTAAAAGAAGCATGCTTCTTATATGGTCTCCTTAGTGATGACAAAGAATGGTCATAGGCTATAAAAGAAGCAAGTCAATGGCAATTTGGGCTACAACTCCGTGAAATTTTCATTACAATGCTTTTTTTTGTAATGTCAGCAGGCCTCTACAACTATGGGAAGAAACGTGGGTATACTTATCAGAGGATATCCTATTCAAAAAAACGTAAACTCTACAAATACCCATTACTACAATTGACTGACGAACAGATTCGGAATTATTGCCTTTTAGAAATTGATGATTTGCTAAACAAAAGTGGTAGATGTTTAGTAGAATTTCAAGATCTCCCGCGCCCTGATCCAAAGTTATTAACAAACATGGATAATTGTTTGATTAGAGAAGCATTGTATTTTGATATGAAAGTTAGTAGGCATGAACATGAACAACTGCATTCCAAGTTGAACCCACAGCAACGTTTAATATATGAGCAGGTTACTGATTCGTTCTATGATATAAAAAAGTAAAATTCTACTTTTTTATGGACCAGGCAGGGCTGGAAAAACATTCTTATATAAGAATATCATTTCAAGGTTTAGATCAGAACGAATGATCGTACTTGAATTTGCATCATCAGGTATTATATCTATGTATATATTAATAAATTTCATAAATTTTTTTTATCAAAGTAATTAAAACTACTTAGTACAAAATTCAATTTATTGCAAGAATTGCTTCATTGCTCCTACCATCAGGGAGAACCACTCATAGTAGGTTTGTGATCCCACTATAACTAATGGAGAATAGCACGCGTGAAATAAAATAAAACACACAATTAGCAGAGCTCATTATTTGGGATGAAGCGCCAATGACTCAAAAGTATGCTTTTGAAGCATTAGACACAACATTAAGAGATATATTGGGCTATAAACATCCTGAAAGAAAGAACATGATTTTTGGAGGCATTACTGTGTTACTAGGGGGTGACTTTGGACAGGTCCTGCCTGTCATACCCAAGGCAAAATGATAGGAAGTCGTTGATGCCTGCATAAATAGATTAATGCTTTGGAAAAATTTCACCGTCTTCAGCCTGACACGTATCATGCGAGTGAATGAACAAAGAGATAATAGGGATATTGATAATGAGAAATAAAATTTCAATCGATAGGTATTAGCTGTGGGGGATGGGAAATTGCAAGCGAAAAGCAAAGACGAAGAAGATGAGCATACATGGATTGAAATTCCCAAAAAGTTTCTTATTAATTCTTGGGATGATCCTATTGGTCGTATTGTTGAAGAAACTTATCCTGATTTTAGCATAAGGCAAAAAGACGATGATAATCTAAGAGAAAGGGAAATTTTGACTCCAAGGAACGACGATGCTGATGAAATCAATGAATACATGTTTAAAAAGTTAGGCGTGACATCTGTAACTTATAAAAGTGTAGATGAAATATGTATGGCATCTATGGATACTCTGGATCACCAAAATCTATACCCTGTTAAGTTCTTGAATACCTTAATTTCTCGGGCATCCTACCTCATGAATTTAGCTTAAAGACAGAATTACCAATTATGCTATTGGGTAATGTTAATCCAATATTAGGACTCTGCAATGTTACTAGGCTTATCATCATGGAACTTGGTAAGTTGTTATTCATGCAAACATCCTAACTGGCTCAAATATAGGGGATAATGTTATTATTCACAGAATCATACTCACGTCTTCATAAACAAAATGGCCGTTTGTACTAAAAAGGCGACAGTTTCCTGTGAAGCCATGTTACACGATGACAATTAATAAAATCCAAGGACAATCACTAGATTATGTTGGTATATATCTACCCAGCCCTGTGTTCAGCCATGGTCAGTTGTATGTGGCACTATCGAGGGTCACTACGCTGGAGGGACTAAAAATACTTATGGTTGAAGACAATGATAAGGAATTAAAAAATTGCACCTGAAATATTGTGTTTAGAGAGGTTTTCAATAATGTATGCTAAAATTTCACTATGGAATTTTGTAATTTCATTTCATCAATAAAACCTAATTTCAATACATGATAATGATAAATTAAACATACCTATGAAACTGTTTTCCATAAATTGTCAAAACCAGTCATCAAATCAGTTAAATGTGATTAAATTAGATCTATCATATGATCATCTATGGATAATAAGCAAAACAGTGAACAACTGAATAATCATTTAAGAATCAATAAGGAATGGAAGAACAAAATGGGGAAAAAGATATTGAAACTGCCAAGTAATTAGTCAAACCTTATCTTGACTGTGTATTAGCCTAAACACCATAATCCAAACAACCCTTTCACTTACAAAATTGCACAAAAAACCCCAAACTCTTACGAAATGAAAAATACTAGAGATGTAGCATGATTAAAACCATCTGTGCTATCTTCTTCAACATAATTGCATAAGAATAAAATTCTAATTAGCCCTAATTATATAAACATACTTATTGAATAATTAAACTAAATGAAAACATATGATTCAGTTACACACGAAATAAACCATAAACGCATCATTATTCATGATCAATGATTATGTAAACAACAGTTTCATTACATTCCTTCAACTTGAAAATACCACAATCATAAACGTCATTCATCACTTGAGAATATCCAAAATAAAAAGCTTCACAATCACCAACTAATCATCATGGGCAGACAAGAGTTCAAAAGTATGTGCTTTTAGCATCATCCCAGTTCTAGCATTGGACAATAAAGTATTTAACGAAGCCAGCGTCTTGGTATCTCTGTTGCGAAGAAACCTCAACTCCTCCAATGACTCATCAACAACCTCGATATCATCCTGTCGCTCAAGCTCCCCAATCAACAAGCCAAGATTTGCAAGTGAAGACTTAAGCTTATCGGCTTCAGCACGAACAACACCAGCAAAACTTTCCTCCTCCGCCATCATTTGATCAAAGTAAAAAGCTACACTCTTACCTATGTTGCTATCACCTGTTACTTCTTTGAGTTCATTCAAAAGTACATTTGAAGTTTTAGATTGTGCCATTGTTGATTAAGATTAGATTAATATTAGGGTTTTGCTATGAAGATTAGGGATGAATGAAAATAATGACTGCACATCTTATTCTTATATAAATGAACGAACGATTTACAGTTGTGTGGATATAATTAATCCACCGAGTAAATATAATTACATCGTTTATCGTTTATAATTCCTAGCAAGAAAAAAAATACCCGTTACAATTGTTAATGTATATGCATGAATTTGATCAAAATTTTCAAAAAATACAGTATATATCCTTTCAAATATTATTTGTCCAAAATATACCAAAACTAGCAAAAAAATGCTATTAGTCTTCTAAAATTAAATTTTGTGCGTGCGCGTCGTCCCAAATTACTCTATTAATTCATATACAAGTGTCCTCAAATTTCTCCCTTTAGGTTAGCAAGGGCGTTAGATGTAATATTGTCGGTACCAATCTCGTGTCTCATTACAAAACCAGCAAAATCAAATTGAGTTTGAGGTATATATAGGAATTTTTTGGCGCTCTCGATTCTCTTCTGTTAAGATACTTTTAGTTTCCTGAAAAACAGATTGTATAATAAAAAAAACAAAATACAAATAAATTACCAACTAAATGAAACAAACTATAATAATTTTTAACCTAACTCGAAAAGCGTAAATTCACAAAAAATATAAACAAAGTGAATACAACATGAAAAAATGTTGTGCGTTCATTTAATATCCCGCCAAATATTAAAATCAAACATCATGCATTTCAACAACGGAAAAAGTCCCGTGTACAACGCACGGGTATGCCTGCCTCGTTATATTTTAAAGATGATTTCATGGAGTACAATTTCATAGAGTTATAGCATTAAATAGGGTCAACTTTTCGTTTCAATTAAAATGGGACGAAGAGAGTAGTTAAAATGAAGAGAAAGAATCAAAGGTTCAAAATTCAACTACGTGGAAGCAAAATAGACAACAATATCCTTTTTGTGTAGTATTTAACGTAAAAAGATTGTTCCGGCCAAGAATGTCAAACTCGCAATCCCACCTGAGATTTTTTTTGTCTTTTCAAGATCAAGACCGTAAGATCGAATCAGAATCGTACGATTCTACCAACTTTTCGTGTTTTGTATAAACATGATACACGAATCAAAGTGTATACTATATGCATTTGTACTCCACGTCAAAACATAAATCATATAATTGAAAATGTCAAATACAAACACCAAAGTAAAAGTAAACACAAAAAAAAGATTGTTAGGCCAAAGAAAATAATGGGCTAAAAACTAGTGAAACCATAAGATGGATATTTTATTAAACACATATCGACACACGATCCTAGGAGCTTACGTGCGTTTCAACGATCCCACCTCATATTTGAACCTACCATGATACTACACGATTTTAGTATCCAACGAATTTACTCGTGAGTTTGACAACCTTGGTTCCGGTTGTCCTCGGGAATGTACGTTAGCTTAATTTTATTAACAGGCGAATGATAATTGAACGAGGTTTGGCTCGAGATCTGAGGAGATCTTTTTACAAACAACAAAAATGTATCATGCACTTTACTCTTGCTTCTAAATTTCATTAGTATAATGTTATGTATGACAAGAAATAGTTTTGACAATATAGGTAAAAACCATCAAGTGTTTTTTATGGTTATAACTGGTTGTCCTTGTCTAGAAAAGTATTGAGTGATAAAGGTTTACTTGCCTCACAAAGATAAAAAAAATCGTGTCAAGCAAGAGGTCTCGAAATAATTTTTGTGAGAGAGTTTTACTTCCAAAGTTCAAATAAAATAATTTTTTCAAAATATAGTTCCAAATACCTATGAATACGTATGGTAAATAATGTTTTTCTATAGGAAGTAAAAACATCTTGAAAACATGCGTAAACATCCGGACCAAGATGATTATCAAGATATAATTTTTTTACTGTAGTAGTTTATTTCTAATGCGGTTGCAACAAGGATAATCAATTTAAATAGTTTTATCCGTCTTAAAGGTATTGTCACAGATAAAAAAACACACAACATACGAGAATTGCAATTACATTATTCTTACTCTTTTAGGATAACGGTTTTACCTTTAATTAATAATTTAAAACTTCTTTAATTTTTTCATAATAACAAGCTCAAATACGTAATTTATTTTGAAAAATGTAAACTTTATTTTAAAGCTAGTCGTTAAAGAATACACAATAACTTTATGACGAAACTAGTAAATTTTTAATATGCACGTTTACTTTACGTCAAAAGATCGACTCGCTGCAGTTGGTCTAACATTATCAATAATACAAGCGACAAATGTGGTAGAATGTGTCACATTCATTATAAAATTTTGTTTATATCCGATTCTCATTGTCATAAAAAATTCGAGACAATCAACTTTTTCTTTAGCAATAGGAAAAAAATAACGGCGAATGAAAATTGTTTGAAAGTCTTGGTTCCCACTGTCTTCGGGGATGTACGGTGACTTAATCTTATTAACGAGCGAATGAAAATTGAACGAGGTTTAGCCCGAGATCTTTGGCGATTTATTGACAAAAAAAAACAAAGATGTATCAGATTAGTTTAATGTTATGTATGACAAGAAATAGTTTTGACATGGTGATTAAATATAGGTGAAAACTATCTATTTTTTTTTCATATTTATAACTGGTTATCCTTATTTAAAAAAATATAGAGTAAGAATAAAAGTTTAGTTGCCTCAGAAAGATAAAGAAAATCGAGTCTCGCAGTAAGTCTAGTTATTATTATTGTGAGAGAATTTTACTTTCAAAGTTAATAAAATAGATTGTTTCAAAATTCAGTTCCAAATACTTTAAATACGTATGGTAAACAAGTCATCGGATGGAAGTAGTATATTTCTAACATGCACGTTTACTTAACGTCGAAAGATACTACCAAATCAGGGATCACATCAAACAGCAATGATGTAAATAATCTGCTGAAATGGACCACATATTTGAAGGACTCTCGTGAATAGCAGTAATCTGCTAACATATTTGATGGACCAACATATCATTGCAGTAAATCGCAAAAGATAACGTTTGGTTGTCAACCGGCCAGTTATTACACACCGGCCCATTTTTAATAAATCAGAAGTGATTCATGAGTAATTGACTCTTGTAAAACGAGATTACGTTGATCACTGCAGCTTAATCATGCATGTCTGCATAGGATACGATAGATATAGTCTAGCTTGATCGTCTCGTGACATAGTGACATTACATTTAAGCGAAAAACATATATGTTTGTGAAAATTAAATGTCATAGGTTGTTTATGTTATGATGAACTGTACGTGTGTTGCATTCTCAGCGATCGCACACTATAATGATGTTGTTGTATTTTGCATTACAAATTAGATTTTTGAAGATCATTCAACTTACTTTTAATTTTTCTGGATGTTACACTCTGCTTTCTTTTCTTGGTTCACCAAAATTTGGGCGTCGGCAAGTCAAGTTCGGACGTTGAGGACTCTACGGAGTCAGGATGTGAATGATTCTCTTAATCGAACCGGCCTAACTCACGAGAAAATAAATTCGCTGTAAAGCCTGGTACACTTATATTAAGTGGGAATAGCCTTAGCCTTAGACATGCTTCTTAACCAAATATGAAAATAATCTGCTAACAAGATCTTAGATGGACCACATATTGGATCATTGCACATGCAGTATAGTGAATCCAAAAGATAACAATTGCTTGTAACAGATGTTGGATTCACATTCGTAGCTAGAAAGTGGTAGAACTTCTTCTTTTGTCACACATTATTAATTAAAAATGAATGTGTTTCATACCAAAGGACCAATCTAACTTGTATCTATAAAATGTGTACCATATACCTTTGGACCAATCAAATATTATTGATGGATTTTTGTTTATATCTTCATTGTCATAGAAATTAAACAATTTTAACTCGGATAATCAACTTTTGAATTTTGTTAGATTTCTTTGAACATCTACTTTTAGTTAGATGAACAAATTTATTTGCATCAATGTTTTGAAAATCGTGTTTTGAATTGATCCGATCGACTCACCGAGTCATCGGTTCAACCGGTTAGACCGTCGATCGATTCGGTTTTCATAAAAAATGTTTTATATATTTACAATACTATATATATATATATATATATATATATATATATATATATATATATATATATATATATATATATATCTTACTATATTATAAAGCATTTGGGACTTTTTCAACAAACTTTTGGTTGGCTGAAATTTAAGACTTTTTTACTTAATATATAAAGCAAGTTGTTAGATATTTTCTTCACATTAACAACTTTTTGTAACAAACTTTTATAACAACTTATTAAAACAACATTATTAATTTTTAGGTGAAATATTATTTTCATAATCTAAATTTATCATATTTTCTAAAATTTTGTGCTGTTTAATTCAATATCTATTTCGATAAATTTTATTAACTTTTAGTTTTTTTTAGCGGGTTTATTTTAATTTAAATTTTTTTTTTATTTTAAATTAATACTCCGTATGAATACAAACTTGATAGGTAAGATAATAACATTTACTCGCTTTAAAAATTATCACTAAGTACTCGCCGCCGCTTTGCGCGGGCACCATACTAGTATATATATATATATATATATATATATATATATATATATATATATATATATATATATATATATATATATATATATATATATATATATATATATATATATATATATATATATATATATATATATATATATATATATATATATATATATATATATATATATATATATAAATGATGAATATTTTATATATTTGGCCTAAAAACCATTTACTAAGAATTATTATAACGGACTGTTTTTGTTCTTTATTATGTTTCACCATGTTTATCCGCTTTCATACGTTATTGTTTTGTTTTTTCCATTTCCATGAACATTTCTTAAATTTTGATATGTTTGCGTACATTTTCATCTTTTTTAATCCGTTTTTTTGTAATTTTTATCGCTTTTCCGCTTTTTACATTTCGTTCGTTATAATACGTTTTATTTATTTGTTTTCCCTTTGGGATGTTTACGCATGCTTTCATCCGTTGGTGTATGCATTGATCCGTTTTGGTATGTTTTTATACGTTTTCTTACATTTATATGTTTTCATACGCTTTCATCCGTTTTATCTGTATTGGAGTAGTATTATGCGTATTTAACGGTGTTTTCCATTTTTGTCCATTATATCAAAGTTTTTACGGGCGTGCATGGTGGCTAGAAAAACAGTCTAACACGTGAAAAAAGGTAAAGACAACCAAACTGAAGAAAAAAAACGTACAAACACAGATATTTTATCAAAACATATGGAACATAAGAAAACGAACAACGTCGAAGAAAAAAAACGTAAAGAATAGATAAAAACGTTATAGAACGTAAAAAAACTAAATTAAACGTAAAAAAACTAAATTAAACGTAAAAAATGTATGAAAGAGTATTAAACATATAGAAACGAGATAAAATGTAAGAAAAGAGACATACACGACTAAAAATGAAAAAAAAACATGTACGAAAACAGAAAATGTTGATAAAACGTAGTAACATGTTCAAACGCGTAAAACATACGTATGGGAATGTATCAAAACAAAGCAAAATGTATGAAAACTTGAGCAAACGTATGAAAATGGGAAAAACGGTCCAAAAAAAATAATGTATAGGCTAATAAAAAGATACCAAACGTACAAAAAATGGCGAGTAATAAGATTACTTACATCATCCCATTTTAGTTGACCTCATAACTATTTTTGTTTTTCTTCAAATCATGTCTGTAGGATCGTATTTTCTAAGGATTAGGCATTGTATGGTTAATCTATTGAATGATGGAAGAAATGGAAGAACTTAGAGAGAGAAATGTAGAGAGAGAAAGGAGAGAATGAGAAGAAAGATGAAACGTTGTAAATGGTAAGTGTTCGACCCCCCCTAACATGCTAGGAGCGGGGTTTATATAGCCCACCCTACATGTGGGCTATATGGGCTATACCTTAATATATTAGATCACGAGCCCAATACTTGTATCTATATTTGGAGTGACCGATCCTTTCTAAATACGTAAAAACGTATTTCCAACAATCTCCCCCAAAGGGAGGTCACTCCAAGTTACAATGTCCTAAATAGTCTATAGCTCGTGATCTATGCTAATAATGATGTGACCGAGACTTTCCTTGGAAAAACGTATTTCCAACAATCTCCTCCAAAGGGAGGTCATACCATTTTACAAAATCTTAAACCTAGCATACTATGCTTGAGTCTTCGATCTTGTTCTTGTGAATATACATATGAGATCTTTGACTTTAGTCTTGAGCATGTTTCCTTGCCTTGACCTTATGCATTCATCACTTGTGAAATTTGCCTCCTCGTGACTTCATGTTCCACATACTTATACTTTTATACTTCACTTGTGAAATTCTTGAAAGCTTCAGAGTTTGATACAGTGGAAGACTTGACTTTTAGACTTTCTTGAATTTATTGAAGTATTAAGTGCAGAAAGCATAAGCATATGTTGATGACTTCTTCTGGATTGAACACCGCAATGCCACCTTCTTGTTACGCTGCATAAGACAGTTAGCAACAAAACATATACACGGATGAAATGGCCTTGAACATTTCATTCTTATTCGGTAGCATTTTACCTCCGGTCGGTGAAGACCGTTGGACGATATAAAATATCGTACTTGTGACAGGTAGTTTCAATTAAGAACCTCCTTGACAAGATTTCGCGGGTACACCCGTTCTCTTTATTCGACCGTCCAAAGCAGACTACGAACATAAAGAGTGAATCATTTAGATAATAATATCCACATGATTTGAAGCCGTCAATTCATGTTCCTGGAACAAGTGAGATTCAATTAAGAACCGCACCATCGTTGCTTTCCAGTTGTCACGAGCTTGATTCGTATAGAATCTTGCAAGTTACCTACCAAGTGTTGTTTGAGGTTAACACTAGAAGGATTTTCACTTATCTTATGGATGAAGGAGGTAATTTATACGCTCCTTGAATTAATTTGCAAACTCAAAATATATGTCACTTGACATTTATATCCTTAAACCATTTCTACTCATCCTCAATTTTACAAGGGTATAAATGTGAAATTACAGTAGTTTGGAGTGTTTAAGTAAATTCAAGGACCGTGCAAACTACGTTCCGTATAAAAAAGGTTAAGAGAAAAATAAAATGTTAAGGGTTCCGGTCTTGGCTCCTACCTATTCCAGTTGGTGCCCCACTGGGCCAGGAGAATTTCTAGAGATATTCCCGTTAATTCGTACTTTTTTTAATAGCAACGTAATTCATGAATAAAATTTTAATTTTCTTTTTAATAAGTGTTTTAAGAAAATGTAGTTGGCGGTGAGAAGGGTGGCCATAATTGTGTTTGAAATGTGAAGAGAGTGACGATATGTTGAACAATGATTTGTTGTTGAGATGAATGAATTGTTATAAATACCGCGAGGTGTGACGAGACGCCATGACCAAGCCGCACGCCATAAAAGCCATGGGGAAGCATTTTCTATTTTAAGCATGCCATAAGCACCGTAAAATATAAAATATATATATATATATATATATATATATATATATATATATATATATATATATAAAGTCTAACAAGTAAGCAACTTGATTATGATTCTGTGTAGTGATAATGTGTATAAAGTACGTCAATAATTGCTAATACAGAAATAGAGACAACGATACTTTTACTTGATTCAGGGTCGTCTCGTGGATTTCGGTGGCCCCGTGCCATCACCGCCAAAAGGCGTTTTAACACAAAAACAAAATACACGTGTATGAAAAATATATGAATTAATTAAGCTCGAGTATCATATTATCTATATATATAATAGAAGGATATGAAATATGGAGGCCCTCGTTAAGTGGTGGCCCTGTGCGATCGCACCTATCGCACTCCTCTATAGACGGCCCTGACTTGATTATACTTTGTGTAAATGCTCGATGTAGTTCCAAAATGCAGTTCCAAACACGTTTGAGTACGTACGGTAAACAATGTTTTTCTATAGACGGTTAAATCACGTTCAAAACATGCTTAAACAATCTGACCAAGGTGGTTATCAAGATGCAATTGTTTGATTTTTTAATAATAACTTTATGTGAGGGTACTATCATAAACTTAAAATCTATTTTTAAAAAGAAACAATTTATTTTAAAACCGGTCGAAAGGTAGAATCAAATTTTATGACGGAAGTAGTATATTTCTAATATGCACGTTTACTTTATGTCGACAAGTACAACGAAATCGTCGATCACATCAAACAGCGAAATGTCTAGGACCACTAAAGATCGAGTGGTAACAAATATTGGATAGTTGCACATGCTTTTTAACCAAATTTGATTCACATGCACAGCTAGAAAGTGGTAGAACTTCTTCTTCTTTCACACTCATTATTAAATTAAAAATGAATGTGTACGTACGGACCAATTTAGTTTTGAATTTTGTTTACCAATCTACTCTAGAAAAATATACAAAGTCTAACAACTAAGCAACTTGATTATGATGCGATTTATCAAGTTATGATTATTGCTTTGAAAACGAAACCCTTAACGCATAAGTATTATTGATAGGTTGGGTAACGCCGTAACGGGATACAACTGGTAATCTTTTGTTTCGGGTTGGGTCTGGTGATTTACTTTCTTCTGAGAAGATCCTATTAATTGTGGAGATCTAAAGCTTTGAAGTACACCGGATATTTCAAGCAACTAGCTAGCTAGGGGGGAAATAGCAGAATTCAACATCTTAAAGTAACTGTAATTTTTATTCATATGTTCTTTTTATAGATTGCAGCTCAAGACTTTTGCGTCTTACATACATCAGTCTTGAACTCGACCAGGCTAGAACAGTGGCCGAGTATAAATCTTTTATCGTTTTTCAGAATGAACGATAGACAATTGATTCAACAGAAAACAAATCAGCTGGAGCTTTGGTCTATGATGATCCTTATGCAGCACATTCTGCTAGCATATTCTTCAACAATATGCACGTTGTTTACTTAACGTCGAAAGATACAACCAAATTGTCGATCACATCAAACAACGAAAAGTCTTGGACCACCAAAGATCGGATCGCTGCAGTTGCTTTCTAAATCGAGTGATGCCAAATATGGAAATAATCTGCTAACCACATATTGGATCATTGCACATGCCTTTTAACCAGTTATATTACATACAAGCGACAAATGAAAGGCCCATTTTTGGTAATAAATATGTAACAGATGTTTGATTCACATTCATAGCTACAAAGTGGTACAACTTCTTGTGTCACTACCATACCACTGGTCACATGGTAGGGTTTTTTTATAGGGCTAATTCTTGAAATGCCCCAAAATGTTACCTTGTTTCCCTTTTTGCACCCACCAAATGAAAATTTCCCAAAATATCTTATGCAACTTATGCAACCTATGCAACTTATGCGACTTTTCCAAAAATGGTAAAATTTTGTGAAATTTTTGAAATTTTTTTGAATTTTCTTTTCTATTTTTGGAAAAGTCGCATAAGTCGCATAAGTTGCATAAGTTGCATAAGACATTTTGGAAAATTTTCATTTGGTGGGTGCAAAAAGGGAAACAAGGTAACATTTTGGGGCATTTCAAGAATTAGCCCTTTTTTATAAGCCTATAGAAAGTATTAGCTGAATTCCTTTGCTTAACCAATTTCACTACTCCTATTGAGGATTCTGCTCTTTTCAAGGTTAAGATTATCATGTATACATGCATGTTCTATCTGACTGATGATTTTTCGGGTTGCCATCAGCACCGTCATCATTTGGGACGAGAAACAATTTCGGTTCCATATCAAAACGTCGGGTTGCTTTGACGTTATGATTAAATATAGGTAAAACCTCTCTAATTTGTCTTATATTTATAATACGTCGAAAGATACTATCAAAACGTCGATCACATCGAACAGCAAAAAGTCTTGGACCAGCAAAGATCGGATCGCTGCGGTCGCTCTAAATCGAGTGGTGATGAGTATGGACCATATTCGATCATTGCACATTCAAATGAAATAGTGATAAGTTGTTGGCCCATTTTTAGAAAGTGGTAGAACTTCATACGTGACACTCATAGTATTAATTAAAAATGAATGTGTTACCATACCAGGAAGGAGGACCAATCTATTGATTGAATATTGTTTATATCATAAAAAACAATTTCAATCAACTTTTTGTTTAGCAATCTACTCTAAAAAATAACAATTCTAACATGTAAGGCACTTGATTATGATGCGGTTTATGACCATTGTTAACGAAACCCTTATGTATAAGCATGCACAATTGGTCAATAATCGGTACATCCAAACCGAGTACCGAGAAAACGTGGATTTGGGTTATGAAATAAGTATAATGCATCTTAGAACACTGATAATAATATAGTCAGTCGGTAACGTGTAGGAATTTCGTCGGGAATTAGCGACAGATTTCCTTCCGTCGAAAATTCTGTCGCTGTTGCCCCTTATTCTAGTAGTGAACGGGATACAACTGGCATATTTTGTTTCGGGTTGGGTCTTCTGACCCAAAGTTTCTTTGCAACACCATATTTTTGGTCACAATAATATGCAGGGGTGGGTTCGGCACCTGGATTTGGTTTACCAACAGAAAATAACTTTGTATATTTATTATATAGACGATAGTTCTCGAGTATGTGATTTACTTTCTTACTTTCATTTCAGGTTATGTGTGTATACTCTTCGGATAAACTGTTGCCATTGAAGTACACCGGATAAAATGTCTGCCTGCCTTTGGATAAAGGGATAAACCACTGCTAGAAAAACTTTAATTATGATATTAAGCAAGTAAGGGATAAACCGCTTCAAAAATGATCGATCGATTTGATCCAATTTGAAAAAGTCTTTCTCGCTATTCAGAACAGTGGAGCTTTCGATCAAGATGTTCTCGCCAGCCCCGTTTGGGCTCTCGCTCGAATCGGATATGGGTATTCGACTCAGTCTAATAGCTAGCCTACCTATCTGGCGCCAATACAATAAAAGAGAAAGTTTGCGCATGGGCCCATTATCTGATGCAGAACCGATGCGAGAGGGAGAATCAATATGCGAGAAGGGGGGATCCTTGTGTAGCACATTCTGCTAGCATATTCTTCAACAATATGCATGTTGTTTACTTAACGTCGAAAGATACAACCAAATCTTTGATCACATCAAACAGCGAAAAGTCATGGACCACCAAAGATCGGATCGCTGCAGCTTCTCGAAATCGAGTGGTGCCAAATATATTGGATTATTGCACATGCTTTTTATCCACTTATTACATATAAGCGACAAATGAAAGGCCCATTTTTTGTAATAAATATGTAACAGATGTTTATGTCGAGCCTCCCTTAACTAAAAATCCTGACTCCGTCTCTGAAGACAAGATACCAAACCCTAATGGATCTCAAACCCACAAACCTGGCTTGGCCAACTATATCGACTAATATTACAATGGTCACATGGTAGGGTTTTTTATAAACGCATAGAGAGTATTAGCTGATAGGGGTAATTCCATAGAATGATAACTCAACATTGGTATAAGAACACACTTTGAACTCCTTTGCTTAACCAATTTCACTACTCCTATTGAGGATTCTGCTCTTTTCAAGGTTAAGATTATCATGTATACATGCATGTTCTATCTGACTGATGACTTTTCGGGTTGCTATCAGCACCGTCATTCATTTGGGACCAGAAACAATTTCGGTTCCATATCGAGGCTAACATTTTCTCCATCTCTTTGGTCCAAACAATACCAAAATTCGACTCTAGAACTAAAGTTTACTTCTTTTAAAATTAAACCTAGAATAAGCTCTTATGGAGATTAATTACATACATTGTAAACAATAGAATTGAAGAAGCTTCCCAATCCTACTTTTATTGGATGTTAACCGGTTTATTCATGATTGGTGGTTCATTAGAATGTCACAATAAGCTATATACTCTGATTTACCTATCTTAATTACTACTGCAAAACAAACATACTGTATTTGAATTATATAGACGAAACACTTTAATGTCCACTTGCACAATTAGCAACCTGATCGAGTGGCCAAATTATGGATGCGGGTAGATAAATAAGAGATAGCTCATTGAACAATTGACACACACAAAGTTCCATACACTGATATATTGCGAAGCCTGTTAGTAAATAAGTACTATTCATCATTAAAAACTGATAAAAAGAAACAACGGGTTCACGGTGAGCAGATAAATCATTTGCACTTTGCTGCAACCCCAACTGTGGTCGTCAATGGAGGGTCTGGGAGCTCACTGAATTGGGTACCCAAGTCAAGGACCAGAAATATTAATTGTTTGAAACTAGACTCTGTAACTTTTAATTGAAATCTTTGGTTCGTTTTAAGATTTAGTTGTGCTTTTAAAATGAGCCTGATGTTTTTGTCTGTAATGTAACTGTAAACTAAGCAACTAACAATCACTACTGCCCATCCAGCTAATGCAGTATGCATCTTTAAAACCAGGTGTCGAAAACAACAGCAAAGCTAAAACACTGCAGCGAAGCGCGGGTATAAATCCTTATATATATAATATGCAATATGCAAAGTAAATTAATGAGACATAATATCACATACCTAGAGAATTAGATGAATCAAACTTAACCAAGAATAGCAATTAACCGGCCGGCTAACCGTGGGCCTCATAGATCGATTGATCTTTATTTAACATGCATGAGAATATATATTATTTATGAGCAGTAGTAATGAACTCTTGATCACATTCTAATTGCATCATATATTGTGGCACAAGACAAATTTCCACACCCATGCTCCCGGCCCCATCCCGACCAGGAAACAATGTGATTTTCCCATCGCCCTTGTTTGCGCAACCACTTCTAGTAGCAACTGCTTTCCCCAATCCGAATTGGCAGGCGTACATGTCAAACCTTGGTGAGCTGCCTATGGCTACACTGTTGGACTACTCAAAGATCCCACTCAATTTCACTAAATCCGCCACCGTTGCTGTTCCCCTCACCAGGTTAACCGGATTGCCAAAATAATCATCAGGCAAAGGTGGGCTCAGCCTATGCCGGTTACTAGTTGCAAGCTTGCATACCGTTTCAGCATCTTGTGGTTGACGTCGGGCTCGTGTTATGCACCTCCAAAGAAGTGCGGATACTGCTTGTAAACTTGATATCTTTTGGCATTTGGCTTCGGCATTCGCCTTTTCTTTGAGTTTGGAGATGGAAGACGATGACAAGTGGAAGAATCTCTCCATGACCACCTGTGGAAGGATTCGTTCGATGAATTGATCATGATGGGTGAAGGGAAGATTTATGATGGGATTACATCCCTTGATTGGTGTTCGTATGAAAGAAGAAACATTTGCAGTTGCAGTTGCATTTGTGTTGTGGAGATTATTATTATATGTTTTGCTCCAGGAATCCATGAAACGCCAGAAAGAAGTTCCATCAGCCACAACGTGGTTAATGGAGCCACCGATGAAGATACCATCGACAAGCTCGGTCACCTGAACTGATAACAGCGGGAGAGTATGACCGTCGTGGTTAATGGCGTGATTAAGGTCAAAGAATGGATGAAACAATATGACATCGTTTGGACTAAGGATGTCGGACACAGATTTTGAGGATGTGGCGTAAACGAATTTGATTCCGGGGCTGTTTTGGGGATCTAAATAGATGACATACGATGATGGTGGGTCTGATTGAGTGGCCAGACGGCCGGCGAGAGGGTGGAAATGAGTGAGTGTGTCAGAGAGAGAGCGGCGTAGGTCATCTAAAAAAGCGGTGATGGAAAAACCATTGGGTGGTGATGGTTTTGCAAAAAGAAGACCCTTTTGGCTGTAGTGGAGGTTGAGGTAAACGAGCTCAAAGGGTGTCAAGTGGATTGGTTCTTGTGGGTGATCATTTCGTGATGGTTTGATAAACCATTCGGAAACACAAGTTACAGTTGGTACCGGAGCCATCTATCTGGTTCTGGTCAGGAGGAGAAGGAGAAGGAGGATAAGGATGGATGGAATAATTTCCGAGTTTAAATACAAAATGCAGCATGTGTGTGATTTATTTGTAGATTATTTAGCTGGACATATTTGATATTTGTATGCATTATGCAGACTCACATGGTGCTAACAGCGGCACATATTCATTGGCACATCGTTAGAGATGCGGTGAACGTTGGTAATTTTCAGGTGAGCGAATGATCCCATATCTTATGCAAAAAACAGGTTATAGCTGAGTGAAGTGACATAGTATATGTATTCTCTGGGGCGCAGTCTCGTTAGCAATTGCATTTACGGTAACCTGCAAAAATATAAACAATCACTATGTTTAACTAATCTAGTAAGTGTAGTAGACAAAACTAATACAAAGTACCTTTAATTTTTAATATGCTTTTCACATCAAATACTCAAAAGCCGAAGCACGCTGGAAAGTGTCAAAATTATTGTACATGAGGCTCAGATAGGCTAACAATCGAAGAAAGAGGATATGTCCATCATGGCTGCAACTGTATTACGTTTCCCCGCCAAGACACGGATAATCTCAGTAGCCGGTCTTACTCTTTACAGCCTCTCACAACTGATATCACCAACATTTTAACAGTATTGGCAATACGGGTCGGTTTCACCTGGTACGAACACACAGCAGAATAAGTATCTTCATTGCCTATAATAAACTCTTAAGCAAATTGATAAATAGGTATTATCAAATAGAAACACTTCATACATCAATAACTAATTTCGCTGCGCGAGAACAACCTCATAACCCAAAAAGTGGGATTGAAAAACACCTCATAACAAAAAGCCTGAACAGCAAACATATAATTTGAGATGCAGCTCAACGACGTTCAGTCTTTACTAACATGATAAACACAAGATCGGCAGCCAAGCGGGGGTGTAACAACTGTTGGGTTTAATCGATGTGTTCACGTATACATGACTAGAGTCTTTATGTTTTATGTGTTTAGTTAGTAGTAGTTTGAATTGGTAATGCTTTGAGACCGAGTATTTTGGAGATGTGTGAGGAGAGGGGTGGTGGTACGTTAGTATCCTGTTTTCATGCAAGACAGTTTATTTGTAACTGGCTATATATAGCCATAGTGTTATTTATTATAGGAGGTAATCAGTTTCCCAAATTAATAAACAGAAACATTCAAACCCAATCTGGCCGTTTTGATTGGTGTTATCGAGTGGTGTGAGTCCGGGTTTGAGGGACTGATTCCTACATTTGGTATCAGAGCTAGGTCGTTAGGCTCATACCTGATGTACGTGTGGTGTGTGGAGAGAAAGAAAGGACCGAATGCCTTCTATGTACTAAGGCAACGAAAGACCAAAGTGAGCAGCAAGCTTTGATCGTAGAAAGGTTTATGAGACCGTGAGGGCCAAAGAACCGCAAAAGACCGGCGGTACAACGGTTCCGAGACCGAGACTGAAAAAGTCAAGACCGAGAACGAACGAGGCAACCAAGACCGAGACCGTGACCGCGTGTTGCCCGAGAAAGAAAAGAAGACCGAAAAAGACCGACGCCGTAGAAAAGACCGAGGAAGCTCCGGCGTGAGACGGAAGACCGACTCTAGCAAGAGGAGACCGTAAGACCGTGACCGAAAAGTAGACCGAATAGTAGACCGAAAGAGATAACCGTGACCGTAGGTTGTCCAAGAAAGAAAATGAGATCGAAGTTTCAACAGTAGATGACCGAAAGAGACTGTTGATTCCGAAGACCGTAAGGCCGAAGACCGAAAGGCCGAAGACCGAAGTCCAAAGATTGACCGAAGAAGACTGAATATTGTTGAATCAAAGGACCGAAAGATTCACAGAACGACCGAAAAAGAAAGACCGCGAGAACTGTTTTATGAAATACACGAAAGAAGCAAGAAAGTTCGCCAAGAACTTTAGCAAGAATCCATAAGCAAGCAGAAGGCAAGAACGAGAAAGAAAGCAAGTAGAAAAGAGTGGCGCGTAGCAAGAGAAAGGAAGATGCACCATGAGTGGCTCTCGTGGAAAACGAACACATCAAAGCAGGAAGACTTCAACACAAGTACGATGGCGTTGAATTAGTTAGTTCGACGTTGGAAGTTGCATTCAACGAGATGGCTTCGGGTGTGTTCGGGAAAAGTCGAGAAACCAGATGGTTCGACAGGAGGTGTTTAAGATGTGACCGAGGTGACATGAACAATCGATTAAGGGGGAGATTGTTGGGTTTAATCGATGTGTTCACGTATACATGACTAGAGTCTTTATGTTTTATGTGTTTAGTTAGTAGTAGTTTGAATTGGTAATGCTTTGAGACCGAGTATTTTGGAGATGTGTGAGGAGAGGGGTGGTGGTACGTTAGTATCCTGTTTTCATGCAAGACAGTTTATTTGTAACTGGCTATATATAGCCATAGTGTTATTTATTATAGGAGGTAATCAGTTTCCCAAATTAATAAACAGAAACATTCAAACCCAATCTGGCCGTTTTGATTGGTGTTATCGAGTGGTGTGAGTCCGGGTTTGAGGGACTGATTCCTACAACAACTAGTTATTCATAATCAAACATAATGAAGTTTAACATTTTTAACATTTTTTTTTCTAATCCAAAACAAACAAACTTGAAAGGAGGGAAATCGTAGGTACGAAGAACATTAATTAGAGCTGCACAAGACTCATAAACTCCTGGTCAGTTTCAAAAAGCACCATGGTTTCCGGTAACAAGGAGAGATCCACATCAATAAGTCCTTCACCGTCCCGTGGCCGTCCTGCATTCAATGAGACCTTCGCGTCAAACTTCATCGCACTCCCACACAACACCGCCACTCCTTTCCCCAACCCAAATTCAACACCGTACATATTAGACTTTGGTGAACTCGACATGCCTACACCAACCCCATCATAAAACACGTCCATTTTATGCACAATCGGCTTCTTCACCCATGAATCAACATTCTCACGGATCTGTTTGTCACCATGGTTAACCACCGACTCGTGCAACTGCATCGCCGCCCAACCGATACTGTGATCCAGCAGTTCCCCGACGGTTGTTTTTATTCCAACGGATTGAAACGCATTACCGAAGTAGTGTTGTGGCAAAGGTGGTGACATTCTGCTTCTGACATTCACCGGCAATTTGCAAGAGGTTTCTTTTTCAGCTGGAAACCGCCTGGCCCGGGTCACGCAACGCCATATCACAGCCAAGAGCGACTGTAAAGTGGATATCCTTGTGGTATTGCATTCTGAGTTCACTTTTGCTTTGAGTTTAGCCATAGCATTTGCATTAAGATGGAAGACTCGCTGTCTTACCAAAGGCGGATTTGGTCTGTTGACGTATTCATCTTCATGGGTGAAGGGGAGGGCAATGATTCCGTCCGGAAGCCATCGCTTGAGAACCGGAGGTGCAATCGGTTTGGACTGGAACACTTGCGATAACGAGTTGAAAAAATGCCAGAAGGAAGTTCCATCAGCCACCGTATGGCTCATGGAACAACCGACAAAGATTCCATCAACAAGTTCCGTGACTTGAATCGACACCAACGACTTTTGGTGCCCATCATGACCGATAGTCTTGTGATGATCAAAAAACGATTCCACAATCAGAGGAACATCAGTGGGTGTAATAAGATCATCAATCGTCAAGTTAACCGATGCATGTATGAATCTTGCTCCAGGACTGTTCTCCGGGTTGATAAAGATGACCACAGAAGGCGGATTTGTTTGTTTTACGGTGGCTAAACGGCCGGCGAGTGGGTGGAAATGAGTAAGTGTATCGGAAAGGGAGTCTTTGAGGCGGTGCACGAAGTTGGTTGTGTCAAAATCTTTTTTGTTTTCCGGGGGCAAGGAGTAAAGTAGACCCTTTTGAACGTAAGTTAGATTGAGCATGGCGAGATCCCATGGTGCCAAGTAAGTTGGTTTTTTAGCTTCTTCTGATACGAATTTTGGTTTGATGAAGCAAGCTGATATCATTTTCAAACTTGCAGACGCCATTGAGGCTTTCCTTTCTCTTCAAAAAAAAAAAGTTTCAACAATCAAGTAATTAGTCCTTTCAGGCAACACTCTGAAGATTAGAACAAATGAAATGAACGCTAAACAACTAAGCTAGAACAAGCAGTTTTCGCACACAATGTTGGCCTGGATAATAACACAAACAATTCTCGTATTTGCAAAGTAGTCTAGACTTTGTTTTAACATTGTGTACGCATATATATGACCTTCATTTGACCTCGGAGGAAACTAATACTAACATATATGCAAATACAGGATGATGCAACTTATCACAGAATTATGAATACCAATACAGAAGCAAATTGGACAGAATTTTGATCAAGATTAGATGAGATCAATCATTGTATCTAAACTATAATGAGGTGTTTGTCGTGGGTTATAAAATGTAAGCTCATTTTGGCTTAATTATGTAACATAGGTTATGTTTGGCGCGTGAGCTTATCAGAGCTTATTGATTTTTAAAAAATAAGTTACTATTAAAAATCAGTCTTGTTTGGCTGACAGAGCTTGTTATAAAAAATAAGCTCTTAAATGACATGCTAGTTAAAGTAGCATGTAAAAATAAGCTCAAACTAGCTCTAACATCCAGCTCCTGCAACCCACTCTAACGACCCGCTCCAGCTTCTAAGAATGCCAAACATACCCTATTGTGGCTATTTGGAGACTTATATAAGTTTATTATATCATGATAGATTTATATAAGTCCCTAAGTTTCCAAATAAGCCATAAATTTGAGGCTTATATAAATAATATATATTTTGGCTTATATTTCATAAACATTAAGCTTATTTGGAGACTTATGGGGTTATATATAAATAAGCCACGAAACTGAAGCTTATGTTATACAAGTCGAAATGGACTTACGTTAGATAAGCTAAAACAAACCGCCCTTAGGATACAAATACAGAAACATATGACATGATGCAATCAGTACATAGGAGGAATGATTTACCGATGAAGTAAAGTTGGACTAATAATTTAGCTTCTCCTGCTGCCTGCCTGTAGATGATGATGAATAAATAACAAACGTGTATATATATCCAATGAATGTTGACATCTTTGTCATTAAGATTTAATCCAATTAATTTGATATTTTTAAGTTTTGCTAAACAATGCATGTATACTTTCTTTATTTATCAAAAATTTTATTAAATACACATAAAATTAATCTGTAATCATATCAAATATGTTATTTTACAAGTTCATTTCAGGGCAAATAGATAAAAAGGTACTCATCTTATGTTAAAATTCAATTAAATGTACTCAACTTTTTTTTTCTCAATTTAAATTATCGAATTTTTTTCTTGTTGCAATGTTGGGACAATTGACAAATTTAAAAATTATATTTAACGACCGTTTACTTTATAATTACATCTTTAGTACTTTATATTACCAACGCCTTATAATAAACTCAAAATTCTTTTTTTAAGGTTTTAAACCGTTTTCTACCTTTTTCGTCTAATTTTTACGGCTTTCTTTCGGTTTTTAATCGTTTTTTATTGTTTTCGTATGTTTTACCGTTTTCGACCTTTTTTACCGTGTATAATATCGTTTTCGACCCTTTATTATCATTTTCGTCCGTTTTGACCGTTATCGCCTATTTCTTTTACGAACGAAAAAGGTAAAAAAACGAAAATAAAAATAAAGTTCAAAAATTGTAAAAAAAAGAATTCGAAAACAGTAAAACGGACGAAAATAGCTAAAAGCCGTAAAATAGACACAGACAGTTAGAGAAGGGCTCGAAAACGTAAAAAATGGACGAAACGGTAAAAGAAGGACGAGTGTTGTAAAACGGACCAAAAGATTAAAAACCGAACGAGAACGGTAAAAATCATATGAAGAAGGTAGAAAACGATCTAAAACTATAAAAAACAAATTTTGAGTTTATTATAAAATGTCATTAATATAAAGGACTAACGATGCAATAATAAGTAAATGATCGTTAATATATAACTTTTAAATTTGTTAATTATCCCAACATTGCAATGAAGAAAAAAATCGATATTTTAAAATGAGAAAAGAAAATTGAGTACTTTTAATTGAATTTTGACCATAAATTAGTACCTATTTATACTATTTACCCTTTATTTAATATGTATTTTTTATTTAATTAGAAAGTTTGTGTAAATTAAATACACGTTAAACTCTATCCGGTGAAAATCGCTTAGCAAAAATCAATATTTTTTTGTCTAAAAAGATAAATTTAGTCTTTAATAGTTTTCTCATAAAAAATAAACACATGAATTACGAATTAATTAATTTTGATTTTTTATTTAGAATAGTAGACGATATTTTGAAACATAAAATAATAACCAAGATAACAAAAATGAGACGCGGGGAGTAAATAATAAACGTGAGAAGGTTATTATCAATGTTTTGAAAACCGGTTTTTACATTGATCCGGTCGAGTTATCGGTTCCGGGCGGTTTTCTAAAAAAGAATTTAATTTTTTTTTTAATAATTAACAAAAGTTATAAATAAAAACAATGAAAACTTACGTATATTTAAATATATAAATTATTAACCAACTAATATATATGTCAAAATAAAATTTAATAGTAAATACGTAAAATTTATATACCTAAAAAAACTTGAAAAAAAAACAAAATCCAACCGGGTATCAAGAATCGAGTTAACCCAGGTCAACTCGCATTCGAAAACATCGGTTGTTATTATATCCGGAGACGCGGCGTTGTAATGTTTACTTTTTCAAAACAAGTGGACTAGTTAGGCTACCCACAACGCTAACTAGGTCGCGACCTAATTTTCTCAGTTTTCTCTATTCGGCGACCTAGTGCGACCTATTTGCCACAACCCGGCGACCTACTGCGACCTAATTCATTTTTTTTTATTTTCAATAAAAATAAGGTTTTATATTCAATAAAAATAACATTTTATTCCAAAAAAACATTTTATTCCATACAAAACACATTACACTAAAAAAAGACATTACATAAACTAAAAAAAACATTACGAAACATTAGAAGCAAAGAGGGTATAATGCATTAGCTAAAACTAACTCCAAAATTGTTAAATTAATATATGTTGTGAGGAATTAAACGTATCTTAAAATTTGGATTTTTTTTATAAGGTTTATATAATTAAAACGATTAAAACATGTTAAATTTTAAAAAAAAAGTTTTTTTTTTATAAAACACACAAACACAACACAAACATGGAGACCGAATATCACCAAACAGTCGTGACTAAGACCGAATTGCATGGGATCGACTCAGGCGAGCGAATCGCCGCAACGGGCCGATTCGGTCGCGACCGAGTCACGACCTTGTTTTTCAGGCAGCGTTGCACCTAGCCTTAGTTTCAGTGGTTGTTATTAAAATATTACTATATATAATTATTATTTTTTAAATAAAAAGTAGATGGAGAGGAGAATCTTGTTTTGACTACTACTTTCGTTAAAGCTTTTGTATTATTTTTTTTACTACACTTTATTAGTCCATTCCTTATGACAAATACAAATTGGTCACGATACCTCTTAATTTCCCAAAACTTATTCACAACATATCAACTATCAACTATCAAGCAGTACATATTCCATTTTGTATTGATTAAAATTGCATCACAAACGATTTATATTTTTGTTGTCACATCATTTTTATGCACGAGAGTTCACGATTAGATAGTATACAAATAATTTATTATAAAATAAAGTTTGAAAAATGTAAGATAAATTATTTAAGAGGTTGGGTATTTATAAAGGTAAATAGTTTATATTTTAAAACAAAAGTTTTTTTTAATCTTTTTTATTTTTCTATTTTCTGAAAAGGTTGTCCCATAGACCGATTTCGAGTACACGACCGACTTGATTCGATCGCCGCAACGGGGTTCGACCTCGATCGATCCGTTGTGGGAAGCCTAAAACGATAAAGCATAGTATTGTGCTTTAATAAAATTATCAAAAATATATCTTTATCACGTTACACGTAAGTATTTCATGCAGTTTATTGTTTTTTTAATGGTCGAAAATATATAAAACTAATAAGAAGAGATAAAATCTAGTTTAATTTAGTTTTAAACAGAGTAAAACACCAAATAAAACACAAACGAACAATATCATCAAATAAGACATTCTTCTAGAGACACTCTTTCTAAAAATTGTCTTATTTCTGAAACGCCAAAACAGCTATCATTGCACATCGCAAACACCTTCAAGAACACCTTTCAAACTTTTAGATATATTAATTTATTTAACCGTAAAATCCATTCTTCATAAGAACGAATATCAGGGTCGGCAAGCTCCCACCAACGCATCACTTTAATCCGCACTTGATGAGACAAAGAACATGAGAACAGAAGGTAAGACATGGATTCAACACCAACATTGCATAAAGGGCACGCAATAGAGGGAATCTCCAAACCCCTATGATAGATATAGTCGAGTTGGAAGACTAGCTAATCGAACACGCCAAGCAAAAACATTTACCTTAATGGGAATAGCCTTCACCCATCTCGTAGGCACTTCGTTCACATTTAAAAAAACATCATCTGATAGGTTACGAGTAGATTTCAGGGAGAATTTTCCCGAAGACTCCAACGACCAGATCCGAGCTCCAACATATAAGGTAATGTTAAAGTTGTGAAGGGTATAAACATTGGCGAATGAACCCCAAATTCCATGACCTTGATCATATCGCTTCCTTTGTTCATCATCTTGCACTTTAACTGTCACATGAAACCATTGTGCAGCGATTCCCAAGTGTTTGACAATGTACTCAACTGGTCCAAATAAATACAACTAGTCCATCTTGCAAGATAGCTACCTAGTGGGATTTTGGTTTTGTGGAGACTTCCTCATATGAGAAATGGTTGGTTTGGTTTAAGAATCTACGTCTTTCATCAAAATCAAAAAATGTGTCGGAAGGTGTTTACTATATCATGTGGTGGATTGTTCGGTAGTAATAAGATGTTATTTGTTTCGAGTACGCGTCGAAAGCGTGTATGTTCGATGATAGCGTGGCTCGTTCTTTCGTTTAGTGTAGATCAAAATTCAATGTAAAATTTAGTTGGGTGGATTCATAAAAAAATCCTTTGCTTATAACACTGTAATTTTTTTTCTAGCTCATTGCTGGTGTTTAATAAAATTGTCGTTAAAAAAACATGAAATACTACAGTATAATATCTACACTATCTTATAAAGGTCTCATCTATAAAGTTGAAAAATGTTGAATTTTCAACAATTAATTTAGACTTGTTAACAAAACCATGGAATATTGAAGTTGTAAACAAAATGAAATTATACATTTTGATTTTGCTAGTAGTGTGTACAATACCTAGAATATTAAAATTATAAAACAAAAGGAAAGTATACATTTTTATTTTCCAGTAGTATGTAAAAATTTTGATTTGCCAATAGTGTTTTATAAAAGGAAACTATATGTAAGTTGCAATATTTTGTGGTTATATAAACAACAATAAACCACCATCAAAATTCGTCTCATAACTTCTTGTACAACTATACAATTCGTCTCAATATGGCATTAAACAATGAAGGTGTTGTTCATGATAATGTAGTTGTTGTTCATGATGATCTTGAGGTAAGAATTTATATCAAACATGTTACTGTTGTAATTGAACAATTCATATATTCTAGAATTTTTCTATGTAGTTTGTTCCTCCTCTTCTATCAAACATGTTACTGTATATGAGTGCTTTATTTGTAGATCTGCGCTTTTATATAATTTTGATGTTCTTTTAACAACCTCAACTTGCCTCTATGCCGCCGTAACAGTCTCGCTGGAAAACTCTACCTCCTCGTAGGAAAAGGATTAAGCTGTTGTTGTTGCCGAAATTATTTATTTGTGGATCTTGCCGGCACACATGACTCTTTTTAAATCTGAGATTTTTTAGAGGTCTTCATTATGCAGCTCTTTATAGGTTAGTCTTTATATATGTTATGTACTCTGTAAGTTTTAAAAGTGAAAAAGTAATGATTAAATTAGCGTTGTAAACTGGGATAGGTTGTACACATATGTTTGTAAATAATGCAACTCTTTTTGGCATTTGTTTGGCTCTTCGATGCTAAATGAAACTATCTTCCAAAACAAAGAGGCGAAGGCCACTGATTCCCACCTCATACTATACACGTATTTTCACTCACTAACAATTGTACAATTTTTAGCTGCTCACCTTGGTCTTGGTCATGGGCAAGTTTGGTTAGTGGTTCAAATATGGCAAAGACATCGTCGACTAAATATGCATATTTAATTAGGCGCCTCAGATTGAATATGGCCCTCCCAAAGGAGGGTAGCATAGATGGGGGTTCCGATCGAGTTATATCTGCCAATGATAATATGAACATGTTTGACAAGTACAATTTCCCGATGATGAAAATTACATCCTTTCACTATCCACATTTCAACTCCGTAACTTGCATTGCATGGTTTATTATATTTTTAAATGAAAGAAGGGAGGATCTCATAAGTTTCTATACAAACTTTTAAGAGATGTTGCAAACCAGAAAACATATACCAAGACAAAAGATATTGATAATATGTTGCAAGTTACTTCTATATAAAACTCGTTGTATCATTTGAGAAAGACAAAGGCAGATTATAGAAAAATAAAAGCTAAAAACTTATATATCTCATGACTAATTTTATGTTTGATTAACATAAGATACACGAATTCAACAGTGATAAAAGAAATTTGAACCCTACAAAAATATCTTTCAGACATAACATTACTTCATTAACTTATAACACTTTCTATAAATATGATTTTAATACTTAATATCAATGTTTTAAAACCTAATTTTTTAGTTGACCCGATCGAGTGACCGGGTCACCGGTTCAACCGGTTGAACCGCCAAGTCAACCCGATTCTCAGAAGTGCCCTTATTCACGACGTACCAAAACGCACCTTTAATTTCAAGGACAAGAAAAAAAATAACAAACCCAACATATATAACTGAGGCAATATGTAAATTACGAATATATTACTAATTATTTTAATAAAGAAAATCATTTCCACAAAGACACACAATATCAAAAGATGTATATCCGCTGTGTGTATTCAGAAATCAGAAATGATGTCATATACTCATATCTAAGCACCACTTGACTAAAGCTGATGGAGTACATAACATCATCACCTTCAAATCATTTCTTTTCTTATTTTTCCATCAGCCAATTATTTTAATAAAATAAAATGTCAAAAACCTAAATCCTTTCATCAATATCCAGATCCTTTCACCCATATCCTGGTGCTTCCAAGTTCCACCCGTACACGCCTATCACTCTATATCACCATTGTTGGGAATAAAATATGGGTCAGTTCACTAGACGCTGATAAGAAGAATGTCAACGCTGATAGGATGACATTGGACGCTGACAGCCAAGCGTTGACATTGAAGAAGTCAACGCTGACAGCCTTGAAGATTGACACTGATGGAATATCTTCATACGTATCTTTTGTTTATTTGTTTATGTATGGTAAAGATAAGCACAACATTGTATTTTCTATTATTATCTTTACCTAGAATAGTTGATTCGTAGCTTATTGTACAAGACTTCTTGTTCTATAAAAGAAGGTCTTTTAGGTTAAAGTCATATATCAGTTTTCATAAGTATTCGCAAGTTAAACTCTTTCATTGTAACCAAGTACGATTATTCTAATACAAGTGAAAGTTTGTTTAACATCATTGTGTTTTAGATCAAGTGTTAATTCCGCATAACACTTTGTTACTTTATTTATAAGCAAAGGTTTCTCTACGTGTAGTACTTGATCTAATCTCGTATACACAAAGCTTAATCGATCTAAGTTTGGGATCAACAAGTGGTATCAGAGCTTGTTGAGAAACTTTTGATCTTTAAGTAACGTAAGAACCCTAAAACACCAAAAACCCTAAAAACCCTAAAATTCTCAAAACCCTAAAAACATCATGTCTGGCACAGATCAACCTGCTTCTTTGCTACAAAACAACTTCTCAAACCCTAGTATCAAAATTCCCATGTTTGATGCCAGGAACTTTGAGCTTTGGAAGTCCAATTTTGAGCAATACATAGCTATTCATGACTACACTCTTTGGGAGATTATCGAATATGGGAACACATTCGACAAAGCAGCAAAAATTACTGCTGCAATTGCCACAAGGACAGCTGTTCCTAATTGTCCTGAAGCTGATAAGGTGGAAAAGCCTGGAGATGGGAGAGCTGTAGCTGTTGAAGATATAGCCAAGAAGAGGGTGGACATGAAAATCTTGAACATCTTGAAACATGCCCTAGGTCATGAGAATCAGCACAAGTACAAACGCTTTGAGTCTGCAAAAGAGCTTTGGGAAGCTCTTGAAGTAGCACATGGTGGCAATGCTGACACAAAAGAAGAAAAGAAGAAGCAACTCTTGCATGAGTATGCTGTCTTTAAAGCTCAACCTAATGAGAATCTCAGCAGTGTGAGAAGTAGACTTCTTGACATCACAAGTCAACTTTCCTTCATGGGAAAACAGATTGAAGACCCTGAATTGAATGCTACTTTTCTCAAAAGCCTTGGTGATGTATGGAAGATTGAGACAAGATCCATTCTTGTCAATAATACCCACAAGACTTCCAGGTTTGATGACATCTTCAACAAACTAAGACTGTTGGAGAATGAATGGCTATTGGATAGTGATAATAAATCTTCCAGTAGCAACATGGCCTTCTTCTCAAAAAGTGAAGGCCAATTTGATTCCATGAACTTCTATGGACATCCAGCCACTGGATCTCAAGGTGTCAGCGCTGGATGTCAGTCTGTCAGCGCTGGATCATATCCTGTCAACGCTTTGTACTCAAGCGCTGACACACACAATCATGGCGCTGATAGAATTAAACCTGCTGGTTTTGATCTTGATACTGTGTGTGCATTCATTGCTTCTTTGCCCAGTGATTCAAGGATTACATATGAAGATCTTGAGCAAATAAGTGATGAAAAATTGGAAGAGATGGACATCAAGTGGACTATGGCTCTTGTAAGTTTAAGAGCAAACAGGTTCAATAAAAGGTTCAAGAAGAAGATGACCTTTAATGCTAAGGATGTTGCTGGATTTGACAAGTCCAAGGTTGAGTGCTACAACTGTCATAGGATGGGGCACTTTATGAGGGAATGTAGATCTCCAAGAAGATCTGATGCTGGGAAGCCTTCAAGCCAAATGATTAAGAGCCCAGATCCCAAGGCCATGGTTGCTGTTCAACAAATTGATGGTGTTGGAGAATGGGATTGGAGCTGGATGGCTAAGAATGAGGAAGAGGACAGAGCTTTGGTTGCTGAAGTTAAAGAAGAGCATGCTGAATATGCTCTCATGGCACACTCCTCCTCTTCATCAGATAATGAGGTATATGATGATGCTTTCTGTTCTAAGGGTTGTCGTTTAAATACTGAAAAATTAAAACAAGAGATAGTTAAATTATTAGATGAGGCAAGTACTGAAAGATGCAAAGTGTCTAATTATCAAATTGCTCTTACCCAAACAGAAAAGACAGTAGCTGAGTATAAGAAAATGGAGTTTGATTTAAAGGATCAAATAAATATCTTAAAACATGAGTTACATCAGAGTAAGGATGTTCAAGATATAGTAAATAGGGTTAATCTTGATTTGATAGCTCAGTTAGAGGAGGCTAACAAAAATAAAGATAATGTGAGTCTTAAAATCCAGAGATTTGATAAGGCCACACAATCCCTAGGAGAGTGTGTTAGTAAACAAAGAGACTCTAAGGATATGAGTGGGATTGGGATGAATAACTATTCTGGTGTTCCACCACGAGCTGGGGATTTCTATGGTGTCCAATCAAAGGACTTATCTTGGACTGGCTTGCCAGAATGCCAAGAGGAGGAATTCATTCCTCCACCTAGAGTGACTTCCCCAGTTGAGGAATACAAGCAAAAACTGACTGACCTAGATGAGTGGAAGAAAGCTAACCACACCTTGTTTGTTAAGGGAGGGTTGTTGTGTGAAAGTCCAAATGAGCCCACACCAAACATGATACCAATTGTGGAGTCCTATGATCCTAAACCTATTAAGATCACACACCCTACCACTGGCAAAGCTGTTGACCTTGGCCCACAAACTGTTAGAAAACCTAGTGTTAAGTATGCTGAGATGTATAGAAATACTAGGTCACCAAAAAGCCAAGTTAGTAACCATGGAACAGGCTTCTTTGCTTCTAGACCTAAGACTATGTCTAGAAAAGCTTGTTACACATGTGGTAGCTTCTCACATTTGGCCTACAAATGTGTCAACGCTTCCAATGTCAACGCTGATAGGAACCATTTCAGCGCTGACAAAAGTCAATATAGGTCAAACACTGTCAGACCCAATACCTTTGTGAACAAAAGTTCACAAGTTGTTAGACCAGCCCCATTCTTTTCTAGAGGGTCTAACACACAAAGCCTAAGACCTTTTCAAAAGTCAAAAACTTGGTCAAATAGGCAATGGGTTCCTGTAGCAAACCCTAGGTTCAACGCTGATAAGAGCAATCGGGGCGCTGACAAGAGAAATTTCAGCGCTGACAGACACACTGCTAAACCTAGGTATTTGCAACCACAGGGAAATAGGTCTAAAGCTTCTACTAGCTTAACATGGAGACCAAAACAAGACCAAAACCCTAATTCTACTGGTATTTCTATGACATGCAACAGGTTTCATTATATTTCAAAGGCATTGTCAACACCAATTGGGGTTAACTGGGAATTTCATTCAAACAGGGATGAAAATGGGGTTGTTATGAGAACCAAATCTGTTCTTGTTGAACAACCAAATGAATCCAAGTCTTCCAAGGCTTGGGTTCCCAAAGAAAACTAATGTGTTTTCTTTATGTGCAGGGCATTCAGAAGAAGATCAATGATTATGGATACTGGGATAGTGGATGCTCAAGGCACATGACAGGAAAGGAAGACTATCTGACTAATTTCTCTCCTATTCAAGATGGTGATAAGGTATACTTTGGAGGGGGCTACGGCACCATCACAGGAAAAGGAACCCTTGTCACCAACAATCTACGATTTGAGAATGTCTTCCTGGTAAAAGAACTGGATTATAATTTGTTTAGTGTATCACAAGTGTGTGATAACAAAAATAAGGTTCTTTTCACAGATACTGAGTGCTTGGTGTTAAGCAAAGATTATAAGCTCCCTGAGGAAAAATACATAGATTTTAGAACACCAAGGCATAAAGACATATATAATGTGAATCTTAATGGAATTAAGATAAATAATAAAATGTCATGTATGTATGCTAAAGCCTCAGTAGATGAAAGTAATCTTTGGCACAGGAGATTAGGGCACATAAACTTTAAGAATATCAATAGACTTGTGAGGCTTGGTTTAGTTGATGGTTTGCCTGAAAAGGCTTTCCACAATGACCACTCTTGTGTTGCATGTCTTAAGGGCAAGCAGCACAAGGTCTCATTCAGGTCTAAACAGGTGCACTCTAGTTCTAAACCACTTCACTTATTGCATATGGACCTCTTTGGTCCAACTAATATAGAAAGTCTGAAGGGTAAATCATATTGTTTTGTTATCACTGATGATTATTCCAGGTTTACATGGACTTTCTTTTTAGCCAAGAAAAGTGAAACTGCCCAAAGTCTGATTAACTTCATTACTCAAATTGAGAAGAAGAATGGTAATAAGGTCAAGATTATTAGAAGTGACAATGGGGGTGAGTTTAGAAATCAGTTGTTAGATGATTTTTGTGCCAAGAAAGGGATTACTAGGCAGTTTAGCATAGCTAGAACCCCACAGCAAAATGGGGTTGCTGAAAGGAAGAATAGGACCCTTATTGAAGCAGCCAGAACCATGTTGGCTGATGCCCACTTTCCTATAGCCTTTTGGGCTGAAGCTGTTAACACAGCTTGTTATGTTCAAAATAGGGCATTGGTCAACAAGATACATAATAAGACACCTTATGAATTACTTTGGGGAAGGAAGCCCAATATTGGCTTTCTCAAGCCATTTGGTTGTCATGTAGTTGTTTTAGAAACTAGTGAGGCCCTAGGTAAATTTGATTCTAAAGGTGATGAAGGCTACTTCATGGGTTATTCAGTGCAGAGCAAAGGATATAGGGTTTATCTTAAAAAGGAAAAACGTATACTTGAAAAAGTACATGTTAGGTTTTTAGAAAGTAAACCTAGTGATCCTGAAAGTGGTCCAAATTGGTTGTTTGACTTAGAACCTTTATCTAGAGCTTTAAATTATATGCCTGTTACTGATCCAGACATTGTGAAGGTAACTTCAAGTGTTTTGGAAAAGAGAATTGGTAATGTTTCAGGTATACAGGTTGCTAAGGAGGATGGACCACCAGCAGTTGAATCATCTCCCACACAAGAATATGTTACACTTCCTATATGGACAGATGAGTATTATGCTGTTGCTGCTGCTGCTAGAAAAGATAATGGTGGTTTTCAGATACCACCAAATACAAACATGCATACTTCTTCAGGCGCTGACAAAGGGAAATCAAGCGCTGACAAGAGCAATTCAGACGCTGATGGATCAGACACTGACAACAATAGTTCAAGCACTGTTAGCCCAAACGCTGACAAGCAAGGTTCAGAGTTTGATGACACCTTTGCACATCTTTTCTCTTCCCATTTTGAACAGGGTGGACCTTCTAATGTCCATGAAGAGATTTTTGTTGATCAAGAAGAATCTGAAGAAGATATTGGCAACATGGAGCGTGAAGTTGAGGACACCAGACTTTTTGAAGGAGGAGTTCTCACTTCCACAGCAAAGGATCACCCCACATCTCAGATCATTGGTGATGTTATGGCTCCAGTTCAGACAAGAAGATCCCATCAAGGTCTTGGTGGATTTATTTCCAATATACACAAGAAGGTTGATACCCCTCTTGTACAAGCATGTTTGTTTGCCTGTTTTCTGTCACAGGAAGAACCCAAGAAAATTTTTGATGCTCTCAAGGAACCAAGTTGGGTGGAAGAAATGCAGGATGAGCTTCACCAATTTGCTATACAGGATGTTTGGGAGCTGGTTGATTGTCCTAGATATGTGAGACCAATTGGGACAAGATGGGTTCTAAGAAATAAGAAAGATGAAAGAGGTATTGTGGTCAGAAACAAGGCACGTTTGGTAGCTCAGGGATATACACAAGAGGAAGGAATTGATTATGAAGAAGTTTTTGCACCAGTTGTAAGAATTGAAGCTATAATAATTTTTCTAGCTTATGCCTCTTGTATGAATTTTACTGTTTACCAAATGGATGTGAAGAGTGCTTTCCTCTATGGGACAATTGTTGAGGAAGTATACGTTATGCAACCTCCTGGTTTTGAAGATCCTGAAAATCCAGACAAGGTCTATAGAGTGAAGAAAGCAATGTATGGACTTCATCAGGCCCCTAGAGCATGGTATGGTACCTTGTCTACCTATTTGGTGGACAATGGATTCAAGAGGGGCACCATAGATCAGACACTATTTACAAAGAAGAAAGGAAAACATGTGTTGCTTGTGCAGGTCTATGTTGATGACATCATTTTTGGGTCTACTGATCCAAAACTGAGTGAGGATTTTTCCAAGCTCATGACAGATAAATTCAAGATGAGTGCAATGGGTGAGATGAACTTCTTTCTAGGTTTACAAGTTCAGCAGAAAGAAGATGGTATCTTCATCTCCCAAGACAAGTATGTAGCTGAAATCTTGAAGAAATATGGTTTTTCTCCACATGAGAAGGAGGCTTCCACTCCTATGGATAGGCAACACCCTTGGGGAAAAATTGGAGCTGGAAAGGATGTGGATGTTAGGCACTATAGATCAATGATTGGATCATTGATGTATCTTACAGCCTCAAGACCTGACATCATGTTTGTTGTGTGTGCATGTGCACGCCATCAAGTGACTCCCAAAGAATGTCACCTTTTTGCTGTGAAGAGAATTTTTAGGTACCTAAGGTGTTATCCAGATCTTGGATTATGGTACCCAAAAGATTCTCCATTGGACCTTATTGCATATTCAGACAGTGACTATGGTGGTGACAAGTTTGATAGGAAATCCACAACTGGTGGATGCCAATTTCTTAGGAGCAGATTAATATCTTGGCAATGCAAGAAACAAACAGTGGTGGCTAATTCTACAACTGAAGCAGAATATGTGGCTGCAGCTGCATGTTGTGGACAAGTCTTATGGATTCAGAACCAGCTGTTGGATTATGGGTATAATTTTATGCATACCAAGATTTTTGTAGACAATAACAGTACTTTATGCATTATTAAAAATCCTGTACATCATTCTAAAACCAAACACATAGAAATTAGACATCATTTTATAAGAGATTGCTTTGAGAAAGGTTTAATACAACCAGATAGGGTAGACACAGAAGATAATGTGGCTGATTTATTAACTAAACCTTTTGATGCTGGAAGATTTCAATATTTGGTAACAAATATTGGAATGGTTAATCTCACTTAATATGTATTTTTGGAGTCTTTTTGTAAAAGTATGTACAGGATAATGCATTGTTATTGGTCTTTGTGATGATTTAGATTTTCCACATTATTTTTCTAACACTGACAAAGGTAAATGTAACGCTGTCAAGTGTTATTTTACCGTTGTTGGAGATATTATTGTCTAACGCTGACAAGAGTTCCTTCAACGCTGATAAGTGTTGTCGGGACGCTGTCAGCAACAAATGTTAGTTTTGTGGTTTTTCATCTAAATGTGCAGGTGATGGTAGCTTTATGCCATTGGATACAGAGTTGCTTATGGATCTTTGAAGAGCTATTTGGACATGTTTTGTTTATGGATGATGGTTGGAATATTTATATTCCTATCTTGACATAAATTTTTAATGTCCATATATATTTTGAGAACTCATGTATCATAGTTTGAGGGGAGGTTTAAGGAACCTTTAGGACTCTTGGGTATTCTTACAATACTCTCATCACAATTCTAGATTGTGTCCACAGGTGAGTATGGGTTAGTTTTACTAAACCATGAGGCACTGTAGCATGCAAAGGTGACAATCTATGCATGCTGCCAAGACATTTTTGGCCTAGAATTGGTTGTGGTCTGATGGGAGACTTGGGAATACTTTGGTTATGGGTTTACCTGGGAGTTACAAAGAATTTTATGAAATAACTTTGTTGGTAAGTATTTTGGTTAGCAAGGGACTCTAGAGGACATTTGTGTCTATCTTGCTTATGCAAGTGTGCATAAATGGACAGTGCTTGCCGCCCAGTAATTATTATCAACTTGTAAGATATTTCCCTTAGGATAAATTACTTTGTTAAGGTCTTTTTCTTTTTAAATATTTTTATTTTTAGACGCTGACAAGTTTTTCTCCAAACGCTGTTACGTCCAATCGTGACGCTGACAAGGCTTTAGGCAAACGCTGACAAGAAAATATAGCCGTTGGGAGCTGATGGGCTATTTTTGACCGTTGACACCTAGTGGGCCCTACCCAGTTGTTATTTTTGACTAATCTTTGGCCGTAATTTTGGGGAGAAGTTACTTTTAATTAATGCATGAGATAAGTTATATTTGATTCAATATTTTCATGATTGCTCTTTGAATATAACCGCCTCATTTTTGACCAATCAAAATCATGCATCTCTCCTATAAATTTGGCTAATCTTTTTATTCTGGGTATTCATATTTTCTTGTCTAACACTTTTCTCCTAGATTTTTCCCATCTCACATAACCTAAACAGCATTCAAACATGGCACCCAAATTCAACTCAAAGAATTTAACATTGGAGTTCAAGAGCCAACACAATATGGTAGCTTACTTGACTGCTGATGATGATTTGTTTCCTCAGTATTCACAGATGGTGGCATTTTTAAATGCATCTTCATTGAGGTATGCACTTTCTCATACACCATTAGTCCCTGTCGCACACATTAGACAGTTTTGGAACACTGCTAGTTCCACAACAGCTAATGGAGTGACCACATTAACATCTACTGTTCATGGAAGAACATGGGTGGTCACTGAAGCTTTGGTTCGCCAAGCTTTGCGTCTTGATGACGCTGATGGTGTGACTACCCTTGCCATTGCAACAATAGAACAAGGTCTTAGGGATTTGGGTTATCCTATTCTTGCTGATGTCACTTTAAATAAATATCATAAGCAGGAATTTCCCTCTGACTGGAAATATTTGATACATGTCCTTTTACAATGCTTAAGTCCAAAATGTACTTCTTTTAATGAAATAAACAGGTCAATTGCAAGTGCTTTGGTTTGTATAACACGTGGGCTTAAGTATAATTTTTCAAAAATGATTTTTGAAGGGATGTGTAAAAACAAGGGAAGTAAAATGACTTTGGCTTACCCTAGATTTTTGCAAATGGTCTTTGATTTACAAGAATATTGTTCTAGGGATCATGACACTTTTTATGAGATCCCTAAACAACAGAAAACCATTTTTGCTAAAATGAGCTCCACAAACGAATCCATACCTCTTACCCAACCCATGCTTGAAGTAATTCAGGCTGCTCAGCCTCAACCACAACCAGAACCTGAACCCCAACTTGAGCCTATTCATGAACCATTACCTTCACCAGACCACATGGACATTGACCAACCCAGCGCTGACACTCACAATGTGGGCGTTGACACAGCCAATCCCAACACTGATACAATCCCTGAACAATCCCAAACACCCCTTAACCAACCAACACCCACACAATCTACATCATCTTCCACCCCCTTATCATCTAGGTTGAATAAACGCCAAAGGGTTACTGGAGTGTTCTCCTCTAGTGATCCTAGCCTTGTAGCAGAGAGAACCACCTCCACAAGTGTGGCTGGTGACATGGGTGAGGCTGGGGCTATTGACACAGGCTTAGATGCTGGTCAAGACAGTCCCAACATCATTAAGACCTCATCCATGCCCTATGATTCTACTTTGGGAGGTCAAATCCCCATTCTAGCTGAGGGCAGATTGGAACCTATGACAATAATTGAATTGACGGCTGCTGTCATTAGCTTGCAAAAGCAGAATGTCAGCCTTGTACAAATTGTCAACAAACAGGGACGTGAACTCCAAGTTTTGAGAGAGAGGGTCACTGTTTTGGAGAATCCAAGTAGCAGGAGTCTAATGGAGGAATCTTCCAAAGGGGAGGATGAGGAGGATGAGGAGGATGAGCTGATTCATACAGCTAGTGAGAAGAGTTCAGAGAAGAGTTCACAATTTAGTGAATCTTTACAGGTTGCTGAAGCTCTCACAAACTTGAAGAAGTACCCAGTTATTGATACATCCAAGGTGACACCATTAAACTTGGAAGGAACTTTCAAAGAAACATTGGGCGCTGATACAGGTTTGAACGCTGACACATCCAGCGCTGATAAACGTAATCGTGGCGCTGATAGGAGTAACTTGAACGCTGGTAAAGTTGCAGGTGGTATTGATGTATTCCAGCCATCAACAATCATCAAAGATGTGTCCACACAGGTTTCTTCTTCCACTTTACCAATTATTGATCCAAAAGACAAAGGTAAAGGTATTTTAATTGAAGAAGATGTTCCAAAGAAAGATGCAGCACAAATTGCATTTGATGAACAGTTGGCTGCACAACTTGTGGAAAGAGATTTGAAGAGGAGTAGAAGATCACCATTTGTTGTTTCTGAGAGTGAGGAAGAAAGTGGTGATGATAAAGAAGGTGATAGCTCAGATTCAAGTATTCAAATTATTGAAGATCCAGAAAGGCTTGAATATGGGGATGAGCTTGCAAAGGAAAGGTTGAGTGAGTTGAAGAATCAGATTGATTGGGACCTACCAGAAATCACCAGAATGTACCATGCTTGGGAAGACAAGGTCATGGACAACCCAGGTATGAGTTTATCAGATCAAATTTGGGGGTTGGAAGTTCTTCTTAGGGTACAAGAAGACATAAAGGTGATTATGAGGTTTAATGCACAAGAGGTCAAGACCTGGCTCAAAAGAGATAGAAGGCAGTTGTACTATAAGTTGCTTAGATGTCATCAGCCTAATTGGACATCAAAGAAGTTGCTGGCCTTATCTTTTGAGGAGTTAGAGTATAGGGCACATCCTATTTGGAGGAAGGTGCAAGAACAGAATGTCTACAAGTTTCTTTCAGAAGAAAGGAAACAAGAGCTTGCTGAGGAAATGCAGATTCAAAAGGAAATGAGGATTGCTCAAAGACCAGTGAAGAAAGGAGATCCTTTCCAATTTCCTAAAGACATGGATGTGTATTTTCCAACTGAAGGTGTTATAAGGAAGCATCTCAAGCTTTCTCCATTGGAAGCTTCAGATTTGGTAAATGTAGTACCTCTAGATGACAGAAATCCAATCATCAGTTTTGATGAAGATGAGTGTGGATTTTGGAAGATTGGCAGATTTGGAAAGGAGGTACATACTTTCACTTCAGTTATTTCTATATTTGCAAGCATAGACAGGGAAGACTTGGTGCATCTATGGAGATTAATAGAGGCCAAGTATACTGCTGAAGCACCTACTTCAGCAAATGGAATAAGACTTTGGAACACATTTATGACTTTGTGTGGTCCAAAAGAAGCAGATCCTGCCATTTGGAAGGATCTTGAAGATGATCTCAGTAATCTTCATTGGAGGCTATATTCTACTTGTGGTGTTTTTCATATGAGCTCTACAAAGTTTTCAGAATATCTACTTGTGGATGCTGACTATTTCTTGTCCAAAGAAGTGTTGGAGAAGATGCTAGAGACACCCTTGGAGATTGATTATACTAGTGATGTGGCCAAAGACTTGATCAGATATGTTTATCACCAACATAAGAAGTTTTTGCAAGATTCCTCCTAAGCCTTAAACTTTTTATTCAGAAACTTGATCATTGGAATGGATATCAAGTTTAGGGGAGGATTGTTGGGAATAAAATATGGGTCAGTTCACTAGACGCTGATAAGAAGAATGTCAACGCTGATAGGATGACATTGGACGCTGACAGCCAAGCGTTGACATTGAAGAAGTCAACGCTGACAGCCTTGAAGATTGACACTGATGGAATATCTTCATACGTATCTTTTGTTTATTTGTTTATGTATGGTAAAGATAAGCACAAAATTGTATTTTCTATTATTATCTTTACCTAGAATAGTTGATTCGTAGCTTATTGTACAAGACTTCTTGTTCTATAAAAGAAGGTCTTTTAGGTTAAAGTCATATATCAGTTTTCATAAGTATTCGCAAGTTAAACTCTTTCATTGTAACCAAGTACGATTATTCTAATACAAGTGAAAGTTTGTTTAACATCATTGTGTTTTAGATCAAGTGTTAATTCCGCATAACACTTTGTTACTTTATTCATAAGCAAAGGTTTCTCTACGTGTAGTACTTGATCTAATCTCGTATACACAAAGCTTAATCGATCTAAGTTTGGGATCAACAACCATTTTCATATTCATGATCGATGGAGCGTTGTACACGAATCTAAAGTCATAGTCTGTCGATCTTTATCAAAAAGAATATGTGCATCGTCCAGTTACATGAGCCAACATCTTTTTTACATAATCTATCTACATCATTTTTGTACTTTTTCTTGCTAATAGATAGAACCGTCTAGTTTCCGGTTGGTCGGGTCAAACCGGGTCAACCAAAACCCGCCGGTTTAATCCGGTCTAAAGTGCAGCAAAAACCTAGCCTACGACGGACCGGTCGACACTCTGGTTCGCGGTCTAACCGGTTCAACCGGCCGGGTCGAACCGGTTTTTAAAACATTGCTTAATATACTTAAAATTGGTCAACAGCCTTTAATGCAAAAATTGTTTTGTAATTAATTTGAATAATGCTACCTCCGTGCCAAAATAAAGGTCCACATTTTACTTTTGAAGTTTTTCTTCCGCTACTTTGATCGTAATTACTTTTATATGTATTATATGTTTTACCAATATTTGTGATAATTAAACAAGAAAGAAAGAAAGGTAGATAAAAGATGAATTCTAGAGAGAGAAATTAGAGAGAGAAAAGAGAGAGAAGTGTGTGAAACTTTTGGAATATTAGATTAAAGAAAATGAATCAACCAACTACCTCTCCTAACATGCTAGGAGAGGTATATATAGCCTTGCCTACATGTGGCATAATGGGATATATGTTTTATTGGGTCGGGCTTGAATAAAATGCTTAGTACCTTGAAAGAGGCCTTTTAAGCTAGCCATCAAGCCTGTAATGTCACGACTATTTTAACTAACTATTACAACGTTCTACTAATTGTTACAACATAAACCTATGACCGAACATTCTTGTTTGACTTAATTTTTGAGGCTAACAATCTCCCCCAAAAATAAGAAATTAAACAATGTTTGACAGGTGGAATTAAATCATTAAAAAAACTGAAAATTAAATAAATACCCAAAAGGGTATGATAGGTAGTTTAAACTATCTAAATTTTGATTAACTCCTCTACAAATAAAAGAATTGACATCCTCCATTTTCAAATACACGTCACACACAAGCTTCAACTTCAATAATTTTTCTACTGGTCCATAATAAAAGAAAATACAAATAGGCTTATAGATCCATAACAAAAAAACACAACTCAAACAAGTTTGTATGATTGTTTCCATACCGTTTTTTTCTTATTTTTTCTAGATCTGGGTTCTTCCAAAACACATCAAAGTTGGTCTCCATAAAAAGCTCAACACCAAAGTTTTAGCCTCCACTTTTATTTCTATTAACCCATCGATTACATGTGTGAGTGTGTGACGCATAAACCGTCGGTTTAATAGACAATAAATTAGAAACCACCATATGTATTTGAATGATTATTTGGTTTTAACGAACCCAATATCTTTTGTATATGTCGTCGTTTCTACAGATCTCGTTAAAGGTTTCAATATATTTTTTATTTAGAAGGGTATTTTGGTTCAATATGGCCTTACTAATTTGTATGAATCATCTTTTTATTATTCGGTATTTCTAGATCAGTAGCTTCAAAGGTATTGTTTTGGAAGGTAAAAGAGTTGACATATTAGGTTTGTGTGTCATAAGTATATGGTTTAGATTTATTGTTATTTGAGTCAAGGTGGTTGTCAAGATTAGCGAACATGCCGATGTTCCGTCCTAATAGCGTCGGTACATATTATACAACGTGGTGTATACACAACAAACATGCATCGCTGATGTACCGTTGGTGTCACGGATGTACGTATTGGTGTACCAGAGTGCCTGATAGTGGTGGGTTAGTACCTTGATGTACCGGTGTACTGGAGCTGGATGATATTGAGTTGGTGCCATGATGTACCGATGTACTGGAGTCTCATGCTGGTGGATTGGTGTCGCTGGTGTATCACCGTATCGATATCCTAGAGTGATAGAGTCTAATGGTGGTTGGTTGGTATCGCTGATGTATCAGTGTATAAAGTCTGATGGTGGTGGTTGGTACCGCTAATGTACCGGTGAACCACCGTTTGATGAGTCTGATGCACCATGTACCAGGTAGTTTTTTTAAGTGCTGGTGTAGCTGATGCATAAATTGACAATCTATTCAGTGTACCGGAGTTTACTGTTCCTCTTTTTGATGTGTGATGTGTGATGTGTGATGGGATTTGTTTGTCTTTCTGATTTGCTCTAGTATTGTATATTTTTTATTAACTCCGAATTTTATTTTTTAATAAAATACTCCGAATTAGAGTATAAAGAGTAGTCCGAATAAGATTTTACATCAGATGGTTGTTTTGAAAGGTATCAGTGATGTGCATGTGTAGCAAAATTTGTACAACATTAGTTTAAAAATGAAAATAAATGTTTGTTGATTATATGTATTCAAAGTCTACGTAATAAATTATAAAGTGCTAAATAATTGAATATATCATTGTTACGTAAGAAAGATTTTTGTTTTGTTGATACATTTATCTATAAACTACTTGCTAAAAAAACTACTATAAAATAACTACTCCGTATTATGTTCAAAAAAATATGAGTAAAGAATTTGAAAAAAATAATTCAAAAAATGTGATAGATTACCCAAAATACCCTTAAGGCTCTTTTCAATTAATTGAATGTTCGCATTTAATGTTAATTTGATCTAACAACCATTTAAAAGATCTAACGATTTAAATTGGTTCTTATTATTGTAATTTTAAAAAATCTCTCACATAAGCCTCTCTCTCTCTCTCTCTCTCTCTCTATATATATATATATATATATATATATATATATATATATATATATATATATATATATATATATATATATATATATAGAGAGAGAGAGAGAGAGAGTTGGGTTAATGTGGTGTAGTAAGTTAGAATTGTTAAAATAAAAAGTTATCTAAACCATTAGATCAATTATTTTCATTTGATGAGATTAATAGTACATTAATGTCATTATGGTCTTTTTTGTTGCAAGTTAATGTCATTATATTTAATAAATATTGTATTAAATTGGAGAAAGAAATTCAAATCATGTCAACGTGTTTATGGCTATTCTTTTATATATGTATTAATTACTTTTCACATTTTGTTTATTTTCACATAATGTTGTAGGATAGTGAGGCTGATAATTAGCACAAAATTTATAGTGATGCTAATTCTCGTTTTTAAAAAATTGATACTCATATGTGTCGTGATAAATGTAGTTATGATTATTATACATCAAAGACAAGTTGACAAAACTTGATACATACAGATATTTACTAAACCAATTAAGAAAAAGGTAATATTAGAAAAAGTGCAACCATATTTGAAATGTCATGTCGGTATCGTTGATACACATGATTATTTTTTTTTTCAAAATACCTTATATAGTTATATACATAAATTAATAGGTGAATAATAGACACAAGTAATTTAAACCTAAACGAATAGCAACTCGTACACGAATAGCAACTCGTACACGAAGAGCAAATCGTACACGAAGAACAACTCGTACACGAAGAGCAACTCGTACACGAAGAAGCAACTCGTACACAAAGAGCAACTCATATACAAAAAACAACTCGTACACGATAAGGAACTCGTAAACTAAGAACAACACGTACACGAAGAGCGACGATACACGTGCATTAGTAGTAACACATGTATAGGTCATTTCTTTTTAAAAAAATTATACGTGAAGTTATTACAAATTGAAACTTCATAAAAAAAATATGTAAAACTTTTAAATCGGTAACTCATGTGTTATTGTCATTTCTTTTAGTACCCATCAATGTAGATGTTACTATTATCATGCATAAATTGTGAATTGCTTTCTAAAAAGATATTTAGTAAAACATGCATGCACATTTAAAAAAATAGAAGTATATTAACTGTTAAACATGAAAGTGGAATTTTTGGAGAAAAATAGAACGTATATTAATTGTTAAACGATGATGATTCACTATCATTAAAGTCTACCCCATATACCATTAATGATATAAAAAAAGTAATTAATTTTACTCTTGATTTTTTTAATGAGATTAATATCATATTAAATAGAAGAGATATCCAAAGGTTAATAGTGCTTTTCATTTTAATAACTTTAAGGTAGTACACTATTTTAACCAAAATCTATATATATATATATATATATATATATATATATATATATATATATATATATATATATATATATGAGTTTATAAAAATTGTTGTACATAATAAATAAAGTTAAGAAACTGTCCTATCAATTAATCTTCTTATCTTTTGAGTTGAATCCGAAAAAGGCGTCACACCTAATCACGTTTTCCAGACCTCGTCTCCATCTCTCTTAAAGTCGACATGTTAATATATTTCGTAACATAATGTCATGTTTCAAGCTTTAACACTTTCAACACTTACTTAGAATTTTAGCTTTTTGACTCTTAAAGTTTGCCCAATCACCTTTAATTTGCTGCTGATTTAGTTGTATGAATTTTCGTAAAGGTTCACGTGTGGACTCTATTTGTTTTCCCTTTCTAAAATATTATAAGTTGCATTTATGTGTAAATAGCGTCACTTTGTATTTTATTTAGAGAAGATACACGCAATTTGAAATGGTACATCTATAATTCACAGTACTCTAATTAACCTAAACCACAATCTTACTTGGTACACTAATTAACTTAAACCACAATAGCAATTAAAATATAAAAACATTTTGTTTTAAATATCTTACTAGTAATATTTACCCCAGGTACCCTTATTAACCTAAACCACAATGGCACTTGGTACGGCCTCCAATACCTAAATGAATAAACCGACTTGTTTAGTTATCCTTGTCTAGAAAAACATTGAGTAAGGATAATTGTTTAGTTATCTCAAAAAGATAAAAAAAAAAATCGTGTCTCGCAAGAGGTCCCTATATTATTTTTGTGAGAGAGTTTACTTTTAAAGTTCAAATGTAATAGATTGTTTCAAAATGCAGTTCCAAACACCTTTAGTACGTACGGTAACTAATGTTTTTCTATAGACGGTTAAATCACGTTCAAAACATGCTTAAACAATCTGACCAAGGTGGTTATCAAGATGCAATTGTTTGATTTTTTAATTATAACTTTATGTGAGGGTACTATCATAAACTTAAAATCTATTTTTAAAAACAAACAATTTATTTTAAAACCGGTCGAAAGGTAGAATCAAATTGTATGACGGAAGTAATTTTATGACGGAAGTAGTATATTTCTAATATGCACGTTTACTTTATGTCGACAAGTACAACGAAATCGTCGATCACATTAAACAGCGAAATGTCTAGGACCACTAAAGATCGAGTGGTAACAAATATTGGATAGTTGCACATGCTTTTTAACCAAATTTGATTCACATGCATAGCTAGAAAGTGGTAGAACTTCTGCTTCTGTCACACTCATTATTAAATTAAAAATGAATGTGTACGTACGGACCAATTTTGTTTTGAATTTTGTTTACCAATCTACTCTAGAAAAATATACAAAGTCTAACAACTAAGCAACTTGATTATGATGCGATTTATCAAGTTATGATTATTGCTTTGAAAACGAAACCCTTAACGCATAAGTATTATTGATAGGTTGGGTAACGCCGTAACGGGATACAACTGGTAATCTTTTGTTTCGGGTTGGGTCTGGTGATTTACTTTCTTCTGAGAAGATCCTATTAATTGTGGAGATCTAAAGCTTTGAAGTACACCGGATAAAATGGCTGCCTTTGGAGTAAAGCCATAAACCGCTGCTAGAAAAACTTTAATTATGATATTTCAAGCAACTAGCTAGCTAGGGGGGGAATAGCAGAATTCAACATCTTAAAGTAACTGTAATTTTTATTCATATGTTCTTTTTATAGATTGCAGCTCAAGACTTTTGCGTCTTACATACATCAGTCTTGAACTCGACCAGAATGACCGATAGACAATTGATTCAACAGAAAACAAATCAGCTGGTGCTTTGGTCTATGATGATCCTTATGCCGCACATTCTGCTAGCATATTCTTCAACAATATGCACGTTTACTTAACGTCGAAAGATACAACCAAATTGTCGATCACATCAAACAACGAAAAGTCTTGGACCACCAAAGATCGGATCGCTGCAGTTGATCTCTAAACTGAGTACGTGTTGCAAAATGAAAGGCCCATTTTAATTTTGGTAATAAATATGTAACAGATGTTTGATTCACATTCGTAGCTACAAAGTGGTACAACTTCTTCTGTCACTGCCACACTAAATATATAGAAAGCAAGTAGGGTCGGAGCTAGCAGGGGGAGTAGTCGGTGCTGAGCCTCCCCCAATCACCTTATTTCACACATTATTTATGTGTATTCGAGTCGTTTTTCTACTAGTTTCTTCATTAAGCCCACCTCATCACTATGACCTTTTCTCTTAAGTATGACGAGCCTCCCTTAACTAAAATTCCTGACTCCGTCTCTGAAGACAAGATACCAAACCCTAATGGATCCCAAACCCAAAACCGGGCTTGGCCAACTATATCCACTAATATTACAATGGTCACATGGTAGGGCTTGGCCAACTATATCCACGCATAGAGTATTAGCTGATAGGAGTAATTCCATAGAATGATAACTCAACTTTGGTATAAGAACACACTTTGAACTCCTTTGCTTAACCAATTTCACTACTCCTATTGAGGATTCTGCTCTTTTCAATGTTAAGATTATCATGTATACATGCATGTTCTATCTGACTGATGACTTTTCGGGTTGCTATCAGCACCGTCATTACTACTGCAAAACAAACATTTCGGTTCCATATTGGTGGTTCATTAGAATGTCACAATAAGCTATATACTCTGATTTACCTATCTTAATTACTACTGCAAAACAAACATACTGTATTTGAATTATATAGACGAAACACTTTAATGTCAACTTGCACAATTAGCAACCTGATCGAGTGGCCAAATTATGGATGCGGGTACATAAATAAGAGATAGCTCATTGAACAATTGACAAACACAAAGTTCCATACACTGATATATTGCGAAGCCTGTTAGTAAATAAGTACTATTCATAATTAAAAACTGATAAAAAGAAACAACGGGTTCACGGTGAGCCAATGTATTTGCTTTAAAGAGCAAGTTGGGTCTCCTTGCGGTTCACGGCATGTAATAAATCATTTGCACTTTGCTGCAATCCCAACTGTGGTCGTCAATGGAGGGACTGGGAGCTCACTGAATTGGGTACCCAAGTCAAGGACCAGAAATATTAGTTGTTTGAAACTAGACTCTGTAACTCTTAATTGAAATCTTTGTTTCGTTTTAAGATTTAGTTGTGCTTTTAAAATGAGCCTGATGTTTTGTCTGTAATGTAACTGTAAACTAAGCAACTAACAATCACTACTGCCCATCCAGCTAATGCAGTATGCATCTTTAAAACCAGGTGTCGAAAACAACAGCAAAGCTAAAACACTGCAGAAGCATGGGTATAAATCCTTGTATATATAATATGCAATATGCAAAGTAAATTAATATAAAAATCTTTATTAATGAGACATAATATCACATACCTAGAGAATTAGATGAATCAAACTTAACCAAGAATAGCAATTAACCGGCCGGCTAACCGTGGGCATCATAGATCGATTGATCTTTATTTATCATGCATGAGCAATATATATTATTTTTGAGCAGTAGTAATGAACTCTTGATCACATTCTAATTGCATCATATATTGTGGCAGAAGACAAATTTCCACACCCATGCTCCCGGCCCCATCCCGACCAGGAAACAATGTGATTTTCCCATCGCCCTTGTTTGCGCAACCACTTCTAGTAGCAACTGCTTTCCCCAATCCGAATTGGCAGGCGTACATGTCAAACCTTGGTGAGCTTCCAATGGCCACACTGTTGGACTGCTCAAAGATCCCACTCAATTTCACTATTGACGGGGATTTAGACCATGACTGAATCCATTCTTTGACGGTTGTGTCATCATGCTTCCTTATAGCGTCATTTAACTGCAAAGCCGCCCAACCAAGACCTTTGCTCATCAAATCCGCCACCGTTGCTGTTCCCCTCACCAGGTTAACCGGATTGCCAAAATAATCATCAGGCAAAGGTGGGCTCAGCCTATGCCGGTTACTAGTTGCAAGCTTGCATACCGTTTCAGCATCTTGTGGTTGACGTCGGGCTCGTGTTATGCACCTCCAAAGAAGTGCGGATACTGCTTGTAAACTTGATATCTTTTGGCATTTGGCTTCGGCATTCGCCTTTGCTTTGAGTTTGGAGATGGAAGACGAAGACAAGTGGAAGAATCTCTCCATGACCACCTGTGGAAGGATTCGTTCGATGAATTGATCATGATGGGTGTAGGGAAGATTTATGATGGGATCACATCCCTTGATTGGTGTTCGTATGAAAGAAGAAGGATTTGCATTTGCATTTGCATTTGTGTTGTTGAGATTATTATTATATGCTTGGCTCCAAGAATCCATGAAACGCCAGAAAGAAGTTCCATCAGCCACAACGTGGTTAATGGAGCCACCGATGAAGATACCATCGACAAGCTCGGTCACCTGAACTGATAACAGTGGGAGAGTATGACCGTCGTGGTTAATGGCGTGATTAAGGTCAAAGAATGGATGAAACAATGTGACATCGTTTGGACTAAGGATGTCGGACACAGTTTTTGAGGATGTGGCGTAAACGAATTTGATTCCGGGGCTGTTTTGGGGATCTAAATAGATGACATACGATGATGGTGGGTCTGATTGAGTGGCCAGACGGCCGGCGAGAGGGTGGAAATGAGTGAGTGTGTCAGAGAGAGAGCGGCGTAGGTCATCTAAAAAAGCGCTGATGGAAAAAGCATTGGGTGGTGGTGGTTTTGCAAAAAGAAGACCCTTTTGGCTGTAGTTGAGGTTGAGGTAAACAAGCTCAAAGGGTGTCAAGTGGATTGGTTCTTGTGGGAGATCATTTCGTGATGGTTTGATAAACCATTCCGAAACACAAGTGACAGTTGGTGCCGGAGCCATCTATCAATCTGGTTAGGAGAAGGAGAAGGAGGATAAGGATGGATGGAATGAAACAATGTGATTTATTTGAAAAGTTACCTTAGCTGGAATTGGAAATATTTGATTTTTGTATGCATTATTATGCAGACTCACATGCTGCTATATGACTGGCTATTGGCATAAACAGTGAGAAATATAAGCAATTGTTTTCTTTTCGAGTGTTGCTATACGTAATTTGAATCGCGGTAATAAACAGTGGCATTGGGACATCGTTAAAGATGCGGTGAACCGTGGTAAGTTTCAGGTGAGCGAATGATCCGACATATCCTATGCATTCACTGGGGCGCTGTCTCGTTACCAATTGCATTTACGGTAACCTACGTTGTGTGCAAATATTAAACAATAACTTTTTTTAACTAATGTAGTAAAGTGTAGTAGAAGAGAAAATAGGAAGTACCTGCAGTTTTTAATATGCTTTTCACGTCAAATACTCAAAAGCCGAAGCTGGAAAGTGTCAAAATTATTGTACACGAGGCTCAGATAGGCTAACAATCGAAGAAAGAGGATACGTCCGTCATGGCTGCAACGGTATTAAGTTGCCCCGCTAAGACACGGATAATCTCAGTAGCCGGTCTTACTCTTTACAGCCTCTCACAACTGATATCACCAACATGTTAATTGTATCGGCAATATGACAGACTCCCTCTTTCGTGTCTCATTATAACTTTTCCTCACGATTTCGATTATGGAGTCCAGGTGTTTCTCACACACTCTTTCAGAGAAATATGGAATCCAGATGGTTGTAACTTTGTATTTTTTTACGATAATATGTGTAAACATTATAGTAGGCCCATTGATAATCGTCACCTTTACTTGAATTATTTCCAGCCTCTGATCGTCAAGACGTGATAAGCATTGATAAGCTTAACGCCCAATATCTTATTATTGCACGAATGCCACCAGCTTTGAATAGGGTCAGATAAGTTACTAAACACGTACCTATAAGGCTCAGGCCTGCAATTGGCTGCAACCATCAACCCGGGTCAAAACATATCATTGTTGTACCACCTTGTTCATTCTCAAAAGCGCCTACTTGCATCACACCATTTTCATGGTATCCCTGGTCACCACCCCATTCATCATGCTTTTTATTGTTCTCGTTTTCTTCCTCAAGAAATTCGGCAGTTTCCTATAAAGTGACAACCAAAAATAACATCAGAACTATCAAAACATATGAAAATATAAAACAAAAAAAAAAATTGAAATTTGGTACTCGCAGTCGGAAGTTAAACTTGGAATTTTCGCCCTCCAATCCTCTATGTTGTTCAGCTTATCAGGACCACACATTATCGGCAAAATTCACCTCAAGAGAACTATAAGACCCATCACGCACTAAACTAATATGGAGCCCATATCTCAGAGTTCCAACATCAGCAACCGAAGAAACATGCCCACGATACAGAAAAGGCTCTATGACCTTTTCCTTACCATTACTACCATTTTCTAGCTGAACTACATAAATGCGTAAAAATTGATAGCAGTTCAAATATCACGTTATGAGTCTATTACTTATTTGGCTCAGGTTAAAAGGTCACTGGACCCGCCATGGCTGCAAGCACCATTTTGATGGTTATGCCCTACCAAGATACGGGTCAGTTTCACCTGGTACGAACACACAACGGCATAAGTATCTTCAATAACCAATTTCGCTGCACCAGGACAATCTCATAACCCAAAAAGTGGTATTGGAAAACACCTCATAACCAAAAAGCCTGAACAGCTTTGTTAAAGCAAATATTATTCTTCATTGAAGGTTCAGTTCAAACCCATTATCCGAACACATGTTTACAAGTACACATCAAACATACAATGTAAGATGAAGCTCGGGTGGATCAACGAGTTATTCATAATCAAACACAATGAAGTTTAACATCTTTAACATTTTTTTATAATCCAAAACAAATAAAATTGAAAGAAGGGAAATTGTAAGTACGAACAACATTAATTAGAGCTGCACAAGACTCATAAACTCTTGGTCAGATTCAAAAAGCGCCATGGTTTCCGGTAACAGGGAGAGATCCACATCAATAAGTCCTTCACCGTCCCGTGGCCGTCCTGCATTCAACGAGACCTTCGCGTCAAATTTCATCGCACTTCCACACAACACCGCCACTCCTTTCCCCAACCCAAATTCAACACCGTACATATTAGACTTTGGTGAACTCGACATGCCTACACCAACCCCATCATAAAACACGTCCATTTTATGCACAATCGGCTTCTTCACCCATGAATCAACATTCTCACAGATCTGTTTGTCACCATGGTTAACCACCGACTCGTGCAACTGCATCGCCGCCCAACCGATACTGTGATCCAGCAGTTCCCCGACGGTTGTTTTTATTCCAACGGATTGAAACGCATTACCGAAGTAGTGTTGTGGCAAAGGTGGTGACATTCTGCTTCTGACATTCACCGGCAATTTGCAAGAGGTTTCTTTTTCAGCTGGAAACCGCCTGGCCCGGGTCACGCAACGCCATATCACAGCCAAGAGCGACTGTAAAGTGGATATCCTTGTGGTATTGCATTCTGAGTTCACTTTTGCTTTGAGTTTAGCCATAGCATTTGCATTAAGATGGAAGACTCGCTGTCTTACCAAAGGCGGATTTGGTCTGTTGACGTATTCATCTTCATGGGTGAAGGGGAGGGCAATGATTCCGTCCGGAAGCCATCGCTTGAGAACCGGAGGTGCAATCGGTTTGGACTGGAACACTTGCGATAACGAGTTGAAAAAATGCCAGAAGGAAGTTCCATCAGCCACCGTATGGCTCATGGAACAACCGACAAAGATTCCATCAACAAGTTCCGTGACTTGAATCGACACCAACGACTTTTGGTGCCCATCATGACCGATAGTCTTGTGATGATCAAAAAACGATTCCACAATCAGAGGAACATCAGTGGGTGTAATAAGATCATCAATCGTCAAGTTAACCGATGCATGTATGAATCTTGCTCCAGGACTGTTCTCCGGGTTGATAAAGATGACCACAGAAGGCGGATTTGTTTGTTTTACGGTGGCTAAACGGCCGGCGAGTGGGTGGAAATGAGTAAGTGTATCGGAAAGGGAGTCTTTGAGGCGGTGCACGAAGTTGGTTGTGTCAAAATCTTTTTTGTTTTCCGGGGGCAAGGAGTAAAGTAGACCCTTTTGAACGTAAGTTAGATTGAGCATGGCGAGATCCCATGGTGCCAAGTAAGTTGGTTTTTTAGCTTCTTCTGATACGAATTTTGGTTTGATGAAGCAAGCTGATATCATTTTCAAACTTGCAGACGCCATTGAGGCTTTCCTTTCTCTTCAAAAAAAAAAAGTTTCAACAATCAAGTAATTAGTCCTTTCAGGCAACACTCTGAAGATTAGAACAAATGAAATGAACGCTAAACAACTAAGCTAGAACAAGCAGTTTTCGCACACAATGTTGGCCTGGATAATAACACAAACAATTCTCGTATTTGCAAAGTAGTCTAGACTTTGTTTTAACATTGTGTACGCATATATATGACCTTCATTTGACCTCGGAGGAAACTAATACTAACATATATGCAAATACAGGATGATGCAACTTATCACAGAATTATGAATACCAATACAGAAGCAAATTGGACAGAATTTTGATCAAGATTAGATGAGATCAATCATTGTATCTAAACTACATGCTCTAACATCCACCTCCTGCAACCCGCTCTAACGATCCACTCCAGCTTCTAAGAATGCCAAACATACCCTATTTGTGGCTTATTTGGAGACTTATATAAGTTTATTATATCATGAAAGACTTATATAAGCACCTAAGTTTCAAAATAAGCCATAAACTTGAGGCTTATATAAGTAAGACGTATTTTGGCTTATATTTCATAAACACTAACTTCTTAAGCTTATTTGGAGACTTATGGGGTTATATATAAATAAGCTCACAAAATCGGAGCTTATACAAGTCGAAATGGACTTACGTTAGATAAGCTAAAACAAACCGCCCTTAGGATACAAATACAGAAACATATGACATGATGCAATCAGTACATAGGAGGAATGATTTACCGATGAAGTAAAGTTGGGCTAATAATTTAGCTTCTCCTGCTGCCTGCCTGTAGATGATGATGAATAAATAACAAACGTGTATATATATACTCCCATTTATCCAATGAATGTTGACATCTTTGTCATTATGATTTATGATACATCCAATTAATTTGATATTTTTAAGTTTTGCTAAACAATGCATGTATACTTTCTTTATTTATCAAAATTTTTATTAAATACACATAAAATTAATCTGTAATCATTTCAAATATGTTATTTTACAAGTTCATTTCAGGGCAAATAGATAAAAAGGTACTCATCGTATGTTAAAATTCAATTAAATATACTCAACTTTTTTTTCTCAATTTAAATTATCGAATTTTTTTCATGTTACAATGTTGGGACAATTGACAAATTTAAAATTTATATTTAACGACCGTTTACTTTATTATTACATCGTTAGTACTTTATATTACCAACGCCTTATAATAAACTCAAAATTCTTTTTTAAGGTTTTAAACCGTTTTCTACCTTTTTCGTCTAATTTTTACGGCTTTCTTTCGGTTTTTAATCGTTTTTTATTGTTTTCGTATGTTTTACCGTTTTCGACCTTTTTTACCGTGTATAATATCGTTTTCGACCCTTTTTATCATTTTCGTCCGTTTTGGCCGTTATCGCCTATTTCTTTTACGAACGAAAAAGGTAAAAAACAAAAATAAAAATAAAGTTCAGAAATTGTAAAAAAGAATTCGAAAACAGTAAAACGGACCAAAATAGCTAAAAGCCGTAAAATAGACACAAACAGTTAGAGAAGGGCTCGAAAACGTAAAAAATGGACGAAACGGTAAAAGAAGGACGAGTGTTGTAAAAACGGACCAAAACGATTAAAAACCGAACGAGAACGGTAAAAATCATATGAAGAAGGTAGAAAACGATCTAAAACTATAAAAAAACAAATTTTGAGTTTACTATAAAATGTCATTAATATAAAGGACTGACGATGCAATAATAAGTAAACGATCATTAATATATAACTTTTAAATTTTTGTTAATTATCCCAACATTGCAATAAAGAAAAAAATCGATATTTTAAAATGAGAAAAGTAAATTGAGTACTTTTAATTGAATTTTGACCATAAATTAGTACCTATTTATACTATTTACCCTTTATTTAATATGTATTTTTTATTTAATTAGAAAGTTTATGTAAATTAAATACACGTTAAACTCTATCCGGTGAAAATCGTTTAGCAAAAATCAATATTTTTTGTCTAAAAAGATAAATTTAGTCTTTAATAGTTTTCTTATAAAAAATAAACGACATGAATTAAGAATTAATTAATTTTGATTTTTTATTTAGAATAGTAGACGATATTTTGAAACATAAAATAATAACCAAGATAACAAAAGTGAGACGCGGGGAGTAAATAATAAACGTGAGAAGGTTATTATCAATGTTTTGAAACCCGGTTCTTACATTGATCCGGTCGAGTCATCGGTTCTGGGCGGTTTTCTAAAAAAGAATTTATTTTTATTTTTAATAATTAACAAAAGTTATAAATAAAAGCAATGAAAACTTACGTATATTTAAATATATAAATTATTAACCAACTAATATATATGTCAAAATAAAATTTAATCGTAAATACGTAAAATTTATATACCTAAAAAAACTTGAAAAAAAAAAACACAATCCAGCCGGGTATCAAGAATCGAGTTAACCCAGGTCAACTCGCATTCGAAAACATCGGTTATTATTATATCCGGAGACGCGGCATTGTAATGTTAACTTTTTCAAGACAAGTGGACTAGTTAGGCTACCCACAACGCTAACTAGGTCGCGACCTAATTTTTTCAGTTTTCTCTCTTCGGCGACCTAGTGCGACCTATTTGCCACAACCCGGCGACCTACTGCGACCTAATTCATTTTTTTTTGTTTTATTTTCAATAAAAATAAGGTTTTATATTCAATAAAAATAACATTTTATTCCAAAAAAACATTTTATTCCATACAAATCACATTACACTAAAAAAAGACATTACATAAACTAAAAAATATTACGAAACATTAGAAGTAAAAAGGGTATAATGCATTAGCTAAAACCAACTCCAAAAATTGTCAAATTAATATATGTTGTGAGGAATTAAAAAAAGCTCAATATATTAAAATTTGGATTTTTTTTATAAGGTTTATATAATTAAAACGATTAAAACATGTTAAATTTAAAAAAAAAGTTTTTTTTTTATAAAACACACAAACACAACACAAACATGGAGACCGAATATCTCCAAACAGTCGTGACTAAGACCGAATTGCATGGGATCGACTCCGGCGAACGAATCGCCGCAACGGGCCGATTCGGTCGCGACCGAGTCACGACCTAGTTTTTCAGGCAGCGCTGCACCTAGCCTTAGTTTCAGTGGTTGCTATTAAAATATTACTATATATAATTATTATTTTTTAAATAAAAAGTAGATGGAGAGGAGAATCTTGTTTTGACTACTACTTTCGTTAAAGCTTTTGTATTATTTTTTCTACTACACTTTATTAGTCCATTCCTTATGACAAATACAAATTGGTCACGATACCTATTAATTTCCCAAAACTTATTCACAACATATCAACTATCAACTATCAAGCAGTACATTTCCCATTTTGTATTGATTAAAATTGCATGCAACAGCTATCACAAACGATTTATATTTTTGTTGTCACAACATTTTTTTGCACGAGAGTTCACGATTAGATAGTATACAAATAATTTATTATAAAATAAAGTTTGAAAAATGTAAGATAAATTATTTAAGAGGTTGGGTATTTATGAAGGTAAATAGTTTATATTTAAAATTTTAAAACAAAAGTTTTTTTTAATCTTTTTTATTTTTCTATTTTCTGAAAAGGTTGTCCCATAGACCGATTTCGAGTACACGACCGACTTGATTCGATCGCCGCAACGGGGTTCGACAAAGTTCGACCTCGATCGATCCGTTATGGGCAACCTAAAACGATAAAGCATAGTATTGTGCTTTAATAAAATTATCAAAAATATATCTTTATCACGTTACACGTAAGTATTTCATGCAGTTTATTGTTTTTTAATGGTGGAAAATATATAAAACTAATAAGAAGAGATAAAATCTTGTTTAATTTAGTTTTAAACAGAGTAAAACACCAAATAAAAACACAAACGAACAATATCATCAAATAAGATATTCTTCTAGAGACACTCTTTCCAAAAATTGTCTTATTTCTGAAACGCCAAAACAGCTATCATTGCACATTGCAAACACCTTCAAGAACACCATTCAAACTTTTAGATATATTAATTTATTTAACCGTAAAATCCATTCTTCATAAGAACGAATATCAGGGTAGGCAAGTTCCCACCAAAGCATCACTTTAATCCGCGCTTGATGAGACAAAGAACATGAGAACAGAAGGTAAGACGTGGATTCAACACCAACATTGCATAAAGGGCACGCAATAGAGGGAATCTCCAAACCCCTATGATAGATATAGTCGAGTTGGAAGACTATCTAATCGAACACGCCAAGCAAAAACATTTACCTTAATGGGAATAGCCTTCACCCATCTCGTAGGCACTTCGTTCATATTTAAAAAAACATCATCTGATAGGTTACGAGTAGATTTCAGGGAGAATTTTCCCGAAGACTCCAACGACCAGATCCGACGCTCCAACATATAAGGTAATGTTAAAGTTGTGAAGGGTATAAAAATTGGCGAATGAACCCCAAATTCCATGACCTTGATCATATCGCTTCCTTTGTTCATCATCTTGCACTTTAACTGTCACATGAAACTATTGTGCAGCGATTCCCAAGTGTTTGACAATGTACTCAACTAGTCCAAATAAATACAACTAGTCCATCTTGCAAGATAGCTACCTAGTGGGATTTTGGTTTTGTGGAGATTTCCTCATATGAGAAATGGTTGGTTTGGTTTAAGAATCTACGTCTTTCATCAAAATCAAAAAATGTGTCGGAAAGTGTTTACTATATCATGTGGTGGATTGTTTGGTAGTAATAAGATGTTATTTGTTTCGAGTACGCGTCGAAAGCGTGTCTGTTCGATGATAGAGTGGCTCGTTCTTTCGTTTAGTGTAGATCAAAATTCAATGTAAAATTTAGTTGGGTGGATTCATAAAAAATCCTTTGCTTATAACATTCTAATTTTTTTTCTAGCTCATTGCTGGTGTTTAATAAAATTTCGTTAAAAAAACATGAAATACTACAGTATAATATCTACACTATCTTATAAAGGCCTCATCTATAAAGTTGAAAAAGGTTGAATTTTCAACAATTACTAATTTAGACTTGTTAACAAAACCATGGAATATTGAAATTGTAAACAAAAGGAAATTATACATTTTGATTTTGCCAGTAGTGTGTACAATACCTAGAATATTAAAATTGTAAAACAAAAGGAAAGTATACATTTTTATTTTCCAGTAGTATGTAAAAATTTTGATTTGCCAATAGTGTTTTATAAAAGGAAACTTGCAATATTTTGTGGTTATATAAACAACAATAAACCACCATCAAAATTCGTCTCATAACTTCTTGTACAACTATACAATTCGTCTCAATATGGCATTGAACAACGAAGGTGTTGTTCATGATAATGTAGTTGTTGTTCATGATGATCTTGAGGTAAGAATTTATATCAAACATGTTACTGTTGTAATTGAACAATTCATATATTCTAGAATTTTTCTATATAGTTTGTTCCTCCTCTTCTATCAAACATGTTACTGTATAGGAGTGCTTTATTTGTAGATCTGCGCTTTTATATAATTTTGATGTTCTTTTAACAACCTCAACTTGCCTCTATGTCGCCGCAACAGTCTCGCCGGAAAACTCTACCTCCTCGTAGGAAAAGGATTACGATGTTGCTGTTTCCGAAATTATTTATTTGTGGATCTTGCCGGCACACATGACTCCCTTTAAATCTGAGATTTTTTAGAGGTCTTCATTATGCAGCTCTTTTTAGGTTAGTCTTTATATATGTTATGTACTCTGTAAGTTTTAAAAGTGAAAAAGTAATGATTAAATTAGCGTTGTAAACTGGGATAGGTTATACACATATGTTTGTAAATAATGCAACTCTTTTTGGCATTTGTTTGGCTCTTCCATGCTCAATGCAAGTATCTTCCAAAACAAAGAGGCGAAGGCAACTGATTTCCACCTCATACTATACACCTATTTTCACTCACTAACAATTGTACAATTTTTAGCTGCTCACCTTGGTCTTGGTCATGGGCAAGTTTGGTTAGTAGTTCAAATATGGCAAAGACATCGTCGACTAAATATGCATATTTAATTAGGCGCCTCAGATTGAATATGGCCCTCCCTAAGGAGGGTAGCATAGATGGGGGTTCCGATCGAGTTATATCTGCCAATGATAATATGAACATGTTTGACAAGTACAATTGCCCGATGATGAAAATTACATCCTTTCACTATCCACATTTCAACTCCGTAACTTGCATTGCATGGTTTATTATAGTTTTAAACGAAAGAAGGGAGGATTTCATAAGTTTCTATACAAACTTTTAAGAGATGTTGCAAACCAGAAAACATATACCAAGACAAAAGATATTGATAATATGTTGCAAGTTACTTCTATATAAAACTCGTTGTATCATTTGAGAAAGACAAAGGCAGATTATAGAAAAATAAAAAGCTAAAAACTTATATATCTCATAACTAATTTTATGTTTGATTAACATAAGATACACGAATTCAACAGTGATAAAAGAAGTTTGAACCCTACAAAAATATCTTTCAGACATTACATTACTTCATTAACTTATAACACTTTCTATAAATATGGTTTTAATAATTAATATCAATGTTTTAAAACCTAATTTTTTTAGTTGACCCGATCGAGTGACTGGGTCACCGGTTCAACCGGTTGAACCGCCAAGTCAACCCGATTCTCAGAAGTGCCCTTATTCACGACGTACCAAAACGCACCTTTAATTTCAAGGACAAGAAAAAAAATAACAAACCCAACATATATAACTGAGGCAATATGTAAATTACGAATATATTACTAATTATTTTAATAAAGAAAATCATTTCCACAAAGACACACAATATCAAAAGATGTATATCCGCTGTGTGTATTCAGAAATCAGAAATGATGTCATATACTCATATCTAAGCACCACTTGACTAAAGCTGGTGGAGTACATAACATCATCACCTTCAAATCATTTCTTTTCTTATTTTTCCATCAGTCAGTTATTATAATAAAATAAAATGTCAAAAACCTAAATCCTTTCATCAATATCCGGATCTTTTCACACATATCCTGGTGCTTCCAAGTTCCACCCATACACGCCTATCACTCTATATCACCATTTTCATATTCATGATCGATGGACCGTTGTACACGAATCTAAAGTCATAGTCCGTCGATCTTTATCAAAAAGAATATGTGCATCGTCCAGTTACATGAGCCAACATCTTTTTTACATAATCTATCTACAACATTTTTGTACTTTTTCCTGCTAATAGATAGAACCGTCTGGTTTTCGGTTGGCCGGGTCAAACCGGGTCAACCAAAACCCGCCGGTTTAATCTGGTCTAAAGTGCAGCAAAAACCTAGCCTACGATGGACCGGTCGACAATCCGGTTTGCGGTCCAACCGGTTCAACCGGTCGGGTCCAACTGGTTTTTAAAACATTGCTTAATATACTTAAAATTGGTCAACAGCCTTTAATGCAAAAATTGTTTTGTAATTAATTTGAATAATGCTACCTCCGTGCCAAAATAAAGGTCCACATTTTACTTTTGAAGTTTTTCTTCCGCTACTTTGATCGTAATTACTTTTATATGTATTATATATGTTTTACCAATATTTGTGATAATTAAACAAGAAAGAAAGAAAGGTAGATAAAAGATGAATTCTAGAGAGAGAAATTAGAGAGAGAAAAGAGAGAGAAGTGTGTGAAACTTTTGGAATATTAGATTAGAGAAAATGAATCAACCAACTACCTCTCCTAACATGCTAGGAGAGGTATATATAGTCTTGCCTACATGTGGCATAATGGGATATATGTTTTATTGGGTCGCGCTTGAATAAAATGCTTAGTACCTTGAAAGAGGCCTTTTAAGCTAGCCATCAAGCCCGTAATGTCACGACTATTTTAACTAACTATTACAACGTTCTACTAATTGTTACAACATAAACCTATGACCGAACATTCTTGTTTGACTCAATATTTTGAGGCTAACAATCTTCCCCAATGTGAGGTCATTCCTCTTTGATATTTTGAGATCAATGGAGATTACGAATTTCATCATAAATGAGTCTTGAACGTGTAATAGTCGTCTGGTTCCTTCATGCTGTGATCTTTGATCCTTTGTCATTGTCTTTCGACTTTGTCTTTTATCTTGAGATCTTCAAATCATTCTTGACTTGTCTTTGCCATCTTGCGATCTTGTATCTTCATCCACATGCTCATACTTTGCACTATCTTGAAAGCTTGCTAACAATCTCCTTTGACTAGAGGTCATTCCTCTACATTAATTGTTAAGGAAGATTTTGATCATCAGAGTTGCGGAAGTCTTTAGCTTTCTTGATTGTTGAATGCCTTTGGGCATGAGTATGTGGTTTTGAATCTTTGACTTTGCTGAGTACACCGTAACGCCACCTTCTCGAGACAAAACTTAGACACGGACTGAATGGCTTTGTCATTCATCCTAAATCGGTAGCATTTTACCCCCGGTCGGTGAAGACCGTTACACGTTATTAAATATCGTACCTGTGATTAGGTAGATTCAATTAAGAACCTCCTTGCCAGGGTTTCGCGACAATACTAGCCATTCTCTTTACTCGACCGTCTCAAAGCAAGACTGCGAACATACGGAGTGAACCAATTGGGTATATATCCGCTTGATTAAAGTCGTCAATTCAAATTCCTGGAACAAGTTTGATTCATTAAGAATCTTACCATTGTTGCTTTCCAGTTGACACAAGCTTAATTCATAAGAATCTCGCAAGTTACCTACCGTAGCGCTGTTTAATGTTGACGCTAGAAGGATTTCCATTCGTCACTGTGAATATTAATAAATATCACTCTGAATGTTCTGGCAAGACCATAAAGATATTGCGTAGAAACCTTAAATGAGTTTGAATCGATAAAGAAACAAACCACTGTTGCTTTTCAGTTTTACATATGTTTAATTCATAAAGAATCTTACACATGACCTACCGCAGTGTTGTTTGATGTTAACACAGGAAGGATTTCCAATCATCATTATTAATACTATGAAGTATCACTCTGAGTGTTCTAGCAATATCGCAAGGATATAGCGTAGGACTCTCTTGATCATCATCTGTGTGTCCTAACGAGATTTGATTGATCTCTTGGCTCTAGACTTGATTTGTGCACTTTTAGTAGTCGGAGGCTGGAGCAGATGCCACCTATTCAATATCAACTATCTCGGAGTGAGAAAGTCAATAGAAATCGTGTTGATCTCCGTGACAATAAAAGAAACTTATTTTGAGAGAAGCCTGAGTTAGCTGGGGAGGGGTTGTGCATTACATCACTTGGTCCATGATGCGTTGTCTTCATGATGTGTTGACCCAGTTTCTGCCTAAGTTGTATGAGGGCTTCTTTGTTTACACCTTTTATCCTTACATTTCTTTTTCATTCTTTAACCCCTTCAATGCTTACCAAGACATCATTACTAACACCTTGTTGTGATTGTTCCAGTGCTAGCTTCACTACTTAGTCTGCATTCAGCTACGTTCACATTCTACTCCATCTTTCCTAAGGACTTCTAATAATCTATTGGATTGTCCCTGGGATAATCCCTCTGGTTCTGGTTGGATCATAGGAATTATGTATCGTAACCATAAAACCACTTCAAATGTGTAACAAGGTGTTTGAAAAACATTTAACACCTTGATAGTTTTGTCGTTTCAGAAATGCTCCCCCTCCACATGTGCATCGATAATCGAATGCGTTTCACACATGTAGTTAAGAGTTAAAGTGCTTGAGTCTTATATTATAGTCTGATACCAATTGTTGTCCCATATTTGTGATGATTAAACAAGAAAGAAAGAAAGGTAGATAAAAGATGAATTCTAGAGAGAGAAACTAGAGAGAGAAAAGAGAGAGAAGTGTGTGAAACTTTTGGAATATTAGATTAGAGAAAATGAATCAACCAACTACCTCTCCTAACATGCTAGGAGAGGTATATATAGCCTTGCCTATATGTGGCATAATGGGCTATATGTTTGAGTGGGGCGCGCTTGAATAAAATGCTTAGTACCTTGAAAAAGGATTTTAAGCTAGCCATCAAGCCCGTATTGTCACGACTATTTTAACTAACTATTACAACGTTCTACTAATTGTTACAATATAAACCTATGACCGAACATTCTTGTTTGACTCAATATTTTGAGGCTAACAATATAACACTTAATGCAATATATATCTATGAATAGATACAGTTTTAACTATATTTTCTATTGATATAACTTTTATCAAGCATTATATAAGACACAAAAGCATATTTACAGTGAAAGAAAAAAAAACTCTAAAAGTTAAAAGTGAATACTTATTTTGAGACGGGGAGAGTAATAATATTTCCTTGTCATTTTTCATGACAAAGTTCAATCGGTCAATTTCCTGTTCAATGCCGTATTCATTTTATTCTTAAAATGACAATGAGTTTTATAATAGAAGTAGCAAAATCTAAGACAATAATATACAATTACATAAAAGAAACTTCCGTCTCAAAATAAGTATTCGCGTTTAACTTTCGGAGTCTTTTGTTCTAACTTTAACCCTAAATATGTTTTATTTTTTTATATATTTTACATGATGAAATTTATATGAATGTATTAGCTTTTAAATGTATTTTCATTAATACAATTATCATTAAATATTACGCAACACAAAAATTTTATTTAAAATCAAAATTTAAAAAAAGACAAAAAAAGTCAAAATGGACACCTAGCACAATATTTTCACGTTATATTTGGAAGGTTACATGAAACACCTAACACAATATCATATATCGTTAATAATTTGTCCTTAGAAAATTTTTGATACTGTGTGTTGGTACTCGTCTAGTTTTAAACAAATAGTAACTCGAAACTGACACTCTTTTTGGCAACTTTTTTGAGAATGATAGTTTTCGTATGTCCTTCGTTATTCACTTATGTATACAGAAACTCGTAACCTGAATCACCTATAACTTCAATTTCAAAACTTCATAATATTCCGCGGTATACGATTACTCTTTAACAAAAACATAACAAAATTTGCTCAAAATAATTGATGTCGTGGCTTCAAGAGACGACCTGGGCTTATTAACATCACTGTATTTCTATTAAGCCCATCGTTCACTATCTTTACGTTATGACTAATACCGAACTTCTAACGTCGCAAATTTGGATGACTCCTATGAAAGTTGTCATGAATCAATAGAATCCAACGATGATCAAGATTCTGGTTCGCCAGAGATCATTGATCCTGAATTTCAGGAGGAAGAATATTCACTTGCATCTAACAATGAAGAAGTGTTAAACCTTAGTGAAGAAATCACAAGACTTCAAGACAAAAAAAAATTCTAAAGGAGCTCTTGCCTCAAAAAGATGAAGAAAAAAGAGAAGCAATAAGACAACTTAGTTTATGTTTAAAAAGAAAATGGCTAAATTTTATTCTAAGAAACATACATGAGTTTTTACTGTGTCTATGCAATTATTCTTTGTATCTTATATTTGGATCTCACATGTGGTTACTTAGGGTCTCATACAATCTAAATTATATTATCATCATCGATGTTTGAAAAACCGTCAAAAACTATATGTGTCGAAAAATCAGTTCATCTAAGCTTAGACGTATGTCCTTTGTCGGGACCAAATCAAACTAAAGAGGTTTTGCCGTTGTAAAGTATAAGAGGGGGAAATGAAGTTGTTTTCGAGAACGGAAGATGTCAATTTATTCTTTTTGCTACTAGATCTACTAGATCAACTTATTTTTCGCTTCAGGTACTAACACTTTTTCTTACATCATTCTATGGGAGAACATATGCTTTCAATGTATATTTTCAATCAAGCTACATTACTTGTTAGTTTAAAAATTATTGTTCAAATAAATGTAAGATGGTGAGTGTTATTTTAACAAAGATGGGCTACCAAAGCCAAATTATCCAAACCATTGATAGGAGAAAGTGGGCTTTACTGTGTTCGGCTTGCAAAAAGAGGCCTGTTAGGAGCTGCAGCTGATGCTCAAAACAACAAATCATATTTTCAACCTAATCTCAAACTAAAATCATTAACAAGTCTATAAACTAGAGCAAATAAATTAGAGCAAATAAAGGTAGGCATGTCTTGCTAATTTGCTATACCTTATACTTGTAACATCCAAAATGATTATATGGGTGACAAATACTGCTTATCCCATTTCTAGAGATATAAGTAGGATAATCTTGAGGGTTGTGTCCTTGGAGCGGATCAGCACTACAAAACAAGTGGGCTAATGTAACGGTATGAATCGGTTGCAAATCCGTTGCAAATGGCCTATTGCAACAGATTTGTAACGGATTCCTACCGTAGCGTTAATGCTCCATGGAAATTGAAATTGAAATTGCAACGGAAATCTAACGGGCTTAAAAAATTGCAACCGGTTTCCAACCAAGAAAACCCCGTTCTGAATTAGCAACCGTTTTGCAACGGATCATATTCCAACAGATTTTCTACAATTTTGTTACGGTAGATGTTGCAACGGAATAAATTTGCTACGAAATTGCAACGATATAAATTTCATTGAAGTGTAACCGAAATGACTTCGTTACAATTTCATTACAATTCCGTTACAAAAAACTTTACTTTTAGAGAAAAAAAATTGCATTTAGCTGATTTTCTACAATATACAAATATCAAAAATAAAACAATTCCCAAAACACAATCGAAGCTCAAATTAATAATTAAACGAACATTCATCATATTACATAGTGAATCAAATTCTACCAAAAGTGTATTATACGCGAAGTGTACAAACAAAATCATACCAAATGCACCACTCCTTAACAAAATGTGTAGTCCTTTAATTGTGCCAACGGCTCGGCGAGCTCGTCATTTGTTTAGGTTTCTTTCTTGTTCAATACTTACCTCGAAAAGCTGTCTTTCTCTCTAGCTTGCTCCAAGTCCTTCAAGGATTTTGTTAGCACTCCAACCTAAAAAATACTTGAACCAATTAGAAAGGCAACACAATACGAATGTGTATAAGATTCATTATTAATACTATACAAATTTTGTAAGGATCAGTGAACATTCACCTGTTTCATAGTATCACATTCCTTAGTATTAACTAGTAACAGTCTGTTTTGTGAAAAATTGAACATACAAAATCTTATTCTAACACTTGGTATTATATCATATAGAATTAGATAAACATCAATTCCACATTCAGACAATAAGGTACAGTAATTCTTTATTAGCAATGGAAAAAATGTAAACTAATAGTAACAAGAATTCAATATGCAACAAAAGTAGTACTTGTAACTTTTTACGCAAGGATAGGTTTGATTACTATCTTACTTCGAACAATATTTTGATTGATGAACTAATAACCCATAATAGTTATGTTTAATTTAGTGGGACTATAGGCGAACATTTTCCGCCTTTGTTTTCTACCAAAAAGGATCTGGTATTAAATAATGGCTCTGGTATTAAATATAATCAGATATGCTATAATAAATAATTTAGGCTCTGGTATTAAATATTATTTAGGCTCTGGTATTAAATAATGGCCTGTATGCTACCATACTACCATCTAACCTTAGATCTACATTACAAATGCTATATTGTGTTTTTTTATAATATAATCAGATATGCTATAATATCAGTACCAATAATCAGTCATGTGCATAGTGTGTTTTCTTATAACTAGATTAGATGCTCCGAAGATAAAAAAAATAGTCATCTAACCTTCTCAGTTTGTGGATGTGAGGTACTGGAATTATGAGCAGAAGGCGTTTCGGTTAACAAAAATACAAGACCAGGCACATTGTATGCCCCAAATGTATTTCCCATATTTACCGGAGTGACTTTGTTCCATGGTTCCTCATTATGTGGGTGTTATTCAACTTTATTTCCATGACTTTGAACCATTCATTCTTGATATTTTTCCTATAAAAGTCCCCATGTAACGATTAATTGTTCTATAGTTTGATAGACTAAAAGTGGTTGGTAAAAAAAAGGTTCAGACACTTACCATAAGATCATGTGACTTGTCATTAACCCATCTCGACTCAACCACCTGACCACTGCTTGATTCTCCTACCACATTCGACTCTACAACTCGGGTTGATGCTTCTGACTCTTGACCAACCCGTTAGCCCTGAAGCATCTGGCCCAACTGACTTGTTTGTCCCTGCTAACAAGTTTTAAATTAATATACCTGAAAATGGCTTAAAAAGATACATACTAAATACTGCTTTTCTTTGAAAGACAACGATATATAACCACCAAGGCAAAAACAATAAAAACTAAATGGCATCTCCAATCTCAAACAAGCTGATTAATGTAGAGAAGACCAAACACACAATATGGCAAGAACCAAACAGGGTCATTGCCCATTTGTAGACCACATGAATAGATGACCAAACACTTGCAGATTCATTCTGACATCACAAAGAGCTTAAACTGAGCTAAGAACACGACGTGAGAACACAAAGTGTACTGAAACCAGTAAGAATATCAAAACTCAACAAGGCTCTTGTGTGTCGGTCAACTTATACATCCATGCCCGATAACTAGTAGATATTATAATTACTAAACACCATACAAATTTTGAAACCCTTAAAATAAGTAAGCACCTACAAATTAAAATTTTGTATACATCCACATGTACATGAATAATTCAGATTAAGCTTATGTAAGCTTAAACAAACTCTAGATAAACAGTTACAAATAAGTCAATACAAAAGCTTACTCACAATTGGCATTTATATTCCAAAGCACATCCTTAAATCAAAAGTTAAACTAACGGGGTGTTTGTTTCAGCTTATATAGTCAACTTATAGCTTTTTTGAGATTTAGCTTATGTTTCATAAGCTATGAATTTTTGTGGCTAATTTTGTTCCTTTTCGGCTTATATAAGTTGAGTATATCATTATAAAACTTATATAAGTCGAGAAGTTATAAAATAAGCCACAAAAAGTACCATAAGCGCAAAACCAAATGAGTCATAAACAGATCCCTAAATCCCAATTAGCACTCATATTAAATATAGATCCCTACACCATAATTACAACTACAAACATAAAAAATCCATCATACAAGCAATTATACATAATTGAAATCAGCGACAAATCGAGAATATACAAATTCAATTAAAAAAAATTTATTGTATTTGAACTTAACTTTACATAATATTTACAAATTATATACATAAGAGCAAATAGATAAGAATTTTACCTTAAAAGGAGTTAACTGGTGTTGGAAAAAGTCGTAGGATTATTAGCCAATGGTTAAGTGTATCTTTGTTGGTGTTGGAGAGGGACTAGTATGTTGGAACTTGGATGTGAAGTGAAAGTATTTTAGATGAAAGTATATTGGATGAATGGTTTTGAGATCTAGATCTATTATCTTATCCGGACAAAATCTAAGCGGGAAATGAAAACTTGACTCACTTGGGCTCTAAATTATTTTTTATCAAACTTAGGTGCTAAATTGCAGGCGGGAAAAAAATCTGAGCGGTAAAAATAAGTGGGAAGTGAAAAATATATAGATCTGAGTAGGCTTGAGCGGGCGGACCTAAATCGGACCGAGGACCGAATTAGTCCAAAACCCTGGATCGAGACCGGACCGATGGTCCAAATGGTCATCCTTAGATCTGACAACATATAGGGGTTGGATCATGTCACGAGTCTACACTGGCGGATGCAGGATATTGAACTGGGTAAAAAAAATACAATAGTAAGACGAAAAATCAAAAACCAAAATGAAAAAACGAGTATTTTAAGTTTTAGACTGTTAAATGTTAGACTTGAATGTGTGAGTGGTGGCAATTTGTGTTTCGAGTGGCGCACATTTAAAAAAATCTATTAAAATTTAAAAAAAAATGCATTGTCATCTCGTCTTTTTTATTTAGCCATGGGGCGTCGCCATCCCGAACCCAATGCATAGGTCCACCCCTACCAGTTTATATGAGTTCGGGTTTAGATTGGGTTTTTAAAATCATAGGCTTAAACGTGTTGTGTCCAGATCTATACCTATTTTGGTAAAAATAAAAATCAATTCTTTGTTTTAGTAATGTTAATTTCGAGTTTTTAATTCATAAACCGTATGCTTTAAAAAGTACTGACACTCTCAGGAACTGTATCCGATCGTAGATTGTAAAGACTCGTAAAACCGGGTCATTCATTGGAAACTTGTTTGCAGGAAGTAAACTATAAAAATAAATGGTGTTTAAGATCCACGTAATCAAAGTTTGAGAAATACTGAAATGAAATAACAAAAAAAATTAGTAAAATAAATACGGAGGATCGTATGAAGCATTGGGATGTTGGACGTGATGTAGACCTAAGTCTACTAAGATGCTCTCTTTATGAAACAAGGGACTGCATGCTCATTATTTCGTGAGTGTATTTAGTGGACGCGGGTTTGGAACAGGTTACGCTCTCTTGTTGCTATAGATGGTATTCAGCCTCGGATGGATCACGTTACATATCTTATATTGATAACTAAGAAACTTCTGCTATAAGTGTAAACGAATGCTTTATTATGCATTAAAACACGTGACTCGAGGTGATTCTGTTATACGTAGATGTTAAACGAATGCTTTATTATGCATTGATTGTTTATGATATCGCGATGAATGTTAACTAATAATGATGAATGTTAACTAACTGTGATGAATGTTAATTTATCGTGATGAATATTAACTAGTCATGATGAATGTTAACTCATCGTGATTATTAACTCATCATGATTGTTAACTCATCATGATGAATGTTAACTAATCGTGATGAATGTTAATTCATCATTATGGGTGTTAACTAATCGTGATGAATGTTAACTAATCGTGCTGAATGTTAACTCATCGTGATGAATGTTAACTAATCGTGATGGATGTTAACTCATCGTGATGAATGTTAAGTATCGTGATCAATGTTAACTCATCTTGATGAATGTTAACTAATAGTAGTCGTTATACATAATACATTAATTGGATGTGTTGAATGATATCATTATACATAGAGGTGATGAATGTTAACTAATCGTGATGAATGTTAATTCAGCGTGATGAATGTTAACTCATCGTGATGAGTGTTAACGCATCGTGACAAATGTTTACTAATCGTGATGAATGTTAACTAATCGTGATGAATGTTAACTCATCGTGTTGAATGTTAACTACTGTGATGAATGTTAACTCATCTTAATGAATGTTAACTAGTCTTGATGGATGTTAACTCATCCTCATGAATGTTAACTAATAATAGTCGTTATACAAGATACATTAATCGGATGTGTTAAATGATATCATTATACATAGAGGTGATATTGATATACATGATACATTAATCGGATGTGTTCAATGTTGAAATTATATATAAGATGTTAAACGAATGTGTGTGCATTCATTGCATTATGATATCGTGTTGAATGTTAACTAATCACGAGGAATGGTCATATCTCATTTATTTATATCGTGTATCGATTATGGCGTCGTTCGGCTAAAACGTGTATCGATTTGGAATGTAATCTAAGTGTGTGAGGTTTTTGTCAAAGATAGATCCAAAAAAATGAGGTTTTTGTCATCTAGCGGCTTTTAAGGACTCCTTTATGCAACACATAAAAAACCAATACAACTCATTGTAACATTATAATATAATATACGGATTTACAGTGAATAGTTAGAATCTATAAATGGTTAAACATCTGAAATCCGTTAAAAATCCATAACAAAGTATTTAGAAATTTCTAGTGGAGTTATATATAGAAAACAAATATATAATAAATTATTGGCTACTGTTGCAAATCCGTAGCAATTATTTTAAATCATAAAAAGGGTTGAAATAAAATATTAATATTAAAAAAAATTTGAATGACGGTCATGTTTCGTTGAAAAATCATTCTTTTATTTTTGCTTTAAATTTTTTGTTTCAAATCTATTAGCGGTTTTGCAGTGGATTTGCAACGGACAACTAAAAATAAACAGAAATTATATTATAGTCAGATCCGTTAACGATTTTGAAATGGATTTGCAACAAACAATTAAAAATAAATTAAAAATAAATTATTATAATTATTCCGTTGTAAATCCGTAACATTAATTAAAAATTTGTAACGGACTTACAATGGAAGCTAATAATATTTTATTTTTCAATAATTCGTTGCAAATCCGTTACAATTTTCAAATAAGTTTAACGGATTTCCAACGAAATATTTTAAAATAAATATAAAAGAAAGTAATTTAATTTTTGCTACGGATTTGCAACGGTGTTGTGCGCTATTGCTAATCCGTTGCAAATATGTTGCAACCCCGTTGCAAATTTGCTACGGAGAACTTCCGTTGCAAATTTTCGTAGCATTTGCCATGTTGTGTAGTAGTGCAGTGGGTACGCATCAGAGAAGTAGGTTGCTCCATTTAGCATTTGGAAAAAAATGAAGTAGGGTGTACCAAGTCTTTGTGTATGACCGAGTATTATGGAAGGCCAAATTGGTTCCTCTTTTGAAAGAATAATGGTGCATGTTTCTTTGGTAGTTTTGTAGTATAAATAGAATGGTTGTAACATAATATAAGCGTAGTCAGTTTTCCCTTATTTTATATACAGAATCATTGAACACCCATATTGTCGGTTTGATTGGTGTTTATGTGGGTGTGAGTTCGAGGTCGTAAGGGACTTATTCCAACATTTGGTATCATATCTAGGTTTGGCTCATACCTAGGGTGTGGCAAAGAAAAGACCGAATGCCTTCTATGTACAGAGGCAACGAAAGACAAAATCAAGGAGTAACCTTTGATCGAAGCACAAGACCGTAAGACCAAGAAGACCAAGACCGAGAAAGAGACCAAAGAAGGCAACCAATACCAAACAGACCAAAGAAGGAAACCAAGAACGAGAACGTGACCGCTGGTTGCCCGATATAGAAAGAAATACCGAAGCTTCAACGGTAGAAGACAAAAGGATAAAGATGCCGTTTGAATGAAAAGACCGATGAACGAATAAAGGAGACATAAAAGACCGAGGAGCTGCAAAAGACCGGGAAACACCTACGCGACAGCAGGTAACAAGAGACCGAAGGCTCACCTAAGAAAGACTAGACCGAAGAGATAACCATGAACGACAGGTAGTCTAGACCGAAGCTTTAATAGTTGAAGACCAAAATGTTGAATCAAATGACCGAAGATTCACAGAGAGACAGAACAAGTGAGCACAAGAAAGAAAGTAGCAAGGATTGTGTCTTTGTATGTATGTGGTTGTGTAAGTAAGAAAGAGAATGCTCTCAATGACGAAGAAAAGATAGAAAGAGTGAGAGAAGCAAGAAGAGACCGACCAAGTAGTATGTGACTGAGACCTTATTCGTGATTATGATCGTAGCAGCCCCCATGAAAGCCATTAAGATTATGGAGGTTAATGTAGGATAATCTTGATGGGTTGTGTCCTTAGAGCGGGTCAGTGGGTATGCATCAGAGAAGTGGGTTTCTCCATTTAGCATTTGGATAAAATGAAGTGGGGTGTACCAGGTCTCTGAGTACGACCGAGTATTATGGAAGACCAAGTTGGTTCCTGTTTTGAAGGAATAGTGGTGCATGTTTCTTTGGTAGTATTTTAGTACAAATAGAATGGTTGTAATATAATAGAAGCGTATTCAGTTTTCCCTTATTTTATATACAGAATCATTGAACACCCATATTGCCGGTTTGATTGGTGTTTCTATGTGTGTGAGTCCGAGGTCGTAAGGGACTGATTCCAACAATATAGGGAAACTAACTAACTAGTCGAAACTTAAAGTTCCTGATGTAAACCGTAACAGGGTCATGCGCGTAGGATTCACTGCGAATGATCTACGAAGCACGTCCAAATCCAAAATCAAAATGCTTAAAAGAAAAAAGTCAAAACCCCAACCAACTAAATATGGCATATACTAAACCCTCAAACATCAACATATCTCAAACATTTATTATATTTTAATTGATACTACGTTTAAATTTTTTGCATTAACAATCAAAATCTCAAACATTTATTATATTTTAATTTATAATACATTTAAAGTTATTGCATGATTGTATTCCTTTAATTAACTATGAAGGAACCACTATATATACCATGTCCATAAGCTATAGTAATGCAGAATTTGAACACCATCTGATATACAATATCCTTATGGTTGTCGTAAAGAGGAAGAAAATCGAACTACGTACAAATGGCTCAACACAAAATTTCTTACATTCTCGTCTTGCTCGTCATTGTTCTTTGTATTGGTTAGTTAATCAGATCGGTTGGCATTTCTAGCTTCATTTTTGTGTAACTGCATGCATGCCCACATGTATAACTTATAGTGGTCGAGGCGGCTTGTTGCAGTGAAAATGATATGAATAGTTGCGATCCGGATAATGCAAGTGATCGGAAACGTTGTTTTGATTTTTGTATTCAAAATTGCGGTATCCCGGAGGGTGGCCATTGCAGAGCAAAGAATTTCAAAAAGTGCCATTGCAAATGCTAAAGAAATATGATCAACTTCTTTTTTGTTAGATTCAAGAGAGTAATTAACTTGATGTTTTGACATTTTTCTAATGTTTAGCACTCGTTATGAAATTATAAAATTTTCGACCCACGTGACTTATGAATACTTTTGACCCATTTGAACTAATTCTTTTTAGCCCTCTTTACTTATTTGATATGCTTAAGGTAGAACACCACCCATACATACCGATGAACAAATTCATGTTTCTTGACAGTTAGGTTGAACATTTAGTTAAAATCTTGCATGAATAGACGTTCTCAACTCTTAACTGTCTCGGTAGGTGATCTAATAGGGTTCCACTGGCTTGCGGAAGTTTCCTCCAGCATACACCGCTTCAGCACCAAGCTCTTCTTCAATTCGCAAAAGCTGATTCCAGAGACATATAGTTAACACCAATGGTGTTAAGAACATATGAAACAAAGAGCATTACATTGTTCCATGAGGAGCCAAAAACACTTTTTCTAATGAAGTATAAAAGAAACTACAAATTGTCCGAAATTATTTATGTTTAAAGAACCTCTCTCACCCGTTTTACCCATTATAAATAAAACTCGTGCAGGAAGGGAAGAATCTATACCTGGTTGTACTTGGCAAGACGTTCAGACCTGCACGGAGCTCCAGTCTTAATTTGACCCTGTAAGTTTAATAGTATAGTCAGCATAAGTATGAGAATGTACATAACAATCTCTGAGTTTCAAGTATATAAATTTCTAACGAAAGCTAGCAATTACCGTTGCCAAACCAACAGAAAGATCGGCAATGAAGGTGTCCTCAGTTTCTCCACTGCGGTGACTAGACATCACTCCCCAACCAGCATGTTTAGACATTTTCACAGCTTCAATACTCTCAGTCACTGTGCCAAATTTCTAAAAGAGTGACAAGACATATGTAAACAATACATGTAATTCATGTCTAAGCCTAAATTATATCACGATATGAATTCTATACCTTAAGAAGAAGAGCATTGCATGACTTCTCGTCAATTGCCTTCTTAACTCGCTGTAAATACAAGTCGAGTAAAGAAAAATTATGATTTAAAAATAATCAGGCCAAACTAAAAGAAACATCCAAAACAGTAGGGAACCATTTCCATGGTTGCTAACTTGCTATATCAATAAAGCTAGCATAAGTACACAAAACTGTGATTCTAACCGTGGGGTTGGTGACCAAAAGATCATCTCCAACAATTTGAACTTGTTCACCGCATTCTGTAGTCATCTTGGCATAGTGCTCCCAGTCATCTTTGTAAAAGGGGTCCTCAATCGACACAATAGGGTACTCGCTGACAAACGACTTGTAGAGATCTTTAAGTTGTTCTCCTGAGATCTTTTCTTTCCCATTGTTGTTCTATATAACATTATCGGCATAGTATATGAGAATTGAGAAAACGATTATAATCTGGAAATCAGTCTAAACTCCATAAGTTTCTTCTTCGAGACATATGTATAGGCAGTATCTCAACAGATCAGAATGAGAAACTTACCTCTTCCTTGAAGTTCAGATCATATGTCTTGTCCTTCTCACCGTAGAATTCAGATGCAACAACATCCATTCCAATTACAACCTATAGATTAAGAAATAATTTATGATTCGATATATTATTTAGTAAATTTGCAAGAGGTGTAGAAAATAACAAATCAAGCATGTCATATGAGTGTTTCAAAAGATCGGCTAGTAACACTTACCTTACCCGTGTATCCAGCTTTAGAAATTGCTGTTTTGAGCAATTCTAGACCTTCCCTGTTATCCTGAAGTTCAAAAACACATGTTGATGTTAGAAAGAGTTCAAAAAGTAGGGAAGAAAAGAGGTAATAAAAATTGCGCATGCAAACTTAAACATGTGTTTAACCTGAACATTAGGAGCAAAGCCACCTTCGTCACCAACATTAGTTGCATCTTGTCCGTATGTTTTCTTGATCACAGACTATTCATGATTAATGCCATGGACATCAGATACAAATCAAAGATCCCAAACAGGTCAATGTGCAGAAGAACTTACCTTCAAGTTGTGGTATACTTCAACACCCATCTTCATGGCTTCCTTAAAGCTGGAAGCACCAATAGGGAGAATCATAAGTTCCTGTATGGTAAGCTTGTTTTCAGCATGTGATCCACCGTGAATGACGAGGAATGCAGGTACAGGCAAAACCAAGTTCTTGTTACCAGCCAAGTTGGCAATATGCTGCAAGAAGTTATCCAATCATATTAATGTAAGCAATAATTTGCAACTGGAAATGAAGTTATAATTTAACATATTGAAGCAAGATTGAAGGAACCAACTATATATGTCTAGGTATGTTTGTATTAAGCTATCATAAGTCAACTGAGATTAGGAGAGTCGAACAAGAAATAATGAAGTCGATTTATGAAAAGATAATAAAGTAGACAACATATTCTTGTGCCTTTGTATTCATTAAAATAAAAAAAAGAACAATGTGTTTAGGCGCTATACTTTGGATCATTTCCATGATAATATATGTAATCCTATAACTCATCAAGAACAAATAGGCAACCTTCATAACAATTACTATAATGATTAGAGATTACCTTGTAAAGTGGGATTTTGAGGACACTAGCCCCGGCCTTGCAAAGTGTTAGAGATACACCCAAGATGGTGTTCGCTCCAAGCTAACAAAATGCATACTGGTTTATCAGTAAGCATGATTCACATCAAAGAGTATACAGATAACCAAATAGATAGAGTTTTGAGTTAATACCTTTTTCTTGCACCAACCCCAGTCATTTTGGGTTCCGTCAAGCTGTTGAACCATGTAGTTATCAATTCCGGTTTGATCAGTTGGGTCCTGTAATATACAAGATATATTTAGATCTATACGCAAGTTACTAATACAATATCAATATCAAGATCAAGATGTGACTAGAGATTAATAAACACACCTTGCCAACAAGAGCAGGGCCGATAATCGTGTTAACATTAGTAACAGCCTAATCAAACCATTATATGAGTATACTAAATCTCATAAATAAACACAACGCATTAACAAGACGGTAAAAACCGACTAACCTTGGAGACACCCTTCCCGAAGTAGTCTGAACCTCCATCCCTTAATTCAAGAGCGTCATAGACACCTACAACACATAAATTACATGCACATCATACAACTACGTATGCGAAAAAACGATCATGAAATTTGGTGTATTGTGATGTTACCGTCGGATGTACCACCAGGAACAGCAGCTCTGGCCAAAGTTCCATCAGAGAGAGTAATATCAACCTATAGTCATATATTATCCCGGTTTAAATAATTTCATACAAAAGCTTGTATACCATCTGTCAAAAGTAACTAAAGTGACATTTCGTAGTGTCTTTATGATATGAGCTCAAGTCTTAAGAAAAGTCAAACAAGAAAGTCAACTACTTTTGCAGAAAAGTACTTATTCACCCAACCCATCCTTTCATCCTATAAATACCCGAATTATATTCATTTTCATTTAGCTATTGATTTGTATTGTTCTTGTAACAATTTCTCTCTCTATAGTTCATTAATCCAATAACAAATCTTTAACCAAAATATGTCCTTATTTTTGTTTCTTATTTGTATGAAATCTTGACCTTTTTTTGTTGCATTACCCCTATTCCACTGATTAGAAATTGGGTTTTGGATCATATCTATTAGGTCCGTCCTTCCTCGGATTGGGCTTAATTCTGTTGTAACCATCACAAAATTCTGTTCGTCAGTTCAAATTCATTTTTTACGCCATTTCACACAAAACGCGTGTCTATGTGTTAGTTGTGGAAATCTGTTGAGTTAGAAATTTCTTGATTATGTTCGTACTCAGTTCTTGATTCTTGTTATGGCTCCACAAAAAGGAATGGTAGGGGTCAAAAGGAAATAGATAGGGGTGCTTTGAAAGTTCTGGTTGCATCATTTATGAGGGGGGAGTTTGATAGATTAAGGGAAGATATGAGAAATGTTGCGAGTACAAGTGGTGGTGTGGTTGTTGAGCTGGTCAAGAGACTCATAGGATGTAACAGGATCACAAATCAACCAAGATTGAGTTTACAAAATTTGGTGGAGATGATGTAACAGTTTGGGTGTTCAAGTGTGAGCAGTTCTTCAAGGTTGATCAAGTAGCATATGCTGACAAGATCAACCTCATATCTCTCCGTCTTTATGACCTACCATTAATGTGGCTTTAGCATTTTGCTCAAATATATGGGGAAAACTTGGCCACAATATAGGGAGGCAATCGTGAAAAGATTTGAAATTGCATATGATAATCCATTGGGGGAGATCAAGAAACTGAAACAAACATGTTTTGTGAAAGAGTATATAGATGCCTATGACAAGCTGTTGTGCAGGATAATGTTGCTTGATGATCAATCCATGTGCTTCTGTTTGGCTGGTTTGCAACAGGAAATAGAACTAACTGCTAGGATGCTCAAGGTCTTTAGCTGAGATGTATCTGTTGTGCAAGTTGGAGGAAACCAAATTGGTAATGTTGAAACAAAAGCAGAGAATACCAATGTTACACACACCAAAACCTTACAATTTCACTCATCACAATGCACCAAAACCTCAAGTTTCACCAATGGAAATAATAGAGTTGTTCCATACAGGAAGCAGTTGACTCAAAAGGAGTTGGATGAAAAGAGAGCTAAAAATCAGTGTTTCTATTGTGAGAAAAAGTATGTGCATGGTCATAAATGTCCTAGAAATTTGTATTCATTGGAGATTGTTCAAAGGAATGACATGGTAGATGAAGACACAGACCTTCAACTTGGTAAAGTAGTGTTTGGCAATGAGGATAACACAATTTAATTGGGAGATATGGAACAAGTTGATGAACAAAATGAGGCTGAGATGGTGGCACAACCTCAAATTTCACTCAACGCCATTTAAGGGGTAAATACTTCGCAAACTATAAGAGTAAAAGCTCAAATCAATAATCAAACAGTTAACATTATGATTGACAGTGGTAGTACACATAATTTTCTGGATATAGATTTTGCTAAACAGATTGGTTGACATATTAAGCAAACTTGTCGCTTACAAGTAACTATTTTAGGAGGGAATTTCATTACTAGTTCTCATGAGTGTAAGGGCTTATCGTGGAAGTTGCAAGAAGAAGTGTTTAAAGCTGACATGTTCTTAATTTCTTTGGGTGGTTGGAAATGGTCTTAGAAATGCAATGGTTAGATACATTGGGTGACATAGTCTTTAATTTTTTTAAACTAAGATTGGTATTTCAATATCAGGGAAAGAAGGTAATCATTAGAGGTGCACCACAACCTACTTTACAATGGAGGGAGGGTAAGTTGATGGGTCTTAAGATGTGTTCTATGGCAGTTTGTGTCTATCCTACTTGTGGTGTTCAAGCAGAATTAATGACAACATGTATGGACACTACAACTACTAATGTTCATCCTTCATTAGTTCAGTTGTTAAATGATTATGAGGAAGTGTTTGTTGTTCCAAAGTCGCTACAACCACATAGAAATCATGAGCACATAATTCCATTGTTAGACAACACTACACCTATAAACATTAGGCCTTATAGACACCCTCCCACAAAGAAGGATGCTATAGAAGCTATGGTTAAGGAGTTGATGGATAGTGATGTTATTAGACCTAGTCATAGTTTATTTTATTCTCCAATTGTGATGGTCAAGAAAAAAGACGGGTCACGGGGAATGTGTGTTGAGAATAAGTCTCTCAATAATAAAACTGTGAAGGATAAGTTTCCTATACCAGTGATTAAAGAATTCATAGATGAATTATTTGGAGCTCAAGTGTTCACTAAGTTGGATCTTAGATCTGGTTACCACCAAATAAGGATGTGTGAGGATGACATTCATAAGACTGCTTTTAGAACTCATCAAGGTCACTATGATTTTTTGGTGATGCCTTTTGGGTTGACAAATGAACCATCCTCTTTTCAAGCTCTTATGAATGAGGTTTTTGCTCCATAATTTAGGAAGTTTATGTTAGTCTTCTTTGATGATATACCAGTCTACGATAGTACTTTGATAGAACGTGCTTAACACTTAACTCAAGTTTTGGGTACTATGAACCAACATCAGTTGTATGCCAAATTGAGTAAGTGTATGTTTGGAACTCATAAAGTAAAGTATTCGTGGCATGTGATTTCAGGCCTAGGTGTAGCTACTGATTCTTCTAAAATAAAGGCAATGTAGGATTGGCACATTCCTGCCAACATCAAGAAGTTAAGGGGATTTCTGGGGCTTATCGGTTAATATAGAAGGTTTGTGAAACACTATGCAACTATTAGTAAGCCTTTGACAAAACTACTCAAGAAGAATTCCTTTGAATGGTTAAGTTTAGCTCAAAAGGCTTTTGAAGAATTAAAATTGGCTATGATCAATGCTCGAGTATTGGCTTTACCAAATTTTGAAGAAGAATTTATAGTAGAGACTGATGCTTCTGATGAGGGTATTGGAGCTGTTCTGCAACAACATGGTCATCCAGTAGCCTTTTTATTTCAGATCAAATGGTTACCCAAGCTACTTGGTTATGACTATGAGATTGTGTATAAAAAGGGTAGTGAGAACATTGTTGTTGATGCATTATCAAGATCTCATAATCCTTGTCTAAAATCTTTGGTACTTAGTGATATCTCAAATGATTTTTTACATAGGATTTAAGCTAGTTGGGAGACTGATACTAGTGTGCAACAAGTAATCAACATAGTTAAAGATGGCCCAGTGACAGAATCCAAATTTAGATGGAATGATGGTTAATTAAGAAGGAATGGAAAGCTAGTTATTGGAGCAGACCTTCAGTTGAGACAAGAGTTGCTTAAATTCCATCATGATGAAGCTTTGGGTGGTCATTCAGGTGTAGAGGCTACTTATAAAAGATTGGAGGCTGCATTTTATTAGAAGGGAATGAAAAAGATAGTTAAGGAATATGTGAGGGTGCACAATGTTTATCAGTGTCATAAGCCTGACTTAGCACCATATCCAGGATTATTGCAGCCTTAACCTATCCTCACTAAAGTTTGGACAGACATTTCTATGGATTTTATAGAAGGTTTACCAACTTCTTTAGGAAAACAGTCATTCTGGTGGTCATTGTTAGATTAAGCAAGTATAGGCATTTCATTTCTTTGTCTCATCTATTTAAAGCCACAAATTGCTCAAGTATTCCATAACTCAGTGTATAAACTACATGGACTACCCAAAACAATCACAAGTAACAGAGATAAGGTGTTCATAAGTACTTTTAGAAAGAGTTGTTTAAGAAGTTGGGAGTTACTTTACAGTTGTCCACTACTTTCATCCTTAAACAAATAGCCAGAAAGAAGTGGTTAATGGGTGCTTGAAATGTTATTTGAGATGCATGACTAGTGAACGGCCAAAGAAATAGGTGTAATAGCTGTCAGAATCTAAGTTCTGTTACAACACAAATTTTCGCACAACTATTAACACAACTCCTTTTGAGTCCGTGTATGGCCAAACACCACCAACACATGTGTCATATATGGCTGGAGACTCACATGTAGAAGCAGTTGATAGATATTTTGTTGCTATAGAGGAAGCAATTGCTTTACTACAGTTTCATTCAGAGAGGGAACAACACAAGATGAAGTAATTTGCAGACAAGCACCAAAGTGATAGGTCTTTTGTGTTGGGAGATTGGGTGTTACTTAAACTGCAACCACACAGGCAAGTCACCCTCAGGTTACACAAGCAACATAAGTTCTCTCCAAAGTTTTATGGCCCTTTTTAGATTCAAGCTAAGGTGGGAGTGGTAGCATATAAACTGTCTTTACCAAACACCAGCTCTGTGCACAATGTGTTTCATGTTTCTCAACTCAAAGCTTATAAAGGTCAACATACAGTTCGAATTACACTTCCTAATTGTACCAAGAAAGGCGTAATTACTACCATACTAGTTGCTGTGTTGGATAGGAAAATTGCTAAAGTCAGAATGTTGCAGTGGTCTATTGCTAGTACAATGGTCCAATGGGAACACAGATGATGCTACTTGGGAAGATGCTAAAGAGTTTCAGGCTAAGTATCTAGAGTTTCAAGCTGATTCTTGAGGATAAGAATGTTTTCAGGGAAGATGGACTGATATGAGCTCAAGTCTTAAGAAAAGTCAAACAAGAAAGTCATCTATTTTGGCGGGAAAAGTAGTTATTCACCCCAACCCATCCTTTAATCCTATAAATACCCGAATTGTATTCATTTTCATTTAGCTATTAATTTGTATTGTTCTTGTAACAAAATTATCTCTCTATAATTCATCAATCCAATGACAGACCTTTAACCAAATTGTGTCCTGATTTCTGTTTCTTATTTGTATGAAATCGTGGCCTTTTTGTGTTGCATTACTCCTATTCCGGGTGTTTGTTTTAGCTTATATAATGTAAGCTTATTTCGACTTATATAACATAAGCCTTAATTTTTTTACTTATTTCGAGACTTGTGAACTTATACAAGTTTCTTATAATATATTAAACATATATAAGCCAAAAAGTCTCAAATAAGCTTAATATCATATTCGCATATTCATAGTCATTATTTAATACTAGTACTCTTCGTGATATCCGTTCATAGTGTATAGAAATTGGTTCTTTGCTTCAATCGGGCTTAGATCTTTAATCTATTCCTTTTCGTCATATTCTTCGATAGTTATAAACATTTAAAGCCATTTAATTTACTGAATTTTATAGTACATATCAATAAAAAAACTCGTATGTTATGAGTTCTATAATCGAAAAATACATCTCAATTGAATTCTTCAACAACCATGATATTATTGAGAAATCAACTGCAACACAAACTTTTATGCATTTAAACAACTTTTATACGTGATTATATTGTTGTAATTTCATCACACACTGTTACGACTAATTATTTTGTTAGTATATTAGTATACAAGTACATAATTTAGGCTTTCTTTTGAAAAGACCATTTTTTTGTATAAAGTCCAGGCTTTCGGGGTTTTTTAGGGTTTTTACGCTTTATGGCAGGCTTTTTCGAGCTTTTGGCTTAGCGCAGTCCGCTAATCCGGTCCGGATGAGGCCTGGACCGAACTGGCTTTGGTAAATATAAGGACCATTTAGGCATGTTGGGGCGGGTCGGGCTTTAGTCTGATCTTTTTTCACGCTATACTTTTTCGTGTTTTTGCCAGGCTTGGCTAAGCCCAGGATCTGTGCACCTTTAGTGCCGAGTGATAATGATGTTAATTGAATTACATAAAAGATTGTAGATGATTTACATTTGACCTTTATATATTTGACTAACTGTATATATGGTAAAAGGGATGTGTTGGTGTTGGTGTTATATTGATGTGACAACATTTTTTTGATGTTACGTTGTTATGAAACTTAGCCTTCTAACACGCGAATAAGAAAACAAATTTACAAAGCAGTCCCTTATATTATTCCGCATATTACAAAAATGACCTTATACTTTTAACTATCTACACCTTTTCCATATAACAATGATTATTTATCAAATCTGCATATCACATATCTATCGATTCTTTTGGGAAAAATATACCATAGAAAAGCTCGTCGAATTGAGAACCAAACAAGCCTGATATTGGAGTTTTTCTAGACATGTGCTTTTATAAATATGTTAAATTTAATACACATTTGAAATAATTTTTTATCGAATTAGTTCTCGAGGTTATGCATTCTTCACTTTTTTGCAACAGTAGCTATTGACGTGAAATTTTTTTTCGCATTATCAGACGTTCATCTTGCACCTTCCGCCACAAAACGCGAGCTATATATTTCGTTTTATTAAACTACTTACGGAACAAAAATAACTACAAGCTGAACTTATTCGCAACTAAAGCACGCACAACTTTTTAAAAAGAGAGACATCTTTTTCTACAAATAATTGAAGAATAATCACAAAATATATTAATCCAAAAAATGAATTGGTGCATATTTCTGTCATGATTAATCCACTTACACATGGCATGAATATATGTAACAACAAACTAAGAGAAAGAACAAGCAGAAAAATACATATAATCACTTTTATGGAAGACCAATAATAGAATTAGATAAAAAGTTTGCATTTGGACACATCTATGAAAAATCTAACATTCATTCCTACTGAATGTCTGCGTGTATCGCACGGGTCTGAATGTATCGTATAACTATAAGGTCGTGTATGGCTAATAGACAAACCTCAAGAGTAGGGTTGCCTTTGCTGTCGAAGATCTGACGTGCCCAAACCGACTTGATAGTGGTAGCCATCTTCTTAACTCTCTGGGTGCAGTTAGATGGAAAATATGTGTGTGTGAGCTGAGGTTGTTTTAACAAGAAATAAAGAATGAGGTGAGGATAATATTGACATAGATGATAAAGGTTTTTTGTGACGTGTTTTATTCCCATGAATTCTTCTAAAACTCAATTTGGCACTTTCTATTAACCGAATCACATTCGTCAGATCATCTTTCTTTTTACAACAAACAAAATAATAGATTTCGGATGCTTATAACTATTCGAAGACGTAAAATAGATCGATTGTTGCAACATACGTTCAGAGCTTTTAGGTTTTGTAACTCATTCAAGCGCGATGTTTCTCCTAAAGCACAATCTACAGGAATTTGTTCATGTTATAAATGTATTTAAAGAATTTTGAATCTTGGTGTTGTGCTGTATAAGCGTAGCTACACGTACTTTTGCAGTTCGAACGAACAAAATTGGTACGCTCCATATTGATACAATTCTAACTGAGCAGGTTCTATGCATCAAAAACACACATGCTGACTTATAGATCGACAGAGAGATCCTCCTCTAGTACAAATTATATTAACGAGTGATTGAAATCGCATAAAGCTGTACCTAAGAAACTAGCAGATTCAGAGAAAATAACGGACATTGAATGGATATCATGAGAAAGCACAGATTCAGGTTTTGACAGTTAGGTTGAACATTGAGTTAAAATTTATGTGATCAATCATGCAAACAACTACTGTTTCCGTCTCATTTAATTCGCCTCGTTACTATTTTAGTTTGTCCCAAAGATTACAAGGGTTTTTCCCGTCTTTGAGTACATGAAATCGTTTATAGAAATCATTCACGCATTTTTTGTTCTAGCATATCATGAGATAGCACTAGTCATACCTCCTATGAGGTCATACCAGCTTATGCTTATGTTTGGGGCTGGCAATAGTACCGATCCTGATTTATATGGAGACTCGAATTTCGAGGTGAGCTTGTTATATAAGTCTGATGTTCGTTTTGTTTTTCAATCGATTTTTAACCGACTCTTATCCGCATCTTCAAAAATTTCTTCAGTATCACAAACACATCTATCTATGATTTAAATGATATCAGAATTATTCTGGTATACAAAATCTGTAATATCATCTTCGTAATATTGGGGTCATTAAAATGCATCAGGTCGCACTCACCCCCTTAAATTATATATCTCACTCTTTATAAACCCATATTCTGCATTATTGCTCTGATCATATTATTTCTGATAATTTTAAGTTAAGAAATGAGGATTGAAGAAAATCATTTTGTGTTTGCTTATTATGTTACTGGTCATGGTTTTGGTCATGCTACTCGTGTTGTTGAGGTAACTTTCTTTTACTTGTTTTTTTATATATGACCACGTGTCTATTAGCGGATAATTATGGCCCGTCCCGGTTTGTGGGTTTAGGGTCCATTAGGGTTTGATGTATTGTACTCTATATATTGATTGTACAAGACATCAAACCCTAATGGACCCTAAACCCACAAACCGGGCCGGGCCATAATTATCCGCTAATAGTGTCAATAAAAACATTAGTTGACGACCGATTTGAGGTTTAGTCCTGATAGAACTAGTGGTAAAAGGACTAAACCCGTTACTGGTCAAAATCACAGGGAAATGATCCATTAATTTTTTTTCGAAGTGACAAATTTCGTTAAATATGAAAAACCACCAGAGACGATTTATGCAATTAACTCTTATATCTATAAGACTAATGAGACAGAAATAGTCTTGGCAAGTATACATCCTATGCATGATATCATTAGTACAAAGCAGTAAACTTACAATTAGTGATAGTATTATTATATCTAGAGTTAATTGCATGAATCGTTCTTTTGGTTTGTTGGGTTTGATGGAATTCGTTCTTTCGAAAAAAAATTAACGGATCATTTATGTGTGATTTTGACCCGTAACGGGTTTAGTCCTTTGACGGCTAGTGTGATACGACCCTCGCGGGTTGTATCGAGATGCACCACTTTTAGCGTGTGCTGGCTCCTTAAGAACTTGAGATGAGAAGACTAGACATTGTTTATTTCTTTAAACTTGATTGATTACATTCATAAGACCTTAAATACTAGTTTAGAAGATAAACATAAAAGACAAAAGATACTAAACAAATAAACATAAAACATAAACATATTTCCTAAAAATAGAAGATATTATTGTCGTAACATTCCTCGAATTCACCTTGCCCTCAAGGTGACGTCTTGAAAAACGCTCTTGATTCCCGGGTCCCAAATTTTGATATGTTTCCTATGCATTTGCAGAGTCTGTTCCAACTTGTTCTTTGGCTCGGGAAGTAATAATTCTTGAATTTCAACTTTACACTCCTTCCATTCAGATGTAACAGACCACATGCCCTTGTTAGGCCGCGATTCATCGATAGATTGCAATTCACCAACAACAACAGGTTGTGATTCACTAACCATAAGATGTAATGCATCAACCATTCGTGATTCACCAACCATTTGCGATTCACCAACCATTTGCGATTCACTAAGATTAGGTTGCGATTCGTCATCCACAAGTTGTGTTTGAACAACAACGGCCTGCTCTTTTTCTTTTTCCTTTTCTGCAATTGCTTCAAAACGAGCCTCAGAGATACGGGCTAAATAGAAAGCTTCTCCTAAAGTTGTAGGCCTTAACCTCAACAATTCCCGTTGCAACGACACTTTAAGGCCAGAGATATAAAAACATTTAAGCAAGTTTGTAGAGATCCCCGTTACCCGATTTGCAAGTATCACAAACTCACTTTGATATTCGGCCACGGTACCCATCTGCAGAAGTTTAGACAGTGCATATTTTGCGTCTTGATCGCTGCCGTCTGACGCCATAACTCGAGATCAGTAAAAAATAAAAAATAAATTTTTTTCACTGATGAACAGTAACTCGCCGATGAACAGTAATCTTCTGATGAACAGTACGCAATGAACAGTGCGATGAACAGTAATCTTTTTTTTTTTTTGGTTATTGGAAACCTAGATTAAAATCCCTCAACGAGTTGAGGGCTCTCGATGAAAGCACCAATTGATACGACCCTCGCGGGTTGTATCGGGATAGGGCACCACTTTATTAGCGTGTGCTGGCTCCTTAAGAACTTAAGATGAGAAGAATAGACATTGTTTATTTCTTTAAACTTGATTGATTACATTCATAAGACCTTAAATACTAGTTTAGAAGATAAACATAAAAGACAAAAGATATTAAACAGATAAACATAAAACATAAACATATTTCCTAAAAATAGAAGATATTATTGTCGTAACATAGTGTCAAGGGACCAAAATCGATACGAACTTGATACGGATTTATGGTCAAGGGATCAAAGCCGATACAGGTCAAAATGATGAGGAAATGATCCGTAAATGTTTTTTCAAAGGGACGAAATTTATTAAATCCGACAAACACAAGGACGATTTATGCATGCAATTAACTCTTATTTATATAAGACCAATAATGAGACTGAAATAGTATTGGCAAGGAGACATCGTATGCATGATATCATTGATGAACTATATATTTTGTTTTGAGCTCTATGTAGGTTGTTCGGCACCTGATCCTTGCTGGCCATGATGTGCATGTGGTGACTGGTGCACCAGACTTCATCTTTACTACCCAAATAGAATCTCCACGACTTTTTCTTCGGAAGGTGAGTTCGTAGCATGCTCTCGTAAATCAAAGGCAAAGATTGATAGATCTAATCTTTCGACTTATGTTGAGTGCGTTACATCCTGTTATATAGCTAGTGTTGGACTGTGGTGCTGTTCAAGCAGACGCTTTGACGGTGGATCGACTTGCATCCTTGGAAAAGGTTTGTCAAATTGTAACTAATTACACAATCTGAAAATAAATAATCAAATAATCAGTTGTTACAAAACGTAATTATGAAATATATTGTTTATTAATATCATTGTATGTCTTATTGTTAAATTAGTATTCCGAGACAGCTGTCGCACCTCGTGCTTCTATTTTGGCTACTGAAGTCGAGTGGCTGAACTCTATCAAGGCAGACTTAGTGGTAATAATCTTCTTTGCATTATTTGTAAATTTGTTAAAAAACCATCTATTGTTGTGAATATATATCAATATTACAGCATTTTAGAGTGTCAATATGGTAAGAAGTGTCATGTGTGAAGAATGTCTTGTGGAAATTAGAAGGGAGTTAAATAGTTTATACATTAAGTTTACGTTTTAAAGTCTTTGCTTTGAAAACTATAAGATGGACAGAGTGAGAACAATCAAATCATAACATCAAGAGTTTATATTTGTTCGGCTAAGAAGCTCTTCTTCGTCCAAATTCACTCATCGAGTGTCTTACTTGAGATTTCGCTATTTTAACAAGCTCACATCAAGGTGGAGAAAATCGTACACTTCGCTTACTATGATTTCCGACACTTAGCTTAAATGCCTAGTTTTAGCTATAACCAATTTGAGGACTAAAGTACTAGCCAACACACAAATCACACTTCGAAATATCACACACTCCGGATCTACACAATTACACAAGATTAAGTATATGAATAGTTGGATCTAAAAAAGATCACAAAGACACACAAATATCTAAGGCTAATGACTTAAAAATGTATATAACTTGACATTTTTTTGCGTTATGTGTACCCATCTTTTTTCTTTTTCATTATGGTCATCAAACTTTCAAAAGTCGGTCATTGTGTGTATTTTGTCACTATTTTATCATGTAAAATGACCATTTTACCCTTCAAAATTTCGAATAAGTAAGGGTAAAACAGTCACAATACACAGAATGATCGACTTTTGAAAGTTTGCTGACCATAATAGGAAACAAAAAAGATGGCTACACAAAATGCAAAAAAGTGTCAAGTTAGATGCATTTTTAGGTCATTTGACCTAACATCTACAACATCTCGGTTCTTGGCGAGTGTTTTGCTATTTGTAGTTGAGTAAGAGGAAGATTGTATCAATTTTTTAAACAAGATTAAACAAGTATATGATCAAGGATCAGAAAGAATAAGAAATACATGAGAATACTAGAAATTACAGAACTTAGATAGTGAAAATGGTCCACTATTTATAGACAAGAGAAAGGGGCGTGTCAGCTCGCGGCAGTCCCGTAAACACTGTTAGATTGATAAATAGGCCCAAGCCCGTTTTCAGGTTTAGGTCTATGGAGTTTTAATATTATAAATTATCTATCAATAAATTAGAACACGCGCGGGTTTTAATGTAGTCTTACATGGTATTATGAGCGGGTGACGTAGGCAGCTGCCACCTCCCCTAACCCTAAAACCTTTAACATAAAAATATTTTTAAACCTATATATGTTGATCACTTTTTTATTTTCTCTCTGCTTTCCTGCTACTTCGATTCAACAACCCTAGAAGTTTCGATCTGTTGAACCATTCCTAAAAGATAACTTCCTCCATTCGTCCCAAACTATTGTCCCCGGATAGAAAACACTCAGTTTTAGAAAAATACATTTATTACAGAATTCTCTCTTACTTTTTAACATAATGACACTTTTACCTTTATCTAATTAATTAAGGTATTTTTTAAAGTTTGTAATAAGATTTTCAAGCAAGGGTAATATAGTAAACTTAATCAAACTTTCCTATCTATTTAAAGTATGGGACAATAATTTTGGCACGTTAAACAAAAGAGGGTCTATAAATTTGGGACTAAGGTAGTAACTTTTTTGTTCTATCTTCTTGTGTTGGTTACTTTTGCTAAGGTCACAAATCTAACCAATTGTATACTTGGTTGGATGTTTGTATTAAGGTTACAAAACCACATAATTAGAGAGTAGGAAAAGGAATCTAATGTTGTAGAGTGCTTTGTCCATGATGTTTTCAAAATGGAGGTTGGAGTTTTGTTCATCGGTTGTTTTTTATTGGGTAAATTTTTTATTATGTTTTATTTTATTTGTTGTTTTATACTTCAGTCCAAATTTTGCGATTTAGCCGCTCGAACTAGTGTCTGAGTGGTGAGTGGTGTGTGTGTGTGTTTGTTTGGGGGGAGGTGTTGCTATAGGCCCAAGCCCAAGCCCGTTTTGTAGGTTTTGATCTCTAGGATTTTGATATTCTAAGTTGGTGATAAATAAAATATAACACCCACAGGTTTCAATGTAGTCTTACAAAACATGTGGCGGTCCCATATATATTTGGGATCCCTAAGCCTGTAGGGGGAGGGGTAGATTGGTAAATAAGCTCGAACCCATTTGTGAGTTTCGATCTGACAAACATGTGGCGGTCCCATATATATTTGGGACCGCTAAGCATGTATGGCCGATCCTTAACTTGTGATTTAGTGGGGAACTAGCCGTTATTTGCAGGGGAGCATTCTCTTAAATATATAAAAATACAGTGTATAATTATACTTAGTTAAAAATTTTTTTGTCACATTTTAAGGAATCTAAAGAAGGTATCATTGATAATGATGAAACGAGTTTAATGATTTGTTTATACATAGTTTAAGTGATTAATGTATAAAAAGAAATGTACGGTTAATAACTTGTACACGTTTATTTTTTACATGAACCTTTTTTACATTTTGTTATCATCAAAACTTAGAGAGGTCAAAAACTATGAATCGTGTTTTTAAATATTATTTGCACTAACATGTCGGATGGAACAGGTATCAGATGTTGTTCCACTTGCATGTCGTGCAGCAGCTGATGCCGGTATACTTTCAGTTTGTGTAACGAATTTCAGTTGGGACTTTATTTATGCGGATTATGTGATGGCTGCTGGATATCATCATAGATCTATAGTTTGGCAGGTACTGTTTTTTCCGACTTCTGGGTGATATAACCTATTATTTGAAGTGTCCGACATAAACTTGTTCGTGACTCATTGGTAATTAATATACAGATTGCTGAAGACTATTCACATTGTGAATTCTTAATTCGTTTACCAGGATACTGCCCAAGTATGTTGGTATTCTTCATTTCCTGATATAATTCTTAGAATATGTTATATATAGTTACTAGGATATACAGTAACTAATTTACTTCTGTTGGATATTATCCTCTGCAGTGCCTGCTTTTAGGGACGTGATTGATGTACCTTTGGTAGTCCGGAGGCTGCACAAATCACGCAAGGAGGTTTGTAACATTCTATCGAATTGTTTTGTTTGCTTTAGCTATTTCAATGCTATATACATAGTTTCTCTTATCCTAATTAGCAGGTGAGGAGTGAAATGGGAATTAGTGAGGATGTGAAGGTCGTTATACTCAATTTTGGTGGACACGTAAGTTAATGGTTAATTTTCATGTCAAATATGTGCATAATTTTGGATAAGTTGTGGTATTTTTTTTTCTTCTTTGTATCTTATAAGTAAAAGCCTATGAAAATTTGCAGCCAGCGGGTTGGATGTTAAAAGAGGACTACTTGCCTCCTGGTTGGCTATGCCTGGTATGTTCGCTTATTCAATATTCATGTATATTCTATATGGTGATCTAAGGGGTGGCAATTATAATCTGTTTTATTTATAAATTGGTTGATTTGGTTTATGCTTTATTTACAACTGGTAAATAGAATCGGTTTGCTAAAATAGAATTGGTTTGCTAAAATAGAATCGGTGTCTGCAAATGACCCGATATGGCTTATTTGACCCGTACGTACCAAAAATACCCGTTTTAACATGGACATGTACACCTACTACCCAACCCCCTTACAACCTCTAGTTTAATTGATGGAAGAATATTGATGTAGCACAAACAACTTAAAATTTGAATGTATATCAGGTTTGTGGGGCATTTGAACAGGAGCTCCCTCCAAATTTTATAAAGCTTCCTAGAGATGTGTACACCCCTGATGTTATGGCCGCCTCAGATTGTATGATTGGTTAGTGATACGGTGGTTATTCTTAAGTTTTGGTACTTGTCGTCACGCTTTTTGGTTCATTATGTGTGTGTTATTTCAGGAAAAATTGGATATGGAACTGTTAGTGAAGCCTTGGCCTACAAATTACCTTTTGTATTTATTCGCAGAGATTATTTCAACGAGGAACCATTTTTGAGAAATATGCTTGAGGTATTATCTGTTCCAGTGTCTGCAATTCGTAACGTATAATATAGAAGTAGCAAGATAGTCTGGTTGGATTGAAATCGGTCACCTTATGATCCTAGACCCGTTTCTTTTTAAGTAGTATTTCTTTTCCAATTTGACCTTTTTAAGATGAAACACAAACCAAATCGACCATTCTATGAATAAATAGGTTGAAAATTTTTCCATCCAACATTATAAATAAGTGAACTAAAGCTTTTCCTCAGTATTATCAAGGCGGTGTTGAGATGATAAGCAGTGATTTTTTCACGGGTCATTGGAGGCCATACCTTGAACTCGCGACAAGTTTGAAACCTAGCTATGATGGTGCGGTTAATGGTGGTCAGGTATATTCCCTTTATTATAATTATAAAAATTATTTGATCAAAAGTATTCTTCTTCTTCATATAAGGTCTTGTTAACCCGTATTTTCAGGTCGCAGCTCGTATTTTGCAAGAGACAGCTAATGGAAAGAATTACGCATCAGATAAAGTGCATAGATCACAATTACAAAGAGTTCCCGATGGAGATATTAGTATCCCTGAATGGTACGCAAGTGCTGCAAATGAACTTGGTCTGCGTACGGGCTCAGATTCAGTTGGCTTACTCGAGAATTCGTGAGTTTTTTTTTTTTACTTTTCATCCTGTTAACTAAAGTGTGTTATTGAACATTATTATTAACATAGCTAATGCATTTTCATATGTTTAGGGACGCTGGGGATTTTGAAATGGTTCATGGAGATGGCATGGGTCTTCAAAGCCGTCCTGGTGACCTCTCCCGTATCGGAAACCTTTCGGAAACAGGAAATGCCTTGAAACGGCAGACTCGTTTCTGGAAAATAGGAAACGTTTCACTACGACTGGAAAGGCCAGGTGTTGAGAAGAAACTGTTCGGGAAACGTTTCATGGCAAAAAAGATCACGTTTCCTACCCGTTCGGCCTTGAACGTCTGGAGGGGGCATCAAATAATTGGTGTTTAATTTGAAGTATGTTAAACTCTTCCGGCGAGAATGGTGGAATAATATGGCGAGAAACAAGATGAAGTGGTAAATAAAACTCTATGTAATGTGACCTGTGTTACTTGTATTTTCCTGTACCAAATGGAAATAAAATGTTATGATCCCACATCGGCCATGTATGGGAATGGTTGGTGGTTTATAATGTCCAGGTGTCCCCTCCTCAAACATTCCCATACATTATAAACCACCAACCATTCCCATACATGGCCGATGTGGGATCATAACATAAAACTATATGTTTGCCAAACCTTTATTGATGGCAATTAAACAATATATATAAAATACACGGCCTATTTGTCAATAAATAGGCCCAAGCCCGGTTTGTGGGCTTAGGGTTCGTTAAAGCTTCATTATGTAATCTCCTATGCCGTTATAGTTAGTTTAATTATTTGTTATTTTATGGTCATCATTGGTATAACGTGTTAACCAGTCGACCTACGTTACTCTTTAATTGTCGATCGTTGGTATAAAGTGTTAACCAGTCGACCTATGTTATTGTTTAATTGTTGATCCTTGGTATAAAGTGTTAACTGATCGACTAAAGTTATGCTCTTGTGACGTTAATGCTTTTGAATCGCATATCTTGTCTTGTAACCAATTGCTAGAAACTTGTCGGTTGATTGGAGCACGAATTCAAGTTGTCACCTCGTGACGTCTTGGGACACCCACTTTTGAAATGCGACTGATTAATTTCTGATTATTCTTCTCGTTACTCCATATGATTTTAAAGAACCATACCGCCAGGCCCGGATTTGAAATGTCGATTTAGCATATGCTAGTTCCATCTCTGCTCATTTTAAAAAAAGTCAGACACATTTGAATATGATTTAATACTGTACATTACGTTACCTAATTCACTTTCAAAGGTTTTATTTTATCTTCATCACAATCACTCGATGAGGTCATCAAACTAACTTACCAACAGAAACAATAGGAGTCGAATTCGAAACAATCAAGGCATCGAAAAGAATCAAGTGATCATCCATTTTTCTTTTCATTAATTTTAATCAGGTGATTTTGTTCCATACATATTATTCTCCATTTAGAAGTTATATTATTCCATACGAGAAAAGTTATTTTGGAGCCTTGTTTTTTGGTGGAAACCAAGGGACAAATCCCCACCCTTCATTTAGCTTTGATCTAAGGGTGGAGATTAATCTAAGATTTAATTGGTTAATCCTATTTTCTTGTCCCAATGTATATACCAGCTATTTTTTCCAACTAACTTTTATCACTCATTTTTCACACACACAATAACGTGCCCAATTCATCATTCCCAAATTCAAAATCAACTAATCAAACTCTAACCTAATTCAATTAATCAAATCGAAATCGAGAGAAGGTTGAAGCTTGCTAACTTAATCTGGGCCGACTAAGGAGCGTTCTGGTGGGTGGAGAATTTGGTCGGAGTTCCAATCGTTGGTTACGGTGATGATTGGAGGCGGTAACGTGGTGGCTGGAGGTCGCCGGTGGTCTTGTGGGTGGAGAATTTGGTTGGAGTTCCAATCGGTGGTTACGGTGATGATTGGAGGCGGTAACGTGGTGGCTGGAGGTCGCCGGTGGTGGGATACACTTTTATTGAGAATGGATTTCGTCATTGTGGTAACCTTTATGAAGCACGTGAGTTGTTGAGAAAAGTTGGTGAGGTAGACGGATGTTCACCGGATGTAGTGTCGCTACACGTTAACTGTGTAATATCATCAGTGATATTTTATCACCGGTGATACTTTTATTGTTTTTATCACTAGTGAAGTATCACTAGTAATAAACCAATAAAATATCACCTTACTGTGTAATATCATCAGTGATAATTTATCACCGGTGATATTTTTATTGTTTTATCACTAGTGAAGTATCACTAGTAATAAACCAATGAAATATCACGTTACTGTGTAATATCATCGATGATATTTTATCACCGGTGATATTTTTATTGTTTTATCACTAGTAATAAACCAATGAAATATCACGTTACTATATCACCGTTGATATTTTTATTGTTTTATCACAATAAACTAATAAAATATCACGTTACTGTGTAATATCACCGGTGATATATTATTGTTTTATCACTAGTGAAGTATCACTAATAATAAACCAATGAAATATCATGTTACTGTGTAATATCACCGGTGATATTTTATCATCAGTGATATTTTTGTTGTTTTATCACTAGTAATAAACCAATGGTACTGGGATGGAAGGTGGGGTTGGTCTGAACTGCTGAGGGTGACCCATCTGCTGCTGCTATTGTGACCACCTACCTTCATCAGATTTCAAAGCACTTTCAACTTCAATTCTTCTTTTAGGCGTTTCATCAAACACCTTATCATCACCAATCAGCGTTATGAATCGGTTCGTTTTTAATTGATTTTTTTCAGGGATCGGTTGATTTAACCATCATCGGTAATATTTATGAATTGGTTGGTTTTGAATCTTTTTTTTCGAGATGGGTTGTGCTTCGATTGTTCCATTTATGTGTTTTTTTAAGATTTTGATCGGGTTTTTAAGGTTACGGTTTGATTTGATTTAAAGAGATAAATGAGAGCTTTTTGATTGTTTAGAGAGAGAGAGAGAACGTTTGATCTGGATCTGGATCTAAAAATGACTGTTGTTAAAACTTATTAAAGTTTTTAGTTTCAGTCCCTTATAAGAAGTTTCAAAGTTTGGCAGTTTTAGCCCCTCCGTGTTTTTAATCATTTGATCTGGTCCTTGATAATGGATGGTCCAGATCTGTCCCTTGGATTCCACCAAAATACAAGGTTCTTTAATAACCGGACTCTATTCCATACTTATTATTCTTGTTTTAGTAGATAGAGTAGAATATAGTGAGTCAAGAGAGGCAAAACGGGTTACCGATCGTGAGTATTGAAAGTAGTTTTTTTTAGCAAATGTTGATTATGATAAGATAATTGATGTTTGTGCTTCAACAAACACACGAAAACATCGTTTTAGGTGATTCATATTGAACTTGTTATTCAAAGTTATCTCCGCATATTGTAACATTTATTTTATGAATAAAAGTCGGCGTGGGGCATATTTCATTCGTCTTGCTCAGAGCATCCGAAATCTGAGGACCGACCCTGCATACCACCAAGGAGACTCCTTCTCAATGTAACTTCTGATTTGATCTAATATCGTGTTTTGTGCTGGCGATGCATTAGTAGGATAATGTATAATTATCTTGTTGAAATGAATTGAGACACCTCTTCACTAGAATAAGGAACATTATAAATCTCCGAATTATAAGTTTTAATTCTTATATACATGGATTCGGATGTCTTTGGATGTAACTAATGAATTGTTACTGAGTGGGCTTAAGTGTATGTCATTCGTACGGAAAACTCTCTTTCGAATCACAATTCTTTTGTACGAGTCATTGTTTGTCTTCGTTATTCTAATAGTCATCGTTACTATCCCTCTACAAATGCGTGTTCAAGGTTCTTTCGATTTGTTTATATGGATCATTCGGAATGTGTATCAATACTCAAGCCGAGGACACTAAGGAAGGGAAACATGAAGGATGAAAAACCTGCGAGTAACGGATACGTCTTTTGAGACTCGTTTTGACGGAACCAGATGATCTCCAATTCGTCCTTGGTAAGAAAAGACTATCTTTTATGTTGGTTTCTAGGGCTAATTGGGATGTCTTTCTTTCTTTCGGGTTGGTTAGTTAGGAGGTTCATATTTTGTTACTTTTAAACAAGTTTTACAACTCAGATGGAAATATTTTCCAGTATAGGTCACTTCGGTGTAGTTATGAATAACATTCGACGGGCAACATGAATTTGTGTTAGTTCAATCTACTACTACTACTGTTTGCCGTTACTGCTAACTATGCCAAACATACGTTATCAAACACATTCATAAAACATATAAGCACTGCTAATATTTTACAGGTACCAGGCAAAGGGCTTGTGTTCCAGCGATACCCCATAACGTGCGAAAAGCTTCTCAATTAAATTCTTAAAAACCGCCGTTCTTAAAAAAAATTAAAAAATCTGGGTACTGTTTTCATAGATACCAAAAACAGAAAATCTAATTAAAGGACCAAATAGGAGTGAGTTAATGCCCTCAAAAAAGAAAATAAAAAACAGATTCCAAATATGGTGAGTCACAGATAATTTGATAGAGAAAGACGTTGAAATGTGTGTACAGGATCATTTAAAGCGAAAGGTTTGTTATCGAGTTTGATTTAGGCCAATAGTCGAACCTGTCGCATGCATTGGGTAGATTGAGGATTGGGTTTAAGTGGGTGTGTAAATTTTAAAGATTGTTAATGGGGTGGCAGGCATATTTTGTTTGAAATTCGCATTATCTTTTATTTCAACCTGACAAAAGTGTAGATCAAACAGATAACGAGTTTGATATAGAAAATAGGTTTAGACGTAAACAGTTTCAAGATATCGCAGCAGATTAAGCCTCTGCATCTCATCAAGCGAGTACAGAAAAAGCGGTTCAGGATGTGTATATACTAGCTAACTAAGGTGACGGTTTTTATCATTACGGACTAATTTTTTTTATATCAGGTCATATGAGTAATATAAAATATAAGAATATAGTTTTTATAATCATGTTCAGCACCAGTCATTAACCCTAAGCACATTACTGGACCAAGCCTGAAAGTCACAGGTTTATGAAGTTTATCTTACTCGAATGCTTTGGAAATGCCTGAAATTGGAAGCAAGTGCAACTATAATGTTAAACATACCCAAAATAGTCGAGAACATCAGCAACCTGGTCGGCTAAGTCATCAGCTAATAACTCCGAATCATCATATGACATTGGACTTGTATATTTTGGCTGAATAGCTTTTTGAATGATTATGAGTGTTTAGCTTTTAGCGTTTAGAATATAATGGTTGTTTGGTAATGACTAATGGGCACCTAGCATATAGCGTTTAGTATTACAAGATCTTTTGCCAAAAGTGTTTAGTGTTTTGTTTTTTTTTAAAACACAACTAATGATATGTTACTTTTTTTTGGGAAAAAAAGAAAAGAAATACTACCATTGCTAACAGGTAACTACTACTGTTTGCTTTGTCGTAACTTCTAACTACTAGTTTTGCCAAACACACGTTATCAAATGCTTTCATAAAACATATAAGTACTACTAATATTTTCAGGTATAAGCCAAAGGGCTTGTGTTCCAGCGATACCCTATAACATGTGAAAAGCTTCTCAACTAAATGGTTAAAACCCGCCGTCTTGAAAATATATTAAAAAATCAGGCACAGTTTTCTTAGATACTAAATATAGACAATCTAATTAAAGGACCAAATAGGAGTATATGAGAGTCAGGAACGGGTTAAAGCCCTCCAAAAAGAAAAGGAAACAAAGATTCCAGATCTGGGTGACTTACAGAGTACTCGCTAACAATTTGATAGAAAAAAACGTGGCATTAGAACACGTGGAAATGTGGGTATAGGAGCATTCAAAGCGAAAGGTTTGTTATCAAGCTTGATTTAGGCAAATGGTCGAACCTGTGCCATGCGTTGGATATATTGAGGATTGGGTTTAAGTGGATGTGTAAATTTTAAAGATTGTTAATGTGGTGGCAGGCATATTTTGTTTCAAATTCGCATTATCTTTTCTTTCAGCCTGACAAAAATGTCGCTCAAGCAGATAATGACTTTCACGATATTGCAGCAGATTAAGCCTCTGCATCGCATCAAGCGACTGCAGCTAAATTGGTTCAGCATGAGTATATAGTAACTAACTAAGGTGACAGTTTTATTATCATTAACGGACTGATTTTTTTTTATCTCAGGTCAAGTGGCTAGGAATCTAGTCCAACCCATTAGACCCGCCCATTTTGACACCTCTATATTTTCCCTTACTACCATTGCTCACTAACTAATAGTTTTGTGTTATCAAACGCTTTCATAAAACATATAAGTAGTGCTAATATTTTCAGGTACCGGCCTAAGGGCTTGTCTTCCAGCGATACCCCATAGCGTGTGAAAAGCTTTTCAACTAAATGGTTAAAAACCGTCGTTCTTAAAAAAAATCGGGTACTTTTTTCATAGCAGTAAAAATGGACCAAATAGTATAGGAGTAAATCTGAGTTAAATCCCTGAGTGAGTTACAGACTACTCACCCACAATTTGATAGAAAAAGACGTGGCATTAGAACACGTGGAAATGTGTGTACAGTAGCATTCAAAGCGAAAGATTTGTTATCAAGCTTGATTTAGGCAAATGATCGAACCTGTGCCATGCATTGGATTTATTGAGGATTGAGTTTAAGTGGACATGTAAATTTTAAAGATTGTTAATGGGGTGGCAGGCATATTTTGTTTCGAATTCGCCTTATCTTTCTTTCAACCTTACAAAATAGTAGAAATTATCTTCCTAGTTTCTTGGGAAGATATTAATGAGAATTTGTGAGTTATGTGGTTCACTATGTATAACACGTTCATAAATAGTGATGGAATTAAGATAGATAGTTTAGTTTGAACATTAACTGTCGTTTAGTTTGCTGTAGTTGTAATTTGACATTATTTTGGTTGATTGGTTTGAAGAATTGAGAGAATTGTGATTCAAATTATAGAAGCTTGTCGTTAGATTCTGAATTACAATTACCATTTATTCACATCACAACTGAATCAGGTTATAATTACAATTCATTTGACAAAGTGTTTCTGGACACCCGTTTCAACCTCTAGCTCAACTTGTCCTTTAAAAATCTAGTCCAACCCATTAGACCTGCCCGTTTGACACCTCTATATTTTCCCGTTGCAGTAGAAAAATAGTACTATGATCACTCACTCTTCTACATGACTGAACCATGTCTGAGTCTGGACTCTGGAACTATAGTACCTCCACCAACTTCATGTCATTTGACACAAACTTAGTTTCAAGAATCCAGTTGTCGAGTACAAATTGTCAGTATCGTCAATAAAAAGATTTACACCTTGCCAGACCACACATTCCATATTAATATCACACGTTTGAGAAACTAACTAGCAAAATCTATACGGATTCATTGGCCTTGTGGTGTTAAAATGAAAAGGGTATCGAGAAACTAACTTTGTCAGACAACCATTCTGACCAAGAAGGTGTTTTACATAATGTAGAATTGGAAAATCATTACTGTTTCACTAACATTCGATTTGTTTGTGTTGTTGGTTAATCCTGGAGAGTACTTTTATAAGGGTTAAAATTTTGTTGCCAGAAAAGAACACACATACAGTTACCGGTGCAAATCAGTTAAAAGTGTGTAGTTTTTTTTTTGGTTATTCTCATCATGGTATTGCTTCTTGAAATGTTTTTAATGTACTACTGATGATTTTCAATTCGTCTTTGGTACGTAAGAAAAGACTGTATCTATTATCTTTGAATGCGAATCTGATCCAACCAATCACATTATCTTTTTCGACAAGTGTACAGGGAGCAATGTTTGTCCATTTTTGGCCAGTTACATGTAATCCTAATAACTCTTAATAGGCACTTTGCGCTACTCAATACTCATTCATTTTGAGAGAAAAAAAATGAAGAATAAACCATCATCAGATTCCTTGGAAGAAATTTTACGAAACTCATGGTACAGATTAAGGTTATCAGTACGTAGGGTACCAATATGGGACGCCATAGTTTTAACAGCAGCATGCCCTGAACAAGCTGCTCTTTATGAATGGCAGCTTCAAAAAGCTCGGCGCATGGGTAGGATTGCTGATTCAACTTTGACTCTGGCTGTACCTGACCCTGATGGTAAACGTATTGGCTCTGGTGCTTCTACTTTAAACGCTATTCGAGCTTTAGCTTATCATTACAATCACCAGGTATTATTATTAGCTTTTACACTTTATTCTAATTGTAAATTTTATGTATTTCTTAATTATTTCTGCCATGTTTTCAAGTACTTTTCCAAGGTATGTACACCATTCATGGTGTTTTTTTATGTTTAATCAAATTCCGATGTTTGATTCTAGCAGTTGACTTTAATGTGATAACGTCTATGATCAGCAGGTAGCAAACAGCTGCAGTGATGGATCTTCAACTGAAAATGAAGTATCTAGCTCGATCATTAACTTTTTAAAGAAAAAACACATATTACTGCTTCATGCAGCTGGTGACTCTAAGAGAGTTCCGTGGGCACATCCCATGGGGAAAGTCTTCTTGCCACTTCCATATCTGGCAGCGGATGACCCTGACGGACCCGTACCCTTGCTCTTTGATCATTTACTAGCAATATCTTCTTGTGCCCGGAAAGCTTACAACAATCAAGGTAACTGGTGCTCGTCATCATTCCTAGAGCAATATTATAGGTTTCCTTTAGAGTTGCAAGCTTAATTTTGGTTAGATAAGTATGCATCTAGCAGTATTTGGGTCAATTTGTGTGTTTACTTGATTCTTTTTTAATAGGTTACTCTTTTAGAAATTTCCAAATAATAATTACCAAGTGGGCCGACAATAGCAGTTGAGCTCATCAGTCTTTAGGTTATGAGATCGATTCTCATAATTATGTGAGTCGTTATTATAAGTTACATGATTCATTAAGCTCAATTATAAGGCTCGCAATTGGTTTTAGTAGTTGCATATTTTAAGATATCTTGCATAATTACTTCCATTGCTCCAATGTTCGCATACCCCATTTCGACGTATATGCTACTTATATTAATTGGTTTTATAATTTTATTTCTACAGGTGGGCTGTTCATCATGACTGGTGATGCCCTTCCATGTTTTGATGCATCTGCTATGGTGCTTCCTGACGATATAGCCTGCATCATCACTGTACCTATCACTCTTGATGTTGCTTCAAACCATGGTGTTATTGTGGCATCGAAAACAGGCGATTCAGATAAAGTTTCTCCAGTTAGCCCTGTTGCAAATCTACTTCAGAAACCTAGCGTAGAAGAGCTTAGTAAACACCATGCAATTCTAGATGATGGCAGGGCATTGCTCAATACTGGTACTATAGCAGTTAGAGGCAAAGCATGGGAAGATCTCATTGCACTTTCTTGTTTGAGCCAGCCGATGATCTCAGAGCTTCTGAATACTGGAAAAGAGGCAAGAATTGAACTCCTTATAGCCGGTCATCAATAACTAACTTTTTGATCCTCAATTATCATTTGATTATAACGAAACACTTGTTACGTTTCACTTTTCCAGATGAGTTTGTATGAAGATCTTGTAGCTGCTTGGGTACCTGCAAAACATGACTGGTTGCGGTCAAGACCTTTGGGCGAAGAACTTGTAAGGAGTTTGGGAAAACAGACCCTGTATAGCTATTGTGCTTGTACGGTGCTTGTTGTTTGCTGCCATAAATCTTTTCTTAGTATCATGACAATGAACCTACGTCATATTTCTGTTTACGAAAAAAAGAAATATCCTAAGATCTGATGAAGATTCTCATATAAAAAATGCAGATGACTTATTGTTCTTGGATTTTGGGACCTCGAGTGAAGTGCTAGATCATTTGAGTGGCACCGGTTCAAGAATTGTGGGCAGAAGGCATCTGTGTTCAATTCCTGCAACGACAATGTCTGATATTGCAGCATCTGCTGTTGTAGTTTCTAGTAAAATTTCACCTGGTGTGTCAATTGGGGAAGACTCTCTTGTATATGCCTCATCCATTTCAGATGGAATACAAATCGGTTCACTTTCTGTCGTTGTCGGTGTTACTATACCAGAATTAGATGATAAAACTACAAATGATCCGCATACGTTCGTCCTTCCTGACTGTCATTGTCTATGGGAGGTTCCTTTAACAGGATGCACCGAAAGGGTTATCCTGTATTGTGGTCTTTATGATAATCCCACAATCGCTGTATCAAAAGATGGTACTTTTTGTGGTAAACCATGGGAGAAGGTTCTAGATGACTTGGGTATTCTGGAAAACGACTTGTGGAGTACTCAAGAAAAGTGTTTGTGGAGTGCAAAAATTTTTCCGGTTCTTCCGTATCATGCAATGCTTAGACTAGCTAACTGGCTTATGGGGATAAAATACCATGACGAAAATTTGGGGTTTCGAAATTTATGGAGAATGTCACGACGTGTCAGTTTGGAGGAGTTGCATAGATCAATAGACTTCTCACAAATGTGCTTAATAGCTAGTAACCATCAAGCAGATCTTGCAGCTAAAATTGCTAGAGCTTCCCTTACTTACGGCTTGCTCGGGAGGAATTTGTCTCAGCTGTGTCAAGAAATTTCGCAGATGGAAGACTCGGGAGAGAAAATTTACGCAGAATTTCTGGCTTTGTGTCCAAATTTACAGGCACAAAACGGAAAGATTGTCCCTAAAAGCCGAACTTATCAGGTGCAGGCTGATCTTCTCAATGCATGTAGCAATCATGAAGAAGCAATGAATGTCGAGCGACAAGCATGGGCCGCCGTGGCTGATGAAACTGCTTCAGCAGTGAGATACGGCTTCAAAGGTAAGCACAATTCCATTTTGACTTTCCGAGCTCAAACTTAATCCTTGTCAACTGTGTATAATTAGGTTTCTGTCTTTGTTTCACAGAGAATCTCTTTCAGTCTTCCAGTCAAATAGCTGTTATAGAGCACGGGAAAAATAATGTCGGCGATCATGTGAATCAAACGTTCCACCACAAAAAGGTGAAAGTGGAGCTACCTGTTCGAGTTGACTTTGGTGGTAGTTGGAGTGATATGCCACCATGGATTTCAGAGCGTGTTGGGTGTGTCCTAAATATGGCAATAACTTTTGATGGTTCTCTACCCATAGGAACCGTGATAGAGACCACACAAACACCTGGAGTATACATCAGTGACGATTCCTCAGATGGGTTATATATCAGCGATTTATCCTCTATCACGGCCCCATTTGACAAAAATGACCGATTTCGCCTTGTCAAATCTGCTTTACTTGTTACAGGAATTGTCCATGACAAGGCCCTGATATCAACGGGTTTACTGGTAAAAACTTGGGCTCGTGTACCTCGTGGAAGTGGGCTAGGGACTTCTAGCATCTTAGCTGCAGCTGTTGTGAAAGGACTTCTTCGTATTTCCGATGGGGATGAAAGTAATGAAAATGTTTCTAGACTTATCTTAGTACTGGAACAGATAATGGGAACCGGAGGAGGGTGGCAGGATCAGATTGGTGGTCTATATCCTGGTATAAAGTGTACAACCAGTTTTCCAGGAACACCCTTGCGTCTTCAAGTCATGTCCCTTGCTGCTTCTCCTAGACTACTTACAGAGTTGGAAGAACGGCTGCTTGTCGTCTTTACTGGTCAGGTAAAGTGTACTTGTGATTTGCCTCTTAATCCCACATAATGATTCTTTGTTTTCCCATTAATTTGTTTGTATGCAGGTTCGTTTTGCACACCAAGTGATCCAAAAGGTGGTAACTCGTTACCTCCAAAGGGATTCCCTCCTTATATCAAGCATGAAACGTCTTGTTGAGCTGGCAAAAATAGGGAGGGAAGCTTTAATGAAAGGCAACATAGACGCGCTAGGAGACATAATGACAGAGACTAGAAGGTTGCACCAGGAAATTGACCCCAACTGCAGTAACGAGTTTATGGATAGCCTCTTTGCTTTTGCTGACCGCTATTGTTGTGGGTACAAGCATGCTGGGGCTGGGGGTGGAGGTTTTGTACTACTACTTGCCAAAAATGCCGAAAATGCCCAGCAATTGAAACAGGCCCTTGAAGAAAACGACGAGTTTGATGTTACTGTTTATAACTGGAACGTGTGTTTAGAAAACTTGTGAAACGGTATATTGTTTCATCTGTACGTAGATACCTCATATCCGTGCAGAAGCTTTGTACTGTAATATTGTAAACTTGTAAAATGTGATAACAAATAAGGGTGCTCTACCTTCGGGTAGGGGTATAATTGTCTACATCGTACTTTCTCATACTTCGTCGCAGAATTGATTAGGTATTGTTGTTGTTGGTAACAAATAAAGGATTTCACAGTATCATACTATCACATTGACATAAATAAGTTTAGAGACAAAAGGGAGAGATCGATCTCCACTTCCTGCAAAAAAAGGCCGAGATCCTGTAGAAGCAACCTCTTACCTGAGTTGAGTTGAGTTCAGTATTTATATAATCAATCCATTATACAAACATAATCATAGTCCTAAAATAAGCATACATTTTCATTTTCATGAGGCAATAAAGAGAGTTTTAACACAAAAGTCTAGGTTTTAAAATACGACATAGTTCTTTATAACAAGTACTCTAATACCAATGTGTCACTACAACAAATTTAGCCTTTTTGTCAAATATTCACACTAATAAGAATAAAGTACTAAAAAGTGTGAAATATAAAAAAGTTAACACATAAAAAGTGTGAAGTATTATAAAGTTCACACATAAAAGAGTAGTTTATTATAAGTCTTCACACTTAAAAGTGTGAAATTATTTGTTACACCTAATTTGTTCACACCGCGAACACTAATAATACGGTGCACTTTTCAAATTAACACATTTTTTAAAATGTGAAGAAGTGCCAAAATAAGTGTGAAAAATCAATCTATTTATTGTAGTGGACACCCCCAAAAATCCGAGGGTGCTACTTCATAGCACAACGTACACGTCATAGAAAACGAAGTCTAAATGAGACGTTTGAGTATAAGTTATCATCGTTTGATTAGTTCAACATCAATGTGTTGCACGAGGTCCCAAAAGTTTTACACTACATAAACATTTTCTGAAATATTATATCGAATGATAATATAATGCAATGCTTTCAAAATATTTCGTGCGACTCCATGACAAACTTAGCTAAGAATGTGAACACAAAGATTGAGCGAATTCATATATTTAAGTAAAAGAGTGAACCACAAGATTCCAAGATAAAAAATTCATACATATAAGAGTAATAAATCATACATGTGGTTTGTCAAAATTTCACTTGTAGTTACCGTTCTTCTGAAAATGCAAGCACCCTTACCGGTCTTTAAATATGTGTTCATTTTCATACTTTAACCCTAACATTTGACAAACGTTGACCGTTACTAGAAGGATACTTTTGTCTTTTTTTTCTTTCTTCTCCAAAACGCCACAAACACCACTTCATCACCACCGCCACCACCAATCCTCCCACTCCACCACCACTGCTCAACATAACTTAAAATGAACCCGTATACCAATTTATTCCAAAAACAATTATTCATGGTACATAATACAACATACAAGAAAAAACACCTTTATACTATAGTGTGCATCTAAGAAGCCACGTGGGACAGGCCCATCACACTTATTTTCGATTGGTTTGCAGCCCCAAGTCAACATGAATACATGATCGTATGTCTTATACACTTTCTATTTAGACTTAACAAGTTTACCTTTAAAATGATGTCTTATTAAGAATGAACATGTGGCAGGAACTGACAGGTTTTGGTTTGAAAACCAATGAGAAGCCACAAATCATTTTGTTACTACGATGTTAAACAAGGCATATTAAGAGATAGGAAACAAGACCAATAGGTACTTGGTGACACTAGTGGTGGAGTGGGAGGAGTGATGGTGATCGTGGTGATGGAAGAGTGTTTGTGATGTTTTGAGGAAGCAAGACAAAGAACAAGACAAAAATATCCTTTAGTAACGGTAAAACTTTAACAAATGTTAAGTCAAAGTATGAAAATGGTTGTCTACAATTTCAAAAGACAAGTAATTAAAAATGCAATATGGACAAACCTCAAGTACCATTTATGCATTTTACTCTAGATATAATGCTACTACGTATTACACTACATGAAACCAAACGTTAACAAATTATCAAAAGATAATATAATGTTTCTCATAGGTATCTTTCCAAAATACCCAAGTCTCTATACAATGTGTCCGCCGTTTGATTATGTTATCTATTCACGGTATCAGCATCATACTAATGCATAGTAGTTAATGGTTCATGGAATGTAAAGGACTTTATGGCAATAGTTGTATTTAGTGTCTATAATAAGGCTTATAGGTCCAGCCCTTCGAATTTTGAGATTTGGCTTAGTTCGATTTTGTTGATTCGGGTTATTTAGGATGTGGTGAATGGAATATGTTTCATGCATTTGATATATTCACATATTCAGTTTATTGCTTTGAGAAAATGAATCTTGGTTAGTATTATAAAGGAGATTTTGGATCCCGAATTTTTTGTTTGATCTTTATTGATATTGATATATGATACTAAATGTATTAGGTTTTGATTGTTGGTTTGTCGAATGATGAGGTTTGAGCTTTGTTAATTGTGTTATTGCTAGTGATAGTATTGGTACTAACATTGGCATTGGTATTAGTGTTGGTATTTGGTCAACATGGATTTAGATGGTACTTGTATTCATTTGAATAAGGAATTGGTTTGTGTTGGTGATGGTACTATTATAGTATTTTTAGCTAATCCGACAAGGTTTTGTTATGTGTAGGCTCTCGACATCAACAACATATTTTAGTTTCACTTAGTTTTGTTTGTTTCTACATTTGGTTCTGGTTCTGGTTTGGTTTGTTTGCATTTGCATGTCTGTCTGCTAAGATCGAGACACTCTAGTAGTAGTCATTTTTGAAGATCAGGACACTCCAATAGTGGTCGTCTTTGAGACAGAGATACTCGACTAGTAGTCATCTCTAAAGATCGAGACGTTGGAGTAGTAGTCATCTTTAAAGATCGAGACACTCTACTAGTAGTTGTCTTTGCTTTGAAGGTCTGAATCTATCTGCATACTTCTGCATATTTTTCTCTCGTTAATCTCTATATTTGTGTGACTTTGTACTCTCTTCACATTGCGTTAGAATGGTGTTGAGAGTAAACATGCTTTTGAAAATAATAGGTAACATATGAATATACTTTCCATTGATTGATTAAATTGATTTATAGAAACTTGACCTATATATACAAACCGAAAAGGCATAAGTGAAATGTTGTGATTGTTCAATTGAACCTCTTAACCAACGGTTATGTCCTTTCACAATAACTACCATATAACTAACTATAACTAACTTAACTAAAACATAATGCATATTGTTGTACGATACCGACAACCAACCTATAATTTGATATCGTGAAACCGCTAGATCGCAAGTTGCATAAGAAACAAGTATCTAACATGAGAGACTACAAACAACCGACAATAATATGCACACGATATACCCTGAACCCTCCTTTATTAAAAACTCTAAAAAGATTACATCGGGAAGAAGAATAGTTCCATGAATTAGAATCCTCCCTCATCCCTATTTATAGAGATGAGGGGGTAGGCACCTATTTAAGTCTAATAGTAAACTTTCCATAAGCAAACTTAAGGAGGTTAGTCCTTCCTTTCCTTGCAAGGCAAGATTGATACTTCCTAATTCTAGTCTATTTCTAATCTTTATTACATAGTACAATTAATTCCCTAAACTATATTTAAGTTTGCTCCTAAATTCCAACACATACTAAGTAACATGACTTTGTGTTTATAACATTTTTGGTCCAACATTTACCCCCTAATGGTATAGACGTCAATCGAGTCTTCTTCACTGGACTTCAAAAAAATGTGGGTTTATTGTCACTTTCATAAATGAGATGAGACTCTTCTTTTTGTATTAATTGTATTTCCACTTTGTACATTCCCTGGAAAAAGTGGTCGAAGTCACCACATTCATAACATCTGAAAGTACTCTTGTCATTAGTTCATTGACTCGTACTTGTCCCAGGTGCATTTGGACTATTCTTCAATTTCATGCTTTCCTTGGCTTCTTTGTTGAAACTTTTACCTCGCCCTTTACCATGACTTTGGTTGTTTAAACTTGCAATCAGAAGCTTGTCTTGATCATTTGCCTCTAGCATGTCCTGACTTATGATTCGTTCTTTAAAAGTTGTTAATCATCCAACGACTTTTTCAAACGACATTTTTTCTAGATCTTGATATTGTTCAATAGTTGCCACGATCGGTAAAAGCTCTTAGGAACAGAGTTAACTAGTTTACTTACTAGCACATTACCTTCCAAAGTTTAATCAAGTCCTTTAAAAATGGCCATTATACTACTTAACTTTCCTCCATAGTCACGTACGTTTTCGTTTGGTTTTATCCTTAATGTCTCTAGTTCACTCATCAAAGTTTTTTAGTCATGCTTTTGAACAAGATCGGCTCTCGAATACTTGACTTTGAGCGATTCTGATACTTCCTTTGCAGTCGAGTATTGTGCAACTTTCATTAAAATATCTTATGGCAATGTTTGGAAGATTATTGCCTTTGATATGTTTCCTTCATCTCATTTGTTGCTTATCCTTCTTTTGAAACTATCGTTTCCCAAATACCATATGCCTTCAATATTGTCTCCTTCAACAATGCCCATGTAGTGTAGTTTATTTCGCTTAATTATAGACATTGTAGTGAAACATTTTCTCGTTCTCGAACTAATACACTGCTTGATGTGTCATCAAGCTTGTCACTTTCTACCATGCTTGTTTGTTTGCTTTCTTATAACTTTCTTACTTCTTATAATCAGAAGTGAGATGGTTTATGGTTTTCTTGCTTTTGTGTTTGATCAAAAAGATCAAAAACTCTTCCAACATGCTAACACGGTTTCTTGCTAAACTCGCTTAATACTGACCAACTTGCTAATTAATATTGTGTTTTCCAGATCCACTTGCTAATCTGGCTCTTTCTTTCTTTGATCAAAATAATTGATCCTTTCTTGTTGATATTTGACCCTAATGATTCTACTTTCTTGCTGGTCTGAATCAAAGTTCACTCCAAAAATGCCGAAAATGCCCAGCAATTGAAACAGGCCATTGAAGAAAACGACGAGTTTGATGTTACTGTTTATAACTGGAACGTGTGTTTAGAAAACTAGTGAAACGGTATATTGTTTCATCTGTACGTATATACCTCATATCCGTGCAGAAGCTTTGTACTGTAATATTGTAAACTTGTAAAATGTGATAACAAATAAGGGTGCTCTACCTTCGGGTAGGGGTATAATTGTCTACATCGTACTTTCTCATACTTCGTCGTAGAATTGATTAGGTATTGTTGTTGTTGGTAACAAATAAAGGATTTCATAGTATCATACTATCACATTGACATAAATAAGTTTAGAGACAAAAGGGAGAGTTCGATATCCACTTCCTGCAAAAAAAGGCCGAGATCCTGTAGAAGCAACCTCTTACCTGAGTTGAGTTGAGTTCAGTATTTATATATTCAATCCATTATACAAACATAATCATAGTCCTAATATAAGCATACATTTTCATTTTCATGAGGCAATAAAGAGAGTTTTAACACAAAAGTCTAGGTTTTAAAATACGACATAGTTCTTTATAACAAGTACTCTAATACCAATGTGTCACTACAACAAATTTAGCCTTTTGTCAAATATTCACATAATACGTATAAAGTACTAAAAAGTGTGAAATATTAAAAAGTTAACACATAAAAAGTGTGAAGTTTTATAAAGTTCACACATAAAAGAGTAGTTTATTATAAATCTTCACACTTAAATGTGTGAAATTATTTGTTACACCCAATTTGTTCACACCTCGAACACTAATAATACGGTGAACTTTTCAAATTAACACATTTTTTAAAATGTGAAGTGCCATAATAAGTGTGAAAAATCAATCTATTTATTGTAGTGGACACCACAAAAAATCCGAGGTTGCTACTTCATAGCACAACGTACACATCATAGAAAACGAACTCTAAATGAGACGTTTGAGTATAAGTTATCATCGTTTGATTAGTTCAACATCAATGTGTTGCACGAGGTCCCAAAAGTTTTACACTACATAAACATTTTCTGAAATATTATATCGAATGATAATATAATGCAATGCTTTCAAAATAATTCGTGCGACTCCATGACAAACTTAGCTAAGAATGTGAAAACAAAGATTGAGCGAATTCATATATTTAAGTAAAAGAGTGGACCACAAGATTCCAAGATAAAATAGTCATACATATAAGAGTAAAATGCATAAATCATACATGTGGTTTGTCAAAATTTCACTTGTAGTTATCGGTCTTCTGAAAATGCAAGCACCCTTAACGATCTTTAGATATGTGTTCATTTTCATACTTTAACCCTAACATTTGACAAACGTTGACCGTTACTAGAAGGATACTTTTGTCTTTTTTTTTCTTTCTTCTCCAAAACGCCACAAACACCACTTCATCACTACCCCACCACCAATCCTCCCACTCCACCACAACTGCTCAACATAACTTAAAATGAACCCGTATACCAATTTGATCCAAAAACAATTATTCATGGTACATAATACAACATACAAGAAAAAACACCTTTATACTGTAGTGTGCATCTAAGAAGCCACGTGGGACAGACCCATCACACTTACTTTCAATTGGTTTGCAGCCCCCAAGTCAACATGAATACATGATCGTATGTCTTATACACTTTTTATTTAGACTTAACAAGTTTACCTTTAAAATGACGTCTTATTAAGAATGAACATGTGGCAGGAACTGACTGGTTTTGGTTTGAAAACCAATGAGAAGCCGCAAATCATTTTGTTAATACGATGTTAAACAAGGCATATTAAGAGATAGGAAACAAGACCAATAGGTACTTGGTGACACTAGTGGTGGAGTGGGAGGAGTGATGGTCATCGTGGTGATGGAAGAGTGTTTGTGAAGTTTTGAGGAAGCAAGACAAAGAACAAGACAAAAATATCCTTTAGTAACGGTAAAACTTTAACAAATGTTAAGTTAAAGTATGAAAATGGCCGTCTACAATTTCAAAAGACCGGTAATTAAAAATGCAATATGGAAAAACCTCAAGTACCATTTATGCATTTTACTCTAGAAAACCAATGAGAAGCCGCAAATCATTTTGTTGATACGATGTTAAACAAGGCATATTAAGAGATAGGAAACAAGACCAATAGGTACTTGGTGACACTAGTGGTGGAGTGGGAGGTGTGATGGTGATCGTGGTGATGGAAGAGTGTTTGTGAAGTTTTGAGGAAGCACGGCAAAGAATAAGACAAAAATATCCTTTAGTAACGGTAAAACTTTAACAAATGTTAAGTTAAAGTATGAAAATGGCCGTCTACAATTTCAAAAGACCGGTAATTAAAAATACAATATGGAAAAACCTCAAGTACCATTTATGCATTTTACTCTAGATATAATACTACTACGTATTACACTACATGAAACCGAACGTTAACAAATTATCAAAAGATAATATAATGTTTCTCGTAGGTATCTTTCCAAAATACCCAAGTCTCTATACAATGTGTCCGCCGTTTGATTATGTTATCTATTCACGGTATCAACATCATACTAATGCATAGTAGTTAATGGTTCATGGAATGTAAAAGACTTTATGGCAATAGTGGTATTTAGTGTCTATAATAAGGCTTATAGGTCCAGCCTTTCGAATTTTGAGATTTGGCTTAGTTCGATTTTGTTGATTCGGGTTATTTAGGATGTGGTGAATGGAAATATATGTCTCATGCATTTGATATATTCACATATTCAGTTTATTGCTTTGAGAAAATGAATCTTGGTTAGTATTATAAAAGAGAGTTTGGGTCTTGAATTTTTTGTTTGATCTTTATTGATATTGATATATGATACTAAATGTATTAGGTTTTGATTGTTGGTTTGTCGAATGATGAGGTTTCTGTTAATTGTGTTATTGCTAGTGATATTATTGGTACTAACATTGACATTGGTATTAGTGTTGGTATTCGGTCAACGTGGATTTAGTTGGTACTTGTATTCATTTGAATAAGGAATTGGTTTGTGTTGGTGATGGTACTATTATAGTCTTTTTAGCTAATCCTACAAGGTTTTGTTATGTGTAGGCTCTTGACATCAACAACATATTTTAGTTTCACTCAGTTTTGTTTGTTTCTACATTTGGTTCTGGTTCTGGTTTGGTTTGTTTGCATTTGCATGTCTGTCTGCTAAGATCGAGACACTCTAGTAGTAGTCATTTTTGAAGATCGGGACACTCCAATAGTGGTCGTCTTTGAGACAGAGACACTCGACTAGTAGTCATCTCTAAAGATCGAGACGTTGGAGTAGTAGTCATCTTTATAGATCGAGACACTACTAGTAGTTGTCTTTGCTTTGAAGGTCTGAATCTATCTGCATACTTCTGCATATTTTTCTCTCGTTAATCTCCATATTTGTGTGACTTTGTACTCTCTTCACATTGCGTTAGAATGGTGTTGAGAGTAAACATGCTTTTGAAAATAACAGGTAACATATGAATATACTTTCCATTGATTGATTAAATTGATTTATAGAAACTTGACCTATATATACAAACCGAAAAGGCATAAGTGAAATGTTGTGATTGTTCAATGGAACCTCTTAACCAACGGTTATGTCCTTTCACAATAACTACCATATAACTAACAATAACTAACTTAACTAAAACATAATGCATATTATTGTACGATACCGACAACCAACCTGAAATTTGATATCGTGAAACCGCTAGATCGCAAGTTGCATAAGAAACAAGTATGTAACATGAGAGACTACAAACAACCGACAATAATATGCACACGATATACCCCGAACCCTCCTTTATTAAAAACTCTAAAAAAGATTACATCGGGAAGAAGAATAGTTCCATGAATTAGAATCCTCCCTCATCCCTATTTATAGAGATGATGGGGTAGGCACCTATTTAAGTCTAATAGTAAACTTTTCATAAGCAAACTTAAGGAGGTTAGTCCTTCCTTTCCTTGCAAGGCAAGATTGATAGTTCCTAATTCTAGTCTATTTCTAATCTTTAGTACATAGTACAATTAATTCCCTAAACTATATTTAAGTTTGCTCCTAAATTCCAACACATACTAAGTACCATGACTTTGTGTTTATAACATTTTTGGTCCAACATTTACCCCCTTATGGTATAGACGTCAATCGAGTCTTCTTCACTTGACTTCACAACAATGTGGGTTTATTGTCACTTTCATAAATGAGATGAGACTCTTCTTTTTGTATTAATTGTATTTCCACTTTGTACATTCCCTGCAAAAAGTGGCCGAAGTCACCACATTCATAACATCTGAAAGTACTCTTGTCTTTAGTTCCTTGTCTCGTACTTCTCCCAGGTGCATTTGGACTATTCTTCAATTTCATGCTTTCCTTGGCTTCTTTGTTGAAACTTTTACCTCGCCCTTTACCATGACTTTGGTTGTTTAAACTTGTAATCAGAAGCTTGTCTTGATCATTTGCCTCTAGCGTGTCCTGACTTTCGATTCGTTCTTTAAAAGTTGTTAATCATCCAACGACTTCTTCAAACGACATTTTGTCTAGATCTTGATATTGTTCAATAGTTGCCATGATCGGTAAAAGCTCTTAGGAACAGAGTTAACTAGTTTAGTTACTAGCACATTACCTTCCAAAGTTTTATCAAGTCCTTTAAAATTGGCCATTATCCTACTTAACTTTCCTCCATAGTCACGTACGTTTTCGTTTGGTTTTATCCTTAGTGTCTCTAGTTCACTCATCAAAGTTTTTTAGTCGTGCTTTTGAACAAGATCGGCTCTCGAATACTTGACTTTGAGCGATTCTGATACTTCATTTGCAGTCGAGTATTGTGCAACTTTCATTAAAATATCTTCTGGCAATGTTTGGAAGATTATTGCCTTTGATATGTTTCCTTCATCTCATTTGTTGCTTATCCTTCTTTTGCAACTATCGTTTCCCAAATACCATATGCCTTCAATATTGTCTCCATCAACAATGCCCATGTAGTAGTTTATTTCGCTTAATTATAGACATTGTAGTGAAACATTTCCTCGTTCTCGAACTAATACACTGCTTGATGTGTCATCAAGCTTGTCACCTTCTACCATGCTTGTTTGTTTGCTTTCTTTTAACTTGCTTACTTCTTATAATCAGAAGTGAGATGGTTTATGGTTTTCTTGCTTTTGTGTTTGATCAAAAAGATAAAAAACTCTTCCAACTTGCTAACAGGGTTTCTTGCTAAACTCGCTTAATACTGACCAACTTGCTAATTAATATTGTGTTTTCCAGATCCACTTGCTAATCTGGCTCTTTCTTGCTTTGATCAAAATAATTGATCCTTTCTTGTTGATATTTGACCCTAATGATTCTACTTTCTTGCTGGTCTGAATCAAGGATTCTACTTGTTATTTGAATCTATAAAGGCTCTAAACTTGCTATTTTGTATTTTTCTGTCTAAAAGTGTAAGATTTTATAGTCTAGATAAAAATACAAAACTTGTTTTTTTCTTAATTAATTTGAGATTATGTGTATTTTTATTTTTCTAATCAATGAATAAACTAAACTGAAACAAAAATAAAATGGTTACTTAAACTTTTCCTAAATCCCAATTGATTTATATGACTGTTTTTTTTTTAATTTCCCTCTTTCTAAAAATAATCTAGTGTGATTAAAAACAAAAGTAAAATTACAGAGAATACCAAAATGATCTTTCAATCACTTTTTTTTATATTTCAATACTCCTTTCGGAATAACATAAAACTTCTTGTTGTGTTCTTTATTCCACTTTTAATCATTTTCTGGTATAATCAAAAGGTTGTTTTCGATCGACGATATGTCTGGTCCTTATTTCTGGTCTTACTTCGGTTTCCTTCTCCGATTTTGGTAACCACAATCGGTGGTTTTAGTAAACTGGTTATCTTCTCCAGTTAAACTATGGTTAGTATAAAAATAAGTGTTACTGCTTCAATCCAGTTACAACTTGTGTATTTCGATCTCTTCAATGAACATGTATCTTCTTCCTTCTTTCTTCCTTACTTAAATGATTCCCAGAATCATTCTCGCTCTGATACCAAATGTTGATTGTAAACTTTCTTTTGAAAATCAGAGGTAATATATGAACATACTTTCTATTGATTGATTAAACTGATTTACAGAAACTTGACGCATATATACAAACCGAAAAGGCGTAAGTGAAAGGTTGATGGTTCAATCGAACCTCTTAACCAACTGTTGTGTCCTTTCACAATAACTACCATATAACTAACTATAACTAACTTAACTAAAACATAATACATGCTAAGTACCTGACTTTGCGTTTATAACATTATTCGTCCAACAAATGGGACTCGTCTAGCACCGAATTTACATTTTATTTTTTGTTTGGCAAACTCTAAATGTTCATTACCATTGTAAGTTTGAGAAAGATGTTGGCTAAAAAGGCCTATAGGCCCAACCCGTTTTTTAGGCCCGTTTGCACTTAGAGTTAGGTTTTCCTAGTCTATGTAATCTATTGAATCTGATAAACATACTTCTTCAGTATTCTCTATTCAATTTCTACAACCTTAACACATGCTTTTATGTAAATGGGGTTCTCTTCCGAATGTTAACTTAGAAATGCTTAAATACTTCTAAACGACACAAGGATCTAAAAAGATCGAAGTCGAAATCGAGCAAGAACACTGATGGGAACACAAAGACTATGATTAAGAGAATCAGATCGAAAACGTATAGTTAAGGTAAGAATTATATGATTTTAAATTTTGACACTGCCATACATTAACATGCAGATTTGCCAAATGTTGTATCTGAAGTGAATAGGTGCAACACATGTTGTGATTTATCAGTTATCTACTGCATTTTATTTGTAATTTTTCTAATAGTCCAACGATTTATTTTAACCTTTTTTCCTTCTGAAACACTAGCTGCAGTGCTACACTGCTGACTATGTCACAAGTTATAAGTATGGAGTAGAAGTTCACCACATGGCGAATGTTAAACAGGAAACACGAAAACTAAATGCTTAAGATAAAAATAAACGCTTAAAAAGTAGAACTTCGCTCCATCGCGGCATGGAACCTGCAGCATCCTCTTTGAAACGAAGACCCTTCATAGGGACCGGGGAGAGGTCCGGCCCCCCAAATTTTGTGACGAGTAGTGTAAATATTACTAATTCCGTCTTATAATTATTGTCCACTTTTTTATTTTGGTATATGTAAAATAGTTCGGCCATCCCAAAATAAATGTTCGAATTCCGTCATTGCCTCTTTGCTTCACCTTTACCATCATCTTGCTCTTCTTCTTAACCTTGTGCCGTTGCTGTGCTCATACTTCCACGGTTATCGTGAAGCTATAAGTACAGAAACCGAGGCAAAGAGGAGAGACCAACTAGTGTGATTAGGACATATATTTACCTAAATCAGTACTGAACAAGATAAAGATAAAGATAAACTTGTTTTCATCATGTAACAAGGTTTTATTACCATTGCATTATATACAATAGGTTTATTCATAATTCCATAAACATATATGCATTCATACACACAACATAAATAAAACCATTTGAAACAAGTGATCAGCTGACAGTCACGGTCTCGCCCCCATTGTCAACCGAAGCCTTGATTGCATCCAGCACGTACTGCGTTTTTCGGCTCAAAGTAGGCCACTTTTTCTCAGGCACCGTACCATCATTCTTGATGCTTTGAACCAACCTCGAAAATTCAGTAACCATAAGAGATTCTTGTGGAAGGTCAGTCGTGATAGTATGCTGACTAGGCACTGGGACCCATCCCGTCACCAAGTCATTAAAACCAGATTCTGTTATTGTTGAAAATGTACACTGCTTCTCTTCAAAAGGGATAGCGTAGTCATCTACATGCAAACTACCTTTGCTACCGCTAGCTGATATGCTCATTGTCCGGTTTGCAAGAAATGAGCAATAAAAGGTTGCGACTTTCCCATCTTCCCATTGTAATGCAGCACTACATGACATAATGACTCCAACTTTGTTGAATACAGTTCCGGGAAGTGCAGTCACAGATTTGGGTAAGTTGAAGTCGTTTGCCCACAAGATTGACCTAACACAGTACCATCCAGCATCTCCAAGTGCGCCCAAAGCATCAAGGTCGGGTTTTACACGGATATCGTTCTCTAGGAAGTCAGGATTCGCAGCAAAGGTAAAGACGGCATTCATCTGCAAGAATGCACACAACTATCAGTCTCACATGAGTGAATATGGGAAAATACAACGAGATTAATATTCAAATGGGGTCATATTATAACAACACAAGAAACTCAGACCACGAAATGCAAGAATCAAACATAAGAAAAGAAAATTGTTATGCAAGAGTGCTCAGGTCCCTGGACTGTCTAGGGGTGTCAAATGGGCTGACTCGAACCCGATAAGGCCTTATAGAGTCGCTTTTGTCTAGTTTATTAGTCACGGTGCTTAATTACTAAGCTTGTCACATTAGATATGATGGAAGTTCATCTTCACATTTGGGTATGGTGCTTTGCATGTTTGCATCAGTAGGTTAATCTTCTCGTTTGTTTTTTTGGCTGCTACGTGACGCAAAACTAAAACTGCTAACCAGGTAAAGCACTATCAAAGAAATTTATTCGCTCTTTCTTTTTCTTTACTAGTCTTTTCTCCCATTTGATTTTTATTACCTTAAAACAAAAACTCGAGAACAAAATGTAAGAATCTAAAAACAAGCAATATATAAAATATACCCATTTCAATTCACCGAACTTATCAGCATCACTCAAAAACTCCTTCATCTTAGTAGTTCTAGGATGATGCATCCACATAGTAGAATCCATCAACTGAACACCATTTTTGTCACACGCATCCACTATCACATCAAACTCACCAGCATTCAACGCAACAGGCTTTTCAAGCAACACATGTTTCTTTTTCTCAGCAGCAGCAACAGCCCACTGCACATGCATACTAGTTGGCAAAGGAATATAAACAGCGTCCACGTTTGGGTCGTTTAATACTTCCTCGTAGGTGCCGTATAGTTTGACAGAGGGTGGGAAATTGTTGTTGGCTGCGAATAACTTGGCTTTTTCTAAAGAGCGGCTGCCTATGGCGTAGAAAGTGGCGTTTGGTGAGAGTGTTATGGCACGTGAGACTTTGCGTGTTATTTCTGCGCATCCTAGGACTCCGAAACGGATCTTTTGGGTGTCTGATGACATTTTTTGAGGTTGTTGTTTTGGAAGTGTGTTTGTTTATCTCCGAATGAAGTGATTGTGGATATGGTGATTATAGAAGGAAATGTGCTGATATTTATACTGCACCAATTACTTCGCACACAGATAATTAAGGTCCTTTTACTATTATGCCCCTCAACACTATTTTTTGCATACATCCAAGTATTTTGGTTAGCAACTCTTAAGACTAACAGCATACTAACGTTACCAGCATCCTTAGGCAAGCGCTCTCGTCTAACCCTTTAATGTATCTATTGACGCCGCATTACCAGCGTCCTCAATACTCTCATATTGACCTGTTATGGTGTTACCTAATAATGTAACCTTGCATTTGGGCTTAAATGGGTTCCCTAAATCACACTGAATTATCGTGTAAATTGGCTTTGGAGAGACTTTGATTATGAAATTCATTACTATAACTAACGATAAAATTATGTGCCTGTTTGTGCAGATGTCATGTTTACAAGGGCTGTTCTTGTGCCCAGAAGCATTCTCTCTACTGCTTCATAACTTCTGCAAATATCATATCAATCCTCCTTGCCAATAGGTCAGTAATTAGTAACTTGACCTTTTATTTTAAGACTAAACGACCCTGCATCATTTAATGATATGATAGATGAGTTGCATACTGACACACGTTCGATGCCATATGAGTCTTCTGCGTTTATTACATTGCATCCTTTCTTATGCGATACCTCCTTCAAGAGTCATTGCAATTTGGAGCTGCTCCATTGTCATATGATGGTTCGGATTTATCAGCTGATGACTTAGCCGTTCAGGGTGCTGATGTTTCGAAAAAAAAGTAATTGCTCTTTTCGCTTCCGTGATCATGCATTTCCTAAGCATTTGAGTAAGATAAACTTCATAAACCTGTGAATAACATTAGCTCTATTCGCTTCAGTAATGTGCTTAGGGGTAACGGCTGGTGCTTATGTACTTGCCTTATTCGCTGTAAGCGGCTTTTTATGTACCTCACACAATAATCATTGGCATAACAGTAGCACTAGATTATGGCGTTTTTATCATATCTTTTGGTGAAAAAATAAAATATACACAACGAGTAATTGGTCTCATATTTGTTTCTCCACTATGCAAAACACCTTCTTGGTCAGAATGGTTGTCTAACAAGGCCAATGAATCCGTATATATTTTGCTACCGTGTAGGCTTTTTTTAATTTTCAGGTACTGTTAAACGTGTTATATTACTATGGAATGTGTGGTCTGGTAAAGGAGTTACTGCTGATACGGTATGTCAGCAATGTGAAAATCTTCGCGTTGACGATACTGACGATTTGTACTCGACAACTGGATCCTTGAAAACTGAATTTAAATGTTAAATGACAGGAAGTTCGTGGTGGTACTATAGTACTATATTTGTATTGCAACGGAAATTATAGAGGTGTCAAAATGGGCGGGTCTAATGGGTTGGACTAGATTCTTAAACGACAGATTGAGCTAGAGGTTGAAACGGGTTGGCCAGAAACACTTTTTGTTATAAAGTTATACATCTGATAAAAAATAGTCCGCTGATGACCTGGGGTAAAAAAGAACCATACATCTGGTAAAAAATATACGCACATCCTGAACCAAATTTGCTGCAGTCGCTTGATGAGATGCAGAGTCTTATATCTGCTATGATATTTTGAAGCTGTCTGACTAAATTTATTTTCCATATCAAAGGTATTATCTGCTTGAGCGACATTTTTGTAAGGTTGAAAGAAAATATATGGAGAATTTGAAACAAAATATGCCTGCCACACCATTAACAATCATTAAATATTACACATCCACTTAAACCCAATCCTCAATATATCCAATGCATGGCACAGGTTCGACCATTTGCCTAAGTCAAACATGATAACAAACCTTTCGCTTTGAATGCTCCTGTACACACACGTGTTCCAATGCCACGTCTTTTTCTATGAATTGTTGGCGAGTAGTCTGTAACTCACCCAGATCTGCAAACTCTGTCTTCTTTTCTTTTTGGAGGGCTTTAACGCTCATCAGGGACGAAACTTGACACGTAATATTAAAGGGGTCAAATTATTAACGTATTTGTATTAGGGGGGCGATTTACGTACTCTATTCACATTCATACTAATAAATCTTACAACTACAAAGTATTAGAGATAAAAATGTACTTGCGCTTGAAAATTTTGGGGGGCCCAAAACCCCTCCGGGTCTCCACAAAGTTCCGCCCCTGACTCTCGTATACTCCTATTTGGTCGTTTAATTATATTGTCTATTTTTAGTATCTATGAAAACAGTACCTGAATGTTTTTTTTCTTAAGAACGGCAGTTTTTTACCATTTAGTTGAAAAGGTTTTCACACGTTATGGGGCATGGCTGGGTACACGTTATGAAAACAGTACCTAAATGTTTTGTTTTATGATCCGCGCTTGATAACATTAACTCTAATTCCTGAAAAAAAAACACTAAACAATTGACGAAAGAGCTTGTAATACTAAACACTAAATGCTAAGTGCTCATTAGTCATTACCAAACAACCATTATATATTCTAAACACTTAGAGCTGAACACTCATAATCCTACAAAAATCTACTCAGCCCAAATATATGGTCGCCTACTCGTCCAATAGATTAAATTAGTGAGTTATAAATACGAACTATTGACAGAATCTTATGTTTTCTGATGAGCAAACCTTGCATAAACTATGATGGTTTATTTTATCTTCCTATATTGGGCATACTGGGCATGTTTGGTTAATGTAGTCGTTTTACTGTCTGATATGTAAAACTAATAAAACGACACATATAAAGTAATAAAGTGTAATTGCTAAATTAGAAGCTTCAACGTTTTTTGTTAAGTTCTTGCGAATATGTTAGATAGTTTTTCGCTAGTCTTTCTTTAAATGGAAGTTTGGAAACCAAAAGATGAATACTAAGAATAAGCCGAAAATTGTTAGGAAAGTACATATGATAGATTGTATATTGAGTCCCCGCTCCTGCATTCTTACACACAGAACATAAGTAAAACCATTGTAATTGCAGTTTGGAGCTGCTCCATTGTCATATGATGATTCGGAGTTATCAGCTGATGACTTAGCCGATCAGGTTGCTGATGTTCTCGACCATTTTGGGCAAGTTTAACATTCTAATTGCTCTATTCGCCTCCGATTTCATGCATTTCCTAAGCATTCGAGTAAGATAAATTTCAATAAACCTATGAATTTCTCTTTCAGGCTTTGTCCAGTAATGTACTTATGTGTAACGGCTAGTGCTTATGTACTTACCCTATTCGCTGTAAGCGGCTTCTTATATACCGGCCTCACACAATGTTCAATGGCATAACATTAGCTCAAGATTATGATGTTTCTATCATATCTTTTTGTGAACAGATAAAATATACACGTACAACGAGTAATTGGTCTCATAGTTGTTTCTCCACTATGCAAAACACCTTCTTCGTCAGAATGGTTGTCTAACAAAGTTAGTTTCTCGATACCCCTTTCATTTTAACACCACAAGGCCAATGAATCCGTATAGATTGTGGTAACATGTAGGCTTTTTTATTTTCAGGTAATGTCAACATGTTATATTATACTGGAATGTGTGGTCTGGTAAAGGAGTTATTGTTGATATGGTATTTCAGCAAGGTGCAAATCTTCTCATTCACGATACTTACTCAACAACTGGATCCTTGAAACTGAATTTATATATTAAATAACAGGAAGTTCATGGAGGTACTATAGTTCCAGACTCAGATATGCTGCAGTCATGTAGAAGAAGGAGTGCTCATGGTACTATTTTTCTACTGCAACGGGAAATTATAAACGTGTCAAAATGGGCGGGTCTAATGGGTTGGATTAGATTCTTAAACAATAGGTTGAACTAGAGATGAAACGGGTTGGCCAGAAACACTTTTTGATATAAAATTATACATCTTTATAAATGATGGTCCGCTGAACATAATTTTGCTCATTTGACCAGAGATAAAAAAATTATCAATCCGTTAATGATAAAGACCGTCACCTTAGTTTGTTATTTAGTATAGAAACATCCTGAACCCTTTTTGCTGCAGTCGCTTGATAAGATGCAGAGGCTTACTCTGCTGCAATATCTTGAAGCTGTTTACGGTTAACTTATTTTCCATATCAGAGTCGTTATCTTTTTCAGCGACATTTTTGTAAGATTGATAGAAAAGATAAGGCGAATTTGAAACAAAATATGCCTGCCACACCATTAACAATCTTTAAAATTACACATCCACTTAAACTCAATCCTCAATATATCCAATGCATGGCACAGGTTCGACGATTTGCCTAAATCAAATTTAATAACAAACCTTTCGCTTTGAATGCTCCTGTACACACATTTCACGTGCTCCAATGCCACGTCTTTTTTTATCCAATTGTTGGCGACTAGTCTTTAACTCACACAAGTTTGGAATCTCTGTCTCTATGAAAGCAATACCCGAATTTTTTTAGTTTTTTAAGAACGGCTGGTTTTAACCATTTAGTTGAGAAGGTTTTCACACGTTATGGGGTATAGCTGGAACGCAAGCCCGTTGTCCGGTACCTGAAAATATTAGTACTTATTTGTTTTATGTAAGTGTTTGATGACGTATGTTTGGCAAAACTAGTAGCTGTAGCGACAAACAGTAGTAGTAGGTAACTGTGAGCAATGGTAGTTGTTGTCGTTGTTGTTGTTTTCCTTTCCCAAAAAAAAGTAACGTTTCATTAGTTGTGTTTTTAAGATTTAAGCAAAACACTAAACACTCTTGGGGACAGAGCTTGTAATACTAAACGCTAAATGTTAAGTGCTCATTAGTCATTACCAAACAACTATTATATTCTAAACGCTAAAAGCTAAAGACTCGTAATCCTTCAAAATATGTAGTCTCACTAAAACAATAAAATGAAACACGTAAAGTATTGCTAAATTAGATGCTTCAACGTTTTTTGCTAACTTCTAAAAGAGTAAAAGTTTTAGTATCTTAGAATACTTTGTGAATATATTAGAGAGTTTTGTACAAGTCTTTCTGTAAATGGAAGTTTGGAAACCAAAAGATGAAAACTTTACAAGAATAATAATAAGCCGAAATTTGTTAGGAATGCTTTCGAATGAGGTATGAAAGTGGATAGATAAAACCAGCTTCTCTCCATTGTCATAGCAGTTTGGAGCTTCTCTCCATTGTCATATGATGATTCGGAGTTATCAGCTGATGACTTAGCCGATCAGGTTGCTGATGTTCTTGACTAGTTTGGGTAAGTTTAATATAAAAATTTCTTCTATTCGCATCCGTGTTCATGCAACTCCTAAGCATTCGACTAAGATAAACTTTATAAACCTGTGAATTGCTCTTTCAGGCTTGGTCCAGTAATGTGCTTAGGGGTAAGGCCAATGAATACGTATGGATTTTGCTAACTTTTTTTGTTTTAAGTTAATGTCAAACGTGTTATAGAGTTATTGTTGGTACGGTATTTCAGCAAGGTGCAAATATTCTCTTTGACGATACTAACAATTTGTACTCGAGAACTGGATCCTTGCAACTGCATTATTATACGTTAAATGACAGGAAGTTCGTGGAGGTATTATAGTTCCAGATTCAGATATGGTTCAGTCATGTAGAACCTGGTTTGAGTCTGTGTGGTGGTGGGCTCAAACCCCGTGGATTAGTCGGCCAATGAGTCGGAAATCACGGTTACCAAAAAAAAAAAATAAACAAATAAATAAAATAGTACTATTTTTCTACTTCAAGGGGAAATTATAGAGGTGTCAAAATGGGCGGGTCTAATGGGTTGGACTAGATTCTTAAACGACAGGTTGCGCTAGAGTTTGAAATGGGTCGGCCAGAAATAGTTTTGTTATAAAGTTATACATCTTTATAAATAATGGTCCGGTGAACATGATTATAAAAGCTATATTATTATAATGTACATTATATTGGAAGATTATAATCCATTAATCTTCGTTAAGGATGGGTCAAAATCCCACAAAACTGACTCAAACCCATTAGACAATTACATACGGTTATATGAGGTTTTGTCTTTTACTTTTTATTGAAACGTTGTCTCTTTGATCTAGGCATGATAGCAGCGATTCATAGTCTTTGTTTGATGATTACACAGGATGTTGTTTTGATCATTCGATCCTGGAGATATGGAAATTCAAGACCTGTAAACATATTACTCATTTGACCTGAGATAAAAAAAAATCAGTCCGTTAATGATAAAAACCGTCACCTTAGTTAGTTAGTTAGTATATAAACATCCTGAACCAATTTTACTGCAGTCGCTTGATGAGATTCAGAGGCTTAATCTGCTGCAGTGAAGCTGTTTACGGTTAACATATTTTCATATCAGAGTCATTATCATTTTTAGCGACATTTTTGTAATGTTCAAAGAAAAGATAAGGGGAATTTGAAACAAAATATGCCTGCCACACCATTAACAATCTTTAAAATTACACATCCACTTAAACTCAATCCTCAATATATCCAATGCATGGCACAGGTTCGACCTTTCGCTTTGAATTCTCCTTTACACACATTTCACGTGTTCGAATGCCACGTCTTTTTCTATCAAATTGTTGGCGAGTAGTCTGTAACTCACCCAGATCTGGAATATCTGTATTCTTTTCTTTTTGGGAGGGCTTTAACTCACTCCTATTGGGTCGTTTAATTAGTTTGTCTTTTTTAGTACTTATTTGTTTTATGAAAGCGGTGGATAATGGATGTTTGTCAAAACTAGTAGTTAGCAGTAACGGCAAAACTAGTAGTTAGATGTGAGCAATGCTAGTTGTTTTTTTCCTTCCCAAAAAAAAGTAACGTTTCATTGTTGATACGGTATTTCAGCAATATGAAAATCTTCTCATTGACGATACTGACAATTTGCACTCGTCAACTGGATCTTTGAAACTGAACATTTATGTTAAATGACAGGAGGTTCGTGGAGGCAGTATAGTTCCAGACTCAGATATGGTTCAGTCATGTAGAAGAGTGAGAGTGCTGAGAGTACTATTTTTCTACTGTAACGAGAAATAATAGAGGTATCAAAATGGGCGGGTCTAATGGTTGGACTTGATTCATAAATGACAGGTTGCGCTAGAGGTTGAAACGGTTGCCCGAGTACACTTATTGTTATATTCTTAAAAATTATATCACTCATTTGACCTGAGATAGAAAAAATTTCAGTCCGTTAATGATAAAAACCGTCACATTAGTTAGTTAGTATGTACACATCCTGAACCAATTTTGCTGCAGTCGCATGATGAGATGCAGAGGCTTAATCAGCTGCGATATCTTGAAGCTGTTTACGGCTAAATTTATTTTCCATATCAAACACATTATCAGTTTGAGCGACACTTTTGTCAGGTTGAAAGAATAATAAGGCTAATTTGAAACCTACCACCCCATTAACAATCTTTAAAATTTACACATCCACTTAAACCCAATCTTCTATCTATCTAATGCATACGACACGTTCGACCATTTTCCTAAATCAAACTTGATAACAAACCTTTCGCTTTGAATGCTCCTGTACACACATTTCCACGTCTTTCTCTATCAAATTATCTGTGACTCACCCAGATCTGAAATCTCTGTTTTGTATTCTTTTTTTGGAGGGTTTTAACTCTCATATACTCCTATTTGGTCGTTTAATTAGATTATCTATTTTTAGTATCTATGAAAACCGTACCGGATTAAATATTAGGAGTACTTATTTGTTTTACGAAAGCGTTTGATAACGTATGTTTGGCAAAACTATTAGTCAGGAGTAACTGCAAACAATAGTAGCTAGCTTATTATAATCTACCCATGTAGATTTGTTTAAGTGTTTGACAATCCAAACATCATAATCAATTACCCCTGACCGTTGACCAAATACTGCTAGATGCATACTTATCTAACCAAAATTAATCTTGCAACTCTAAAGGAAACCTAAAATGTTGCTCTAGGAATGAAGACGACCGCTTTTCAGAAACTGTATAGTAGGATTGTAATTGTTTTCGTATGTAACTACAACGGAAATTCAGCACAAGGTTCAATATATGGTACTTGTTCACATTTATTATGGTACTTGTTCACACTTTAAAATGTGTGAACTTGAAAAGTTCACCCAATCATTAGTGTTTTGGTGTGAACAAATTGGGTGTAACAAATAATATTACAAATTTACGTGCGGAGATTATAATAAACTACACTTTTATGTGTGAACTTTCTTATTACTTCACATTTTTATGTGTGAACTTTTTAATACTTCACACTTTTTAATACTTCACGATTATAAGTGTGAATATTTAACAAATAAAGTTCACGTTTTTTAAAGTGTGAAGAAAAAAGTGTGAACAAAGGCTAAATTTATTTATTGTAGTCATCACAAAGCAAAATTAGGCATCGGCCTTTTGATGCAAACAGTAGATTAACCTTGATTGTTGTAAGCCTGCCAAGCACAAGAAAATATTGCTAGTAAATTATCGAAAATCAAGGGTACGGGTCCATCAGGGTCATCCACTGCCAGATGACTTTCCCATAGGATTTGCCCACGGGACTCTCTTTGAGTCACTACCCGCATGAACTAGTATTATGGGTTTCTTTTTTAAAAAGTTAATCATCGAGGTAGATACTTCATTTTCAGTAGAAGATCCATCACTGCAGCTGTTTGCTACCTGCTGATCATAAACATTATAACATTAAAGTCAACTGCTAGAATCAATAATTGGAATCTGATTAAACATAAAGAACACCAAGAATGGTGTAAACATGGCAGAAAATGGTTCATAATTAACAAATACACAAGAGAGCTTAAAAATGGATTTGGTCCTACAACTATAATCAAGTACATAAACATGGAATAATTTCATTATCACATCAACCAAAACCCCAATATAAGGGTACCTGGTGCTTGTGCTGATAAGCTAAAGCTCGAATAGCGTTTATCTGGATTACATGGAATTGGCCAAAATTGGACGACCATTGCTCCCAGTACACTTATCAATAAATATTATGTGATTAGTTAGATCAGATTCACATTCAAAAATGGATAAACAATAAGTTTGAAACCATATTTGCCCGACGCATGCTCGTGATTATTAAGTATGCTTGTGTGTTTTTGGTGTGCTTGAAAACTAAAACCAAGCCTTCTTTTATAAGCATCAAATCAGTGATCAACTTGCTAGCAACTTGGCTCCAACTTGCCAATATTCTCAAGTTGCAACATGATACAAGTCCAAACAAAACAGTGAGTTCAAAAAAAGATTGGCTTGTGTTAACAGCATACCAAAGCCTAAGTATGCAGTATTTCATGGATTAGTCCCATGTTTAATTAGTATATAAGTCTTCGTCGTATGGAACAATATTAGAGAAGAAATGAAATGAGAAGTTAATTCAGTAGTTCGTTTAATAATATTTTAGGAGAGTGATCATCTCAAGTCGATCTCTATCACATATAATTTATCCAAATATTTGCCATATGTAAACAGGTTTTTCTTTCTTTATATATTGACACATTTTCTCAACACTAACTCATCATAATCAGGTAAATCTAAACCTGCTTTTTTTACGTACTGCAAATCCTGGGTGAAAGCGTTTGATCTGAAAATGGCACATTTACTTTCCGCTTCTTGCCAGTTAATCATCTCCCCATGCTCCAAAAATGGCCCTAGCTCATTAAAACAAAGCATAGCTTCGTTACCAACTTCATTCATTTCACGCACTTCCATTCAGCCTTTCAAAAACCTTTCCATAAACAGAAAGAATGCGCAGAGACTATTCTCAGTACGTGCAACCACTCTTGAACAACCTGGAACCAAGGCAGGGTCTGGCTCCGGCGAAACCTCTGGTCAACAATCAAGGCCAACCCGAGTGATGGTCATTGGTGGTGACGGTTATTGTGGTTGGGCTACTTCCCTTCACCTATCCAAAAAAGGTTATGAAGTTGCTATTGTGGACAACCTTGTTCGTCGTCAGTTTGATGACCAACTTGGGCTTGGTTCACTCACACCCATTGTATCGATCCATGATCGTATCAGAAGATGGAGATCAGTAACCGGAAAGGACATTGATCTCTACATTGGGGATGCTTGTGACTTTGAGTTTTTGTCAGAGGCATTCACGTCGTTTAAACCCGATGCTGTGGTCCACTTTGGAGAGCAAAGATCCGCCCCGTTATCCATGATGGACCGGTCAAGAGCCATGTTCACTCAAAAAAACAATGTACTCGGTACCCTTAATGTCTTATTCGCCATAAAGGAGTTCGCTGAGGATTGTCATCTTGTGAAACTTGGCACAATGGGTGAATACGGGACACCAAATATCGACATTGAAGAAGGATATATAACAATTACTCACAATGGCAGAACTGACACTTTACCTTACCCGAAACAAGCTGGTTCTTTTTACCATTTGAGTAAAGTGCATGATTCAAACAATATTGAATTTACATGCAAGGCGTGGGGGATAAGAGCTACTAATCTGAACCAGGGTGTGGTTTATGGTGTGAGGACTGCTGAGACCGAACTGCATGACGAACTTTACAATAGGTTTGATTATGATGGGGTTTTTGGAACAGCATTGAATAGGTTTTGTGTTCAGGCAGCGATTGGTCATCCGCTTACTGTTTATGGAAAAGGAGGACAGGTTAGATATCTTAGCTAACTTGCTAATAAATATTTATGTTACGAGTGAGTACTTATGTTTCTGGTGGTCTTTTAGATCAAACTATACATCTTTTTGACACTTTCGGTTTTATATTGCAGACTCGAGGGTACCTAGATATAAGAGACACAGTCCAGTGTGTGGAGATTGCAATTGCAAATCCAGCAAAAAGAGGCGAGTTTCGGGTATTCAATCAATTTACAGAGCAGTTTTCCGTGAACCAACTTGCTTCACTTGTTACAAAGGCTGGAGAGAAGCTTGGAATCGAAGTACAAACTAAATCTGTACCCAACCCAAGAGTTGAAGAAGAAGAACATTACTACAATGCTAAGCACACTAAACTTATTGAATTGGGACTAGAACCGCATCTCCTTTCAGACTCGCTTATTGATTCAGTACTAAACGTTGCAGTTCAGTTCAAAGACCGGGTCGACAAAAGACAGATCATGCCAAGTATTTCTTGGACAAAGATTGGGGTGAAGCCAAAAACTGTATCTGCTTAGGCTTGTGATGGTGACACATGGTAATACCGCAGCTTGTTGCCCGTTTGCCTTCTTCTACGTAAATAATAATTAATAAATGAAGTGAAAGGTTTATATTTTAACTTTGTAGTTTGTACAACATCAAAAACAAAATTATAATAGAAAAAATCTATGAACAGAAAGATTTATAATACTTGTACTACGATATATTTACACGTTATTTCCGTGATCTCTTGACTACTCACATCACTTGAACTGGTTTGAGGTCTTTCGGCTTGCATATCATCCCTAAAAAGTCGATAACACCAAACGCCCCTAACTGAAATTCCAATCAGTTTATATGAACTTCAAGGGACTGCTAAATGGGTCAAAATGGCTTAAGATGAAATGGCTCATATAGATTTTTTTTTTTTTTTTTTTTTTTTTTTTAATTTTCTGTTTCATAAGTCTTAAAAGCAATGTGTATTTTAGGCAGAACACAGACATGTTTGTTTTTTGTTCTATCTGTCTCTTTTGAAACAAAAATACTTTTATTATTTATTACAAAATATCTTAAATACAAACTAAAAGTTATATAATATTCGTTTATTGTTGAATAAAATAAAGCTAAAACCACCGGTAGAGGCAGATCCACTTGTCTTCTTTTCAAAATAAAATGAAATTAAGACGTCAAAATAAATAAGTGAATGAGATTCTGTATTTTGAACTCTGAAGTTATACTATAAAACACGCTAGTCAATATATTTTGACCGTCACCAAGTGACTTATTCGTAAGGTGCTTAACTCTCAAACAAGAGTTCAAACAAGAGGTTAACGGTTCAAACGTTGCTAAGTGTATACATATGGGGGCAGCTACAGAGGTTCATCTGTTATGACTCGGGGGCTATCCATAAGGGTAGTCGTCTTAAGATTAGTCGGCTCGCAATGTCGAGTCGGAAACCCAGGTATAAAAAAAAAATAGTTAGATAATAAAAAAGTAATATATCTTCAATCCTTTATTTTCACTAACGCGCGATATATATAACCATTTTCAATCATTTTTTTTCCTCCTAGCGCTAGAGAGAGCTACATATAGCTGGGCGTAGCAAGGCATGTGTAAAAACATGTCGTGACTGAGATATTGTCTTTTACTTTTGTTGAATGTCATTATGAAAGAGACGGACCGCTTCAAGAAGTGATATTTTCATCCTTGCAAAGCAATTTTTTTTTACAAAATGGCTTATGTTGATCATCTAAACTCCTTGAAATTGAGGATGAACGCCCTAAACCCCCATTCGTAGTTATTTCCTATGAAGGAAACCTTTTTATTTATACTCATCTCAATTCAATCTTTTTATGCTTGTACGCTTTTAAGGCTTTTAAGCGAGACACGGCACGACAACATATTGTTAGCCATGTGAAAACATGGTATGAAAAATACGAACCCACTTTCCCGATAGATAATCCGTGAATCCGGTTTATTGTTATAGAAAGGGATGCGGACACTGCATACATAAATGTGTATCTAAGACACATTGTGAAAAATTGTTTATTAAATGTTGATACAAAAGTTGGATAATTCTAGCTTGGCCTGAACTAGGCTTAATTCGGGTACCTGGGCTTCGGCTCTTGCACCAAGTAAACTTTTTTTTGAGATCCTGCACACTTAAATAACACGCTGTTAGGCTTACCGTGGGAACGTATCCCACGATTAGACTCCGGCGTGAGAGTAAGTAATCGGTTTAGGGTTAATAATCGGATGAGATGTGGGAGTGAAGAATATGATGCATTTGGGGAACCCTCGGGGGATCCTTATATAGGCGGTAAACCCTAGTGAGCTTTTACCGAAGCTTTGGGCCCAAGTAAAGGATAAGTACCATAATTAGCTTGATTGTTAACTTCTAATTATGGTTAGTGTATATCCTATAGTTTAAAGTAAATCACTATCCCAATTAGGTTGTGATTCTGTCTAACCCTGTACTGGTTGTGCCGGGCCGTGGGCCGTACTCAACTTATGTAGCCATTGTTCATCCAAAACCCATAAGCTCAAATGAATACTCCAACCCACCCGTGATGGGTCGGAGACGGGTAGTACCCGTGGGCCGGGTTTATGATCCGGTTGGGGACTATACGTCATCATGTCCCCCCAGTGTAGTTGTTACAGTCGTAGGTGTAACCTCTAGACTAACCTATGTCCCTTATGTTGTCTTTGCGAAAATAGCCGCACAACAAAAACTGTCAACCGGGACAACATTAATGAAGGCATTAATGGCAGTCGATGACTGTTCGGATGATTATTTGTAAAAGTACACTAGGCGGGCCCACTCTTGAGCCACGTAAAAAAACTGTTATAAGGCGACCCGTGGGTCCCTCTGACGTTTCAATTGTGCCATTAATCCTATTTATTAAATGGGCGTAGTGGATCATACGTGGCAGTCATCCAGCCTACCTCGTACTGAGGCGACCCTATAAATACTCATGTGTGTAACTGTACACACACATACACACACACAGTTTCTACCTCTTTTCCACCATTGTTGTAACCTCCTTTCTTTCCTTCATCATTTTCCACGGAAATCCGTAATATCATGTTATATTACCACGCCCTTTTGCCAGTCTTTTATAAATCATGGTCACGGATAATCCTACTATCACGACCGTGCTCAACGTACTCCCTCCTGAGAAATTCATTGATTTTTGTTCCGATTATCATATACCGGAAAGCGTACATCCCACTTATCCAGGTGAGGATGAAGCTATTATGGATGCACATGCTGGGAAAATAGGTGTGTACACACGCCTATTTGACGCGTAAAACTATCCAATCCCCTTCTCTAGGTTCCTCGTAGAAACCCTTTCATATTATGATTTTCATATAACCCAACTACACTGTATAGGAGCGTGTAAAATAAACCAATTTGAAATTACTTGCCATACATGCAACATAACGCCAATAGTAAGCTTATTTAGGGTTTTTTACATACCGCAAATGATCAACTGATGGTTGTCGTTTAGGAAATGCCCGGGTAACAGCCCCATGTGCTATAGCAAAGCACTAGATTCCCTGAAGAACTAGTATGACTGGTACTTCTTTGTAGATGCAAAGGCATGGCCCACCCCCCTTCGTTTTGAAAACCGCAGTCCGGGTAGATTATCCTCCCCCCAAAGACACATATAATGATAGGGATGTCAAACTCCTAGATGCAAAGGCATGGCCCACCCCCTTCGTTTTGAAAACCGCAGTCGGGGTAGATTATCCTCCCCCAAAGACACATATAATGATAGGGATGTCGAACTCCTAGATACCTATCACACATAATTCCACAAAGATTTGCCGGAGCATTTTTTGTGCTTGGTAGGCATCAGTCGCAATTACTACTACAGGGCGGACAGATACCCCGTCTTCCTGGATAAGAATAGGCGGGGTGGGTGTATATTTTATTGTAAAATGTACTTGTAACATGGTTTGTATAAAACTAACACATTGTATACATATGTCCGTAGAGATGAGGCTATTCGGTCTTTACGCCAAGGAGATCCGTCCAAGGTCCCTGAAGGTTTACAGGCATTGTGCCAGGATGAACAACCCCTTCTCACAGCTACCCAAGACTTAACCATCCCGTTGGAAACAGTCCAAGAACCGCACTCCGATATGGGGGATACAGAGCTCAAAAAGTCACCGTTGGGCTTTTCAAACGAAGATGGTGGCCATCAACTACTGCAGGATGCTACCGGCGCAGGCCAGAATACCACGACCCCACACCAAGATCAGGGGGAGAACTTGGAAAACTCATCCAAGGATGTCAACCGTATATTTAAATCCGAAAATGATGAAATAGCGGATGAGACCGGCACCTCCGTGAAACCAAAGCCCACCCCAAAGAGGCGCAAAGCAAAAAGGAAGACCGTGAAGGAGGTGGTGGTTGAGGCGGGGATCTTTAACGCACCTACTAAACGGCTGCGTAAAGACCACCCCCAATATCAAGAAGGCAGTAGCACCACCGCGCCCCAGAGCAACCCATTGCCGCCTCCTGCCGTGACAGAAGAGCAGGTTCACCAGACGGTATGGAAAGCTACGCCAGTGAGCGCTGTAGCTCCCACCAATACTGAGTCCGTAACAATACCAACGTAAGTAATATACCCCCACGCTCTTTAATTTTCCACTAGAAATTTATGCAAGCTTAGTAGTTTTTTCAATGACATGGTGGAACCTACGACCGCACCGCATGAAGAGACTGCTGGGAGGCAACCATCGCCCGTGATCCAAGACACTCCATCAAATCCTCCTCCAACCTCCGTAGAGGAGCCGCAGTCTGAGGAACCTGCCCCGCACTTTTGTCCGTCATGGAATATATCGGAGATAAGCAGGCTAGCTACAAAGGAGGAGTGTAAAAAGTTCATAGACCACCTGAATCTTCCGGGCCTTGTACAAGATGTAAATGAGCTGAATCACCAGACTCTATTGGATCAATTCAACGTGCCCACCGCACATCAAATAGCTATTAGTGTGGGCTTGTGTCATCGCTTTGAAGGCGCCTTGAGCCATGCGAGGAGCTCAGACAGGAAGATAGCGCGTAGGGAAAAGATGATTGAAGAGCATGAGCAAACAATAGCAACCCTACAAGCCAACCTGTCTACGGTTGAAGCAACCATAAAAGAGTACGCCAACCATGTTGTCACTAGTGAAGCCCGGATTGCGGAGCTGGAGGCGGAAGCCCAATCCCTTCGTGACAAGGTACGTCTAACGTATATGCAACTTTTGTCTTATTACTTTCCCTTATGTTCATATGTTTGAAGTATACTAGATAACAATTAACCATTGCACCACCAGGTAACTACCGCCGAAGCGACTGCTTAATCCCTGACGAATGATGTGGCCACCATCTCCCAAGATCGCGACAACCTACGCCTTCAAATAAAAGATGAGGAGCAGTTGGCCACAGTCTTTATAGACTACAGGGTTGAGCATGAGAACATTATGGAGGGGCGCCAAGAGGAGATGGACACGCGTCTAGATGCCATGGCAATTGAATTTGACGAGGAGTTATACCCTCACGTTCTCACAGCTATCGCCGGCCACAGAGGGATGATAGGATCCGGCTTAAGGTTGGCCGTAAACAAGATCGTAGAGTCCCCTGAGCTGGCCCTGCCGTTCGCTGACGTAGTTTCAGATGGGATAGACTGCGGCAGGCACGAAGGCCTTCTAGCTGGGATGGAATGGGCAGGTCTAGGCAAGGAAACCAAGGACCATGCATATTTCAAGCCAGATGCCGAGGATAAGATAACCGCGTCCATGACGATCTTGGACCAAATTGATTAGCCTTTGATAGACAAAATCGAATCTCTAAAGGACGCCCCTATTGACATGCCCATGGAGCAGTTATGTGTGCAGGCAGACTTTGATTCACAACTCATGGTACCAATATATGCGGATAATCCTTCCCCTGAGAACCCATGGGACCTCAAGGGAGAGAAAAAATTGTGGGAAGCTATCAAGGCCAACGTGGACCGCGCCATAGGGAAGAAAGGAATTCGCATTATATGTCGCACCCCTACTGCGGGATCTACCCATCTACCCAGGTCTAATGGAATTCCTGTGACAGCCCCCACCAGGCATGGTACAACCGTGTTGTTAGAAGGAGATGCCGTCCCAGATGGATCTTCATTAGCATCATTGATGCAACAGAGGAAGGAGCTGGAGGAATCAATGCTTCCCCAATGATTGCGCTTGTATTTATTAACCATTAACTCATATTTTGTAATATTCGTCTATGGATGTCCACGACATTCGTACTTATAAACACTTGTCGTATTTTTTATTACATATTTTAATGTAAACCCTTTGGTCGTGGATATCCACGGCGATTGAATGTACGTTTGAAACTTGCTCTTTTTGTTAGATATTTGTATATCCTTGCATGATCAATCACGGCTTACAAAGAGCAAGCCTATGTATTACTAGACGTGCACTGTGTGGCTTTACTATGTCCGACTTTTCTTAATCATGGTATGTGAAACTTGTTATAATGTCTCGTGAATAAGGTGTCTAGTAAGGATACATGATCCGTGGTCGCGGGGGTCGCATCCCTGTTACGCGACAAGTTGAATTATTATGTTAACTTGATCCTCTTGCTTCACATGGAAATGAATAGTAGATGTACGACTGAATGAATGCATATGAATAAACAATAATACTCAGGATGCAAAAAATAACCCAAAGCATAAAAGAGACACAATTTACACAAGAACAAGTCGTGGAGCTAGCTAGGCACCATGGCGTTTTATTTTTACGGTTACGTTTTTTGACTGAATTATAAAATCCTAAGACATATAGAACCTAGAAAAACATATTAAAACAAAATTACATGGATCTTTATTTGAGCTGTATACAGCTGAATGTCCATGCGGAGGCCGTAGCCTTTTAGAGATAACACTTTTTGAGGTTGCAGATGTTCCATGTACGATCCAAGTCGCGGCCATCCATGTCTTGTAACTTATATGCACCTAGCCCCAAAGCTTCCGTGACTTCATATGGTCCTTCCCACTTTGGGACTAATTTCCCTTGTTTTCCACGCGACTTGCCTCGTTTGCACGATAAACAAAATCCCCCGGTCGGAAGGAAACGCCCTTAACTTTAGGTTCGTAATAAGCTTTCATCCGCGCCTTAGCTTTAGCTTCATTGATGGCTGCTATCTCCCTTTTTTCCTCTAACAACTCTAAGTTGACCCTGAGTTCCACATCGTTCGTGACAACATTAACCTCCGATGTACGGATTGTTGGAATTCCAATTTCTGCTGGTATAACTGCATCAGTTCCATAGGCTAATGCAAATAGAGTATCCCCATTAGTCGTTTTGATCATTGTTCTATGTGCCCATAGGACATGTGGTAGCTCATCAACCCACTTAGCTCTCCTCTCATCTAGGCGCGCTTTGATTCCTTCACCTAGGCTTCTATTTTCCCGTTCCACCAAACCATTGGTTTGGGGATGTTTGACTGATGCAAAGCGTCTTTTGATGTTCAGCGCTGCGCACCAATCCTTGAATGGATTGTCCACAAACTTTTTCCCGTTGTCCGAGATAATCTCACCTGGTAAACCAAAATGACATACAATGTTTTCCCAAACAAACTTTTTTACTTGTTTGAACGTGATTGTAGCGGCCCCCTTAGCTTCTATCCAATGAGTGAAGTAGTCCATGGCCACAATCAAGAATTTGACGCCTCCGGCTGCGATAGGGAAAGGCCCCGCTATGTCAATTACTCATTTGTAGAACGGCCATGAGGACGTGATGGGTGTCAGCTCTTGTTGTGGATGGCGTGGTATTGGTCTGTGTACTTGACAATTACTGCATTTTAGAATCAAGTTACGTGCATCTTGATGCATTGTTGGCCAGTAATATCCTGTGCGTAATGCACTTGCCACCACTGACATGGGGTCGGCGTGCATGCTACACGACCCTTCATGAATTTCACTAATCACATAACTGGCCTGGCGTGGACCGACGCATCGTAACCACGGATGTAAGAACGATCGTTTGTATAGAACTCTGTCACGAAGTTCAAACTGTTGTGACCTCTTGCGGATATGATGTGCTTCTGTCTCATCCTCAGGGAGGGTTACGTTTGTCAAGTAGCTGATGATTGTGGTCATCCACGTAGGTCCCTCTTTATCAACTATTGATGCGACTTCCTCCCCTGTGATGGGTTTATCCTTAAGTATTTCCACCAACACTTGTTTGGACAGATGGGCAAAACCTGTGGATGCGATTTTGCTAAGGGCATCCGCTTTATTATTCTCACCTCTTGGTACTTGCTTAATAGAGAACTTTCCAAAGCCCGCAATAAGCGACTTAACCTTTTCCAAGTACCGGATCATGTTGTCCACCTTGGCTTCATACTCCCCCAGGACGTGGTTTGCGACAAGTCGTGAGTCCACGTAGGCCTCGAGGTTACGCACTCCCATCCTGGCTGCAATTTTAAGCCCACGATCAACGCTTCGTATTCCGCCTCACTATTTGTAGTCGTGAATTCAAAACACAAGGCATAGGTGAATTCCATGCCTTTCGGATTTGTGAGTGTGAGGCCTGCTCCTGACCCATCTATGCAGGAAGATCCAGCAGTGAACAAGACCCATGGTTCTTTTGGAATTTCATCCTTTGGGGCCATTGGCACATCCTCCTCGGGTATCTCAATTATAAAGTCTGCCAAGATTTAGCCTTTAACAGCCGTCCTTGGTCTATAAAAAATATTGTGTTCCCCGAGTAGGACGCTCCACTTCTGCAGTCTTCCCGCCCCATCTAGTCTCGAGATTATCTGTTTTATTGGCTGGTCTGTGATGACCACAATTAGGTGCGCCTGGAAGTAGCGACGCAACCTTTTCGTGGCGTAAACCAATGATAAGACCAGTTTCTTTACTTAGTCTAGGATAACCTGGCTGCGCTCTGGTGCTTGACCATGCTTCTTTTGCTTTACGGGAGGCTATCCCGGATGAATTTGGAGTTTGTGTTCCGCGACTGAGCGTGGTACGCCTGTTATATGTTTTGGCTCCCATGAAAATACATCAAGGTTTGCCTTAAGGAGGGAGCACATAGCATTCCTTCCTTTGTCGGAGAGAGTTCCACCGATGGCCACCTCTTGCTCCGGGTAATCAGGATGAATAGATACTTTCGAGTTTGCAGGCGGTGGCCCTTCCTTTGTAGGAGGTGGTTGGGCTGGTGCCGTGACGGCATGACATTCCGATGGTGGTACTACTGAGTTGTAGATAGTAACAATTCCCCCCTCGACTGGGAATTTTATTATGCCGTGCGCTGTAGACCGGACTGCTCGTTTGGCCAGAATTCCTAGCCTTCCGATAATACCATTGTACGGAGAATGTGATCATATCACCATATAGTTGATCCATGTTTTGGTTGAATGTTCTTTATCTCCAATGGTTACAAACAGTCGTAACTGTCCTATCGGCCAAATAGTATCTTCACTAAAACCAATAAGTGGCGACGTGGCCGGCATTAATTGTCTTTTGATCTCTGGTCGTAACTGTACGAAACAATTTTCATAGAGTACTTCAGCCGATGATCCTCCATCCACGTACATGCGACGAACATTATGGGTTCCAATATTTACCTCAATCGTGAGAGGTGCGTCCGCCACGTTGATTTCCCTGATAGGAGGGAATGTGATTTCCTTGCTGCGTGAAAATTTTTGGCTAATTTTTTGCTTCGTCCTGCGATGCCATGACTGAACCATGTATAATTTTTGGCTAATTTTTTGACCGCCCGATTACCTCCAGGGCTGATCGTTCGATTGATAACTCTGGTTTCCCTTTGTGTGATAGGCTGCAGCCACGGCGGTCTCCCCTTCAACAAAGTTCCTAACCCTTTTCATGAGTTCATCAAACGTTTTTGGACGTTTATCATTGAGGCGCCTGATTAGCTCCTTGTTTTGTATGGCGTGCATAAAATCGGAGATTTTGAGGACTTTTGGGTACGCTTTTATGCGCGTACACTCGTCATTGAAACGTTCCGTGAAGTTTTCTGTAGATTCTCCGTGCCTCTGTTTGACCGTTGCCAATGAGACCGGATCCATGTTATACTTCTTTCGCTGAGTATAATTTCTCCTAAACGCCGCACGTAGTTTGTCGAAGCTGTTGATGCTCCTGTGAGGAAGTTTTCCAAACCAGTCGCGTGTATTGCCAATCAGGGTTGAATTAAACATTTGGCATCATATAGGCATCGGCCATCATTCACTTTTAGCTTGTGTGTCAAAAACTTTAAGGTGGTCATCCGGGTCACCGGATCCGTCATATGTCTTGACACACGCCGGCATGCGGCACTTCTTGTCCTTGGAGTAATTTCGTATGCGGAGAGTGAAGGCGTCCTCCCTCTCTCTATACCATGGAAGGGAGAGATCTTCTTCCTCATCGGTATGATAATAGGATTTCCCGTAGCGTCCTCCTTTATCATCTGATGGTTCAGGGGAGGAGTATCCTCGGTCGGCGACGCCTTGGATGATAATCATCCGAATCAGATCCTTAAGGATCGTGATAAGACGATTGCGCTCTTCCCTTCGATTGTCTATGGTAGCCACTTTTACGAGAGGATGTATGAGCCTTCTTCCTATCCGAGTCCATCCTTCAGAACATAAATGGTGTAGCGGTTACTGTTCAGAGGGGTTTCTAACTCCGCGCGCCCTATGGACCTGTCAGAATTGTCTTCCTCCCCCTGGGCTTCTTGCAATTCTTGCATGATTCGATCCCCAATGCGCTCAAACACATTCCGCGGTCGGGTTTGTTCCTCCATAGGAGGTTGTTCCCCGGTCCGTCGTTTCCTTTGTCTTTTTTGAGTGTGTGGAGGGGTGCTACGTGCGGCATTGCTGAAGTTGAGTCTGTATTGGAGGCCCTTTCCCAAATTTAACCTCGACATGATGGCCGGGATGATTCTTTCGAAGTTCTGTGTGAGTATGCCATCGATTTCCTCATCATCAAGTGAAGCGACTTCCATATCTGCTTCCACGGCGGGTGGCCTCTGAACCTCCTTATTAGGAGCGTTTGGAGCTGATCCCGGATCGGAATTGTTCAGCATGAGGGATGGTGGTGGGGTGTTGGTCGATGTGGCTACACCATCAGGGGATTGAAACGACACGTTTCAGTTATTCAGCTTTCTTGCCTGTCCACCGGGAAGTGGGGTTGGGGTAAATATAACGTCACCCCCCCCCCCCCCCCCTCCGACTTTCGATTCCCATGATTCGTGTTCCTTAGATTTCCCTGAGGATGTCCGTTCGTCATTGGTAGAGTTTATTTTAGCTTAGTTTAGGGTCCCACGGATGGCACTAACTTGTTGATACAAAAGTTGGATGATCCTAGCTTGGCCCGAATTAGGCTCAATTCGGGTACCTGGGCTCCGGCTCTTGCACCAAGTGAACTTTGGTTTGAGATCCTGCACACTAAAACAACACGCTGTTAGGCTTACCGTGGGAACGTATCCCACGATTAGACTCTGGCGTGGGAGTAAGTAATCGGTTTAGGGTTAATAATCAGATGAGATGTGTGAGTGAAGAATATGATACCTTTGGGGAACCCTCGGGGGTTCCTTATATAGGCGGTAAACCCTAGTGGGCTTTTACCAAAGCTTTGACCCCAAGCAAAGGATAAGTACCATAATTAGCTTGATTGCTATCTTCTAACTATGGTTAGTGTATATCCTATACTTTAGGGTAAATCACTATCCCAATTAGGTTGTGATTATGTCTAACCCTGTACCGGTTGTGCCGGGCCGTGCGTCGTACTCAAGTTATGAGGCCACTGTTCATCCGAAACCCATAAGCTCAAATGAATACTCCATCCCACTCGTGATGGGCCGGATACGGCTAGTACCCGTGGGCGGGGTTCATGAACCTGTTGGGGACTATACGTCATCATTAAAAACAATAACAGATCAATACAAGATCAAACATTACTCAAATTTAAACAAGCACTTGATCACACAACCAAACTAATCAACGAA